>JAPDPK010000200.1:0-600000 GCA_031772115.1 Heritiera littoralis
AAAATAAATAAAATAAATAAAAAAGGGTAAAAAGTAAATAAATATAAATATAAGCTTAAAATAAATAAATTTAAATATAAATTTTAATAACAAATTTTAAATTTTCGATGATAGGATTCCTTAGAAATCGCAAGTAGCGATTCTTTGACAATCCTTAGGATCGAAACAAAATCTTTAATGTCACCATCGTATTGGGACATTTAAATGATTTTTAACCCGATATAAAGAAAATATTAATAAGATTTCTTGGTATAAAAAATAAATATAAAAATGGTAATAAAAATAATAATATAAAGAATAGGTAAATATGAGAAAATAGTAAGTGAATAGAAATAAAAAAAACTTTTAAACAAATAAAAATTTAGGAATAAAAATAAATAAATAAATCTAAATACATCGATAAATGCAAATATAAGAATATACATCTTAAATATAAAAGGATCATTGATGATAGGATTTCTTAGAAATCACAAGTAGTGATTCTTTGATAATCCTTAAGGTCGAAATAAAATATTTGAATATTACCAGCGTATTGGGGTATTCAAGTAATTTTAGTTCGATATTAAGATTTCTAATATAATTAACTTGTATGAGATAAACTAACAATAAAAAATAAATAAATTAAAATTTTAAAGAAATAAATAAACAAGATTGCAAAATTGTTTGGAAATAAAGAACAATAACAATTAAAAGTAAATAAGATATAAAAAATGTTTGATGATGAGATGTTATGAATTCACAAGCAGTGATTCGTAACTGATCTCTAGGTGAGAAAGATCTACTAAATGTTACCAGCGTATTGGAATATTTAGTATGATTTTTCAATGAAAATAAAATTTTATAAAATCAATAAATTTTGCAATCACTAATAAAAATATAAAATAAAATAATAAAAATAAAATAAAATAAAATAATATATTTCTCATGTGCATCGTATCTATTCTGTTTGCATCGTTTGCATTCATAAAACTCCAAAATAAGTGCAAATCTCCCGAAGATGGGATTCTATAGAAATCGCAAGTAGCGATTCTTAAGAAATCTCTAGGTGAGGAAATTATCCGAAATGCTACCAAAAGTATTGGGATACTTCGGAATAATTTTCAATACAAAAGATTTTCACTTATTACAAATAAAAAATAAAATCTAAATATTTCAAAAATAAAACAAATGACAAAAATGATTTCGAAATAAATAATGTTCTTTTAAATATTTAATTAAGACCATTTAATTAAGATCAAAGTGTTAATATATGATTAAGTGGTACCGCTTTTTAACGGGCGTTGTGGGGGTGCTAATCCTTCCCCATGCGTAACCGAACTCCCGAACCCAAACTTTGTTTTCGCAGACCAAAAATTATTTTTTGATAAAACTTAATTAATTTTAAGATTTTATTGAAAAGACAAATAATTTTATGTGGCCAATCACACCTAGTCAAAAAAGATTGGTGGCGACTCCTCTTTGTTGTGTTTATCCAAAATCATCTAGCGATCGAGTCCTCGGACGGAAATCGTTACGACAACATGAACCTGCTCCCACGTTAATTTTGATTGGCTTCTTAAGGAAGCCAATCAATATTATATGTATATATTTTATTTTATATATATTATATATATTTATCATTTCTTCTCTCTCTTTTTTTTTATACTCAATATACTACATTTCTTTTAGTATACCTGTATCCTTAATGTACATGATATTCGTTCATTTTTCTCTATTATATTCGATATATATATATCTAATTTATTTATAAAATATCTAAATGACATTAACAATTATCATTTATTGTTAAATGTTCCTAAATAAAATATTTGTCTCCATTACTAAAGGAAATTAGAAGTATAACTAAATTTCAATACTATACTTATTTGATGCCTCTTATTTATTTACAAAATTAGTACAATTTGCAGCCTTCACACTTTCCCCACCTTAGAAAATTTGGTCCTCCAAATTTTCCATGTCCATCTGAAAAAGGTGAGGATACTTCTCCTTCATCAAACTCTCTAACTCCCATGTAGCTTCTTCTGAAGAGTGATGCTGCTAAAGTACTTTCACTAGAGGAGTTGTTTTAGACCTCAATATCTTATCTTTTCTATCTAAAATCTGAATGAGTCTCTCAACATAACTCAAATCCTCCCTAATCTCCAAAGGTTCATACTCAATGACATGGGAGGGGTCCGGATGATACTTCCTAAGCATCAACACATAGAAGACGTTATGCACACCTGACAGCTCTGGTGGTAACGCTAGTCGGTATGCTGCATCCCCAATCCTCTCCAGTACTTCGAACTGACCAATATACCGAGAGCTCAATTTTCCTTTCTTACCAAATCGCATTGTGCCTTTAGACGGAGAGATCTTCAAAAACACTTTATCTCCAACTTAAAATTCTAAAGGTCTTCTCCGATTATCCGCATAGCTTTTCTGTCTACTTTGGGCTGTCCTCAATCTATCACATATCAACCTCACGTCTTCAAAAGCTTTCTCTACTAATTTTGGAGTAAATATCTTTCTTTCACCTACATCTTTCCAGCCAATAGGGGATCTACACTTACGTCCATAGAACGCCTCATAAGGTGCCATCCCAATGCTAGAGTGAAAGCTATTGTTATATGCAAATTCAGCTAGTGCCAAATAATCATCCCATGAGCCTTGAAAATCCATGACACATGCCATCAACATGTCCTCAAGAGTCTAAATTGTCCTCTCTGACTGCCCATCAGTTTGAGGATGGAAGGTTGTGCTAAAGCTCAGTCTAGTTCCCAAAGCATCCTGGAAGTGTCCCCAAAAATGGAAAGTAAACCGAGAATCTCTATCTGAAACTATGCTCACTGGGACCCCATGTAAACTCACTATTTCTTTAACATACATATTTGCTAAGGCACTAAGTGAATCGGTAGCCTTCATAGCTAGGAAGTGAGCGGACTTTGTCAATCGATCCACTATCACCTAAATGGCATCATGATTCCTACGACTCCTCAGAAGCCCCATGATAAAGTCCATAGTCACGTGCTCCCATTTCTACGTAGGTACGGGTAAAGGCTTCAGTAAGCTCGTTGGCCTCTGGTATTCAATCTTAACCTTTTGGCACACTAGACATTTAGACACAAAGGTCACTATATCCTTCTTTATACTGGCCCACCAATACATCTTGCGTAAGTTCTGATACATCTTTGTACTACCTGGATGCATTGTGTATTTGGAGCTGTGTGCCTCTTCCATAATCTGTTTCTTCAAGACCACACTATCCGAAATACAAATCCCCTATATCTTAACAGCCCATCATCTCTGATCTCAAAATCTGAGTCCTGACCCGGTTGCGTCTTACTAGTAATCTCCACAAGTCGAGGGTCTTCTTTCTGAGCTTGTCTAATATGATCAATAATACTAGGCTCAATCCTCAAACTAGCCATCAAACATTCACCTTCTGGCTCTAGGTTCAAATTCAATTCCGAGAATTTCTCCATCAAATCCCACTCTTGGATCATCATGTAGCTGATTAAACCCATACTTTTCCTACTCAATGCATCAGCCACTCGATTTGCTTTACCCGGATGGTAGAGAATCTCGTAGTCATAGTCCTTCAATAGCTCCATCCATCATCTCTGTCTCATGTTTAGCTCTTTCTGCGAGAATAAATACTTTAAACTCTTATGATCCGTGTAAATTTGAAACCGTTCACCATACAAATAGTGGCGCCATATCTTTAGCACAAACACTACTGCTGGCAACTCTAGGTTATGTGTGAGATAGTTCATCTCTTGGTCCTTCAATTGTCTCGAACCATAGGCCACTACTTTACTATTCTGCATCAATACACACCCCAGACCTTGTAGAGAGGCATCACTATATACTGCAAATCCCCTGGATCCACTCAGAATTGTCAGAATAGGAGCTGTAGTCAACCGCTGCTTCAATTCTAGAAAGCTGCGCTCACATGCATCATTCCACTCAAACTTGACATTCTTACGTGTGAGTCGGGTTAGTGGAGCAGCCAACTTAGAAAATCCTTCTACAAATCTCCTATAGTATCCCACAAGCCCTAGAAAGTTGCGAATTTTGGTTACTGTCTTAGGCCTCTCCCAATTAATTACAGCCTCTATCTTAGCTGGGTCAACTGACACACCATCCTTTCACACACATGCCCCAGAAAACTGATTTGCTCTAAGCACAATTCACACTTACTGAGCTTTGCATAGAGCTCTTTCTCTTGAAGAGTCTGGAGCACAATGTGGAGGTGGTGTTCATGCTCTTCTCAAGATCGCGAATATACTAGTATGTCATCAATGTAGATGATGACAAACGTGTCCAAATAGGGTTTAAACACTTCATTCATCAGTCCCATGAACGCTGCAGGGGCATTTGTTAAACCAAATGGCATGACCAAGAACTCATAATGACCATAACGAGTCTTGAAGGCTGTCTTTGATAATCCTCCTTTCTGATTCTTAGTTGATGGTACCCAGACCTCAAATCAATCTTAGAAAATATCTGAGCACCCTTCAACTGATCCAACAAGTCATTAATCCTAGGCAGTGGATACTTGTTCTTCACCGTCACTTGATTCAATTACCTATAGTCTATAC
The DNA here is from genome assembly GCA_031772115.1 of Heritiera littoralis. NCBI lineage: Eukaryota > Viridiplantae > Streptophyta > Magnoliopsida > Malvales > Malvaceae > Heritiera > Heritiera littoralis. The sequence continues at coordinate 4,584 of JAPDPK010000200.1, forward strand.
ACAACCTCAAACTACCATCCTTCTTCTTCACAAATAACATTGGAGCCCCCCAGGGAGACACACTTGGTCTTATAAAACCTTTATCTAACAGTTCTTGTAACTGCTTTTTCAGTTCCTCTAACTCGACTAAGGCCATTCGGTATGGAGGTTTGGATATCGGTTAAGTGCCTGGGAGTAGCTCTACAGCGAACTCCGTCTCCCTTTTCAGAGGTAGCCCCGGTAGCTCATCCGGAAACACATCAGAGAACTCCTTGATAATTGCAATGTCGGACAGTTCCGGATGGCTCTTTCCAGCATCCTCGACAAACGTGAGATAGCCTTCATAAACAATTAATCTCATATTAGTGAGACATCAACAATAATCAAAATCATTCTATTTATCATTTCCAAGGCATAATGCAAACTTTTCAGGTAGGGAGAGAGTTACAATCTTCCTATAGCAATCTACACTAGCACGATGGTTGGTTAACCAATCCATGCCTAGTATTACATCAAAGTCGTACATATTCAATAATATCAAATCTATCGTTAAGTACTTATCTCCCACCTTCACTTTACACTGACGATAAACATATTCAGTTGTCTGAGATTCTTTGAAAGGAGTAGAAACATATAAGAGATAGCCTAAAGGCTCTGACTCTATTTGCAATCTACTAGCAAATGCAGGTGAAAAAGATGAATGAGTTGAGCGTAGGTCAATGAGTACGAATGCTTCTAAATCACAGATAGTGAGCTTACCTTTAATAACCGAACCAGAAGCATCGACTGCCTCCTGATCAACTGCAAACACTCTACCTTGTACCACTAGACTCTTGCCCTTGTCTTGTGTTCTCCTTTGTTGTGGCATGGTCTGTCCTCCGACTTAAGTCTCTATAGCCTTCATCTGGGGGCAATCCTTGATTCTATGACCAGTCTTGCCACACTTAAAACAAGCTCCAGTAACCACATAGAAAGGTCTATTGCCATGCTTGTTGCCACAAGTGGCACATGGCTAAGATGTAGTAGTAGTAGTAGGGATGATGGCCAAGGCTCTGTTTGGAGGAGTAGCAGTAGCTATAGGCCTAGTAGCCAGTGGTCGAGGTGCAACAAACCTCCGCCTCTTATTTTGTCCTTGTGATCTACTCGGCTCAAACCTCCTCTTCTCATTTCTCCTATTTATGAATGGTTTAGCTCTAGGAGGCTTCCTTGTCCCATACTCAGCCTGAGTAATCTCCAATTCTTGCTCAACAGTCTAAGCTTTCCTCACCACTGCATCATACTCGGTAAGCTCAAATGGAGTGACCCTGCTTCGGATGTTAGGTCTCAATCTCGAAGCAAACTTCTCTGCCTTCTTCTCATCATTAGCAGCATAATCTGTGTCATACTTCACTAAGGCAGTAAATCGGGTCTCATACTCATCCACCCTCATCGATCCTTGAGTGAGTTCCATAAATTCCTTCTTTTTTTGTCGTTTGGCAGCTTTAAAGATATAATGGTTCATGAAGGCCTCTAAAAATCTCTCCCATGTAATAACCAGATCCTTAGCCAACAAAAACGTTTCATGGGTCTTCCACCATTTCTGTGCATCACTCCTCATCATATACACTGCTAATAAAACCCTCTCAGTGGTACTACACCCCATATACTTGAAGAGAAACACCATTTCTTCTATCCATTCCTCAGCCTTCACCGGATCTATCTCCCCCTTAAACTGTGATGGGTTCATCTTCTGGAATTGTCGGAGGAGTGTCATGTTTCTATCCACCAGATTCCCAACCTCAGGTACGACGGGTGGAGGGATAACTGTCTGAGGTACAGTTGGTAAAGGTGCAGCCTGTGGCACTATAAGAGGAGGTGGTAGAGGTGGTGCCTGTTGCGGTGGTGGTGGAGGTTGTGGCACAGAAGGTGCAACAGGTGGTGGTACAGGAGGTGTAGGAGGTGGTGGTGTGGCTTGCTATGTACTAGCTTGGTTGGCCACCAATTGTTGCAATAAGGCCATCATAGCCTCATGACTTTGCCTCAATACTATCTAGTGGTGGAGGCGAGGGATGTGAGGATGATGGAGGTGCTGTGGATGGGGTCGAACGTGTAATCGAAAACCTTCAAGCCAACCCCCTAGGTCTGCCTCTGATCCTCCTCATTGTATTTCGTTTAACAGAAATACCTATACCAAGAGCAAATCAATCTTAGTATAAATTGGTAAAAGTAGTTACATGCAGACATTACAAAGTACCTAGGATGTAACACTAATAAAGACCTCTATGACACTGACACGTACTAGACAACCGGCTCTGATACCATTTAATCTGTCACGACTCGAAAGCCGTAACGTATACTTATCACTCCATTACTATTTACCAAATTTACGAACTAGATTTTTCTTTTCACTTAAAAGTTTGCATTCAGTGCCAGTGTCCTCTCTAAACTAAATTCACGTTCTTAACTTGATTTGTATTCATTTTTTAATTTGTCATTTCTTAAAATCATTCGACTTAATGTTCTCGTTTAATATTAAACTATTAAAAGAAAAACGTCGAAAACTCCCCCTTATATAAAATCAACTTTCCCCATCTTAATAACCTGCAATAAAATCAACTATTTCCAGCCACATATTTAAATCCAAAATTCTCAGTTCATTTCACTATATACTACACATACTTCCAAAATCAACAAATATATATAAGAAGCAGTTTACAGCTCATAATTATCACAATTCACTTCTCGGATCGTACTCGATAATCATATAAGTCTATCATAATCTAGGACGATCCTAAGTTACATCCCAAAAATTCCATAAGCAGGTACTTTGCAAATTTACAATGTCATACATGGATAACAAAATAATCATTGTTATACCTCAAGTGCAACAAAAACAGCACTCAGAGGATTCAGACCGATATAGCTACTCAAGATAGTCCCCGAGACTTCGTACCCAAACTCCAAGTGGGAGCCTAACTTGTATGATCTGTGATGTTATTAATAAGCGGTGAGCAAAACCACGGTTCGGTAAGTAGCTTAAGTAAATGCATGTTATACTCATGTCGTTCTACATGCACGTGTAGAAAACAATGCTGAAGAAATAAGCCAACTCGGTATTTAAGCATGATCATAAACCAAACACTTCTTTATGCATTTCGGTTATAGAACGCTTTCAATATGCACTTAATTAAAACAAAACTTACTATGTAGTTCATTTAAATAAATTTGCTATGCATTCGGTTGAACTCAGTATGCTATGCATTCGGTTGAACTCAGTATGCTATGCATTTCAAATAAACTATCAATATAATTCGAAAAGTCAATCGGTAATTACTTTGATAAAACAATCAATAAACATTCGATAAACAATCAATAAGTATTGCAATCATTTCGATCAATATGGATTTTCAAGAATCTATGGGTCATAAATCAAGAAAATCGATAACGATTAGGCATATTGCCTCGGTTCACTAAAAGCAGTATTGGAAACGAAACAATAGTAAGTAGAGTTTAGGCAATGATCCTCAATCAATCAATCAGTCGATTGATCTACCTAGAGCACTAGGCTTGACAGGTACAATACGATAGTCTAGAGCACAAAGCTCAATAGACGGGCAATAAGGCCTAGAGCTAAGCTCGATAGGCTATAAGTGACCCGTGAAGGAAACTGAAACAAACACGCAGCGGAATTTAAATCATTCGGCCTCCACCAGGATCGATTCGGAGAGTTGCCTGATTAGGGTTTCGAGATTTTACCTAACGTTTTCTCTAATTTTCTGTCGTTGGTCGAGTCACAAGCAACAATTTTTCGTTCCTGCCTCTATGGTATCCACACGAATGGATCTTACGACTCTTGAACGTCTCACGATCAGAAGCCTTAAAGAGCGTTTTTGATTCTATATAATCGAATTGCTAGCTTCGATTAAATGTCACAGCCCGTGACCCTATTTTTCACCTTTTTCTATACATCTTATTTGGTTGGGCTGTCTGCGATACTTTACTTTTCTTTTACATATTAACAATTTCATATTAAATTATAATATGAAATACATCCCCTATCTTACTTCATAAGAAAATAGGATTGTGAAAATGTCTAAATACAGAAAATAAATGATCGTACCTCATGTCATAAGTCGAGCTGTCGCATCGTCCCCAAATGCACAGCCGAAGTCCTTTAGATGTCAGACTCTTATTCCTCGAAAACCTGAAATGTTAATATTAAGGGATGAGCAAACCACGGCTCAGTAAGGAAATTATATGCATACTTGATATTCAGCTTCCTATATGCTGAAAATCTTTTTCATTTTTCCTATGGGCTCTAGGCTCGCATGTAGGAAAGATACTACAGTCGGCTAGGGATCCGGATGGAGTAAGGTAGGTATTTTGAAATACCTATCTTGTCCCGGAACCTAGAAGCAACTGTAGAGAATAATTTCCTTTTCGTTTGAAATTTTAATCCCTTTTACCTTTTTATTCCATAACATTTTCATATTCTTTTCAAAATAATGCTTTTATAAAATAAAGCATTTAAATAAAGTAACTAATATTCATATATTCTTGAAAAGAATATTAGTTAAATTCTCATCATTCTCATTTAAAACTCATTTCATGTTTTACTGTACAACCATAATTAGTACAATACTTTAAATAGCAAAATCAGCTATTAAACCATTTTCGTATAACATATATATCATTTAAATCTAATATTCAATTTAAATTTCAAAATAAGAATATTAGATTTATTTTTCCTCCTCTTTCCTTTTTGAAAAACATATCACATATTCATGTCACATATAGTCTAATATTCAATTTCAAATCATAGTAAGAATATTAGACTTATAAACTCTTCTTCCTTTTGAAAACATATTACATGTTCATATCACATATCATATGAAAATCATCTCGTAGTACTAAAATCAATACTGAAATAAGCATTATGTAAAACGCTGTAAATCTCTTTCATTTAACTTGTAACATATCATGTAAAACATTTACATTTCACATATCACATATCATATAAAACATTTTCATATATGGAGACTTAGGCACGCACGCCAAGCCCGTCCACTGGGTCGTCACTCATATCATGCTATAGACCCCGAAGGGTATAAATAATCATGTCAGATCTATGGCCATAGTCTATAATTGTCCTCGGCGGATCACTGATCAGGTGTCGGCCGGGACTACATGTCACATATCACATATTACATATCACATGTTACATATCACATATCACATATCAGCATGATAGGATGCCATCTAGTCTCAAAACCGTATTTTTCATCATCAGAAAACCTTTATGGAATTTATAAAAATATATAATTTCATCATTTAAAACCATAAAGGTTATAAAACCATTTAGTGAATATTTAAGAAATATATATAAAAATATTCACTTTATTTCCTTTCATTTTCCATCTCGTATTACGTGAAATTTACATATCAAGAGAATTTTCGGTGATTTCATTATCACCATTCTCGAAGAGATTTTTCGGTGATTTCATTATCACCATTCTCGAAAACATGAATATTTTAAAATCACTCTCATTTTATTCATGTTTTTATGAAAAATACTCATTTTCTCGATTTTCGTTGTTGAAAATCATTTCTCGTGAAATAAAATCATTTACTATGATTTTATGAAATTTTCTAGAATTTTTCGATAATTTTCGATAATTTTTCGGCAGTATAACGGCTGCCGATTGGCTAGCCTCCTGCACGAAAAATACAGTTTATAATTTCAACCGGTACTTCACCACAATTTTTCAACCAATCATTCATCGCAATATTTTCATGAAATATATTTATAAAATATTTCATAATTAAAATCATGCAGACTGAATATCCTTACAGTGCTGCACATGCATCCCTTACCTGTTTCGGGTCGGCGACCGCCTCGTCCGTCGCGCCCGTGTTCACCTCGCCCGATTCCATCGGCTCGGTCATCGAGGAAATTTTCTGGAAATTAAATTCTAAATTTAGAATTTTTTCATAATTATTTAAATAAATAATTATTTAAATAATTTATCACTTTTCGGGATTTCTTACCGATTCCCGTAATTCTCGGGTTTTCGAATTCTCGAGATTTCCCATAATTTCCAAAATTCTCCTTTTTCTCTCTCTTTCTTTTTTTTTTTCCTTTTTCTTTCTTTCTTTTTCTTTTTCTTTTTCTTTCTTTTTCTTTCTTTTTCTTTTCTTTTCTTTTTCTTTTCTTTTTCTCCTCCTTTTCCTCTTTTCTGGTCTGAACCGGTTCGGACCAATTCAGACCGGTTCAACCCCGTCCACCTCATCACCGCCGGTTCAGCTTCATCCTGCCGGCATCACCGCCGGTTCGGGCCTCCCATAGCTTGTCGGAGTGGCGGGGACGCCAGATCTGGCCTCGGTTTCTTCCCATCATCGGCGACGATGCCGAACCTAGGAGAGTGGGTTTCGACTCCTTTCTTCCCTATTTCTTCCCTCCTCCGCCATTTCCTTCACCACCGGTGGCTCCTCTCGCCTTCATCTCCCTTCGGCGGTGGTGCTGGTAGCGGTGGCGGTGCCTGAACGGGCCGGCACAGCCGTTCCACTTTTCTCTTTCTCTCGGGTTCCTCTCCGCTTCGCTTCGCTTCTGTTTTCTTTTCCCTTCGCCGACGTCAGCTTCCTCCTTGGCTCGCCGGCCGACGATGGCCTCCCTTCTCTCTCTTTCTCCTCCGGCGTCGCCGACAGGGTCGGCTTCCATTTCTGTGATATTAACACAGAAACGGGAACGGGTGTTTCCCGTTTCTGTTATTTTTTTCTTTTCTTATATTATATTATATATACCAACATAATATAACACACACACACACATATATATATATATATATATATATATATATTTTACACAAAATACATATATATATATATATAATTTTAATTTGAATTAATATATATTTCATATATATATGTATTTATAGATATATATTGTATTACAATATATATATATATATATATATATATATATATAAATTTTAATAAAATAATATTTACTTTTCTTATATATGTATATATTTATATATATACATAAAAGATCATATTTATATACATATGTATTATTTAAATGTACTAAATAGTATATATACTAATGTATATTAATATATACCATATAGTATTTCAATACATATGTATTTGTATAAAAATACATTTATATAATATATAATTATATAAATATATTTTATATTCTTTTCTCCTTTTCTTATTTAATTTGGATTTCCATTTATCCAAATTAAATTTCCTCCTTCATTTCTTATTTCCAATTTAATTTTCCTTTTTATTTCTTATTTAATTTGGATTTCCATTTATCCAAATTAAATTTCCTCAATTTTATCCAAATTAATTTTCTCCACTTCTTCACTTCATCAATTTCGGGAATTTCAACGATATTCCCATCTCGTAAGTAAATTTTATTTATTTACTTTAATTTATTTATTATCTCGTCTATTTTCTTTAATATTAATTTCCAAAAATAGAAAATTTGCGGTTATCACATTCTTCCCACATTAAGAAATTCGGTACTCCGAATTTAACTTAATTTAAAGGTGGTATCGTCTTGTATACTTATCATTTTTGGCCTTTTGATCATCTTCCATATTATACTGCCAGTATACCTGTAAGATCATAATCGCCTTTAACACCACTATATATCATTACTCATCATATACTTATACTCCCTTAAATTTCTTATCACTTGGGAGTTATCCATTTCCACTCCTTTTCATATCACATATGATTCATATTATTCATCATCCATCTTCCTTATTTGGTGCCAAGTCGATACATTTCGATATCATTTACCGATTTAAATCAATAGTATGTAATGGTCCAGTAGCTTTCACATCTCGTGCATCCGCTCACTCAACATATCATTGAGCGTTTCCGTATTACGCTCAAACATTTTTACATCATGTACGGAGCGGTGCTGTCTATAAATTTGAAATCTCAGAGCCTTTTGCTATTTCCCATAACATATAGCTACTCAGAGATTCCCATCACATATAGAGCTCACTGGAACTTCACATACATTCTCATCATTTCATAATCATATTTTGACTATGGCACTAAAGAATCTAAGAGTTTGATAATGGAGAAGTGATTTCATTAGACTATCAGTCTATAATCACTTCCATATTATCATATCTCTTTTAGATTCTTCATTATTATCCTCAATACTCTTTTCATATTTGTTTCATCACATGCTGCAGCTCATTTGTAGACTTTACTATTTACCATCTTTTACCATAATTGAATCAGGAGACAACCATTTTCTCTCCATATCTACTTCCATGTAATATTCTTATTACCTCTTTTATTCTTATGGTATATTCATTATCACTTTAATCTTAGAATATACCTGAAATTATACTCTTTTGATAATTTAGATTCCATAACGACATAATCAAATTATAATTTGATCTTCTCATTATTTAACTTCATCATTAAATCTATAATTATCAATTTAATCACCTCATTATCCATACAAATCCATTATTTCCATCATTTCGAGGTGGTAGTATATATATATCATTTTCCATTTACATTACTGGCAGTGAAATGTAATTCATTTCTTTACTACTTTGAGTATGATTACTTTTCCTTTATCGAGTTTGGCTCATTCCTACATCTAGCCATAATCATGTGATAACCACAAAATCACTTTTAATTTCAAATTCGGGAACTGCCTCATATTCATGTTCCCTCTTCATCATGTACTTTCCTCTTATGACATATTCATCTTTTCCTTCATCATCATTTCATTCACTTTTCTTTAGTGATAACATATTCCACTATTACCTCTTCTAATCGTTTATATACCGTCTTTACATTTATTTATCCCCTAGCTTTAACCTTTTACTTATTAATCATGTCAGTAGAGCAACTAACCCAATAACTCTTCCGTAGACTGGCAATAGTATTTAGCTAGACCCAGTTCATTATGTATCTCAATCATTATCTCTTCATCATTGACTGTCATAACGATTTTCGTCCGGGGACTCGATCGCTAGACGATTTTGAAAAGAAACACAAAGAGGAGTCGCCACCAATCTTTTTTTTGGCAGGTGTGATTGGCCACCTAAAATCCTTTATCTTTTTAATAAAATCTTAAAATTAATTAAGTTTTATAAAAAAAAAATAATTTTTGGTCTACGAAAACAAAGTTTGGGTTCGGGAGTTCGGTTACGCGTGGGGAAGGATTAGCACCCCTACAACGCCCGTTAAAAAAACGGTACCACTTAATCATATATTATCTTTTAATCTTAATAAAAATGGTCTTAATTAAATATATAAAAGAACTTCATTTATTTCGAAATCATTTTTGTTATTTATTTTATTTTGAAGTGTTCAAGTTTTATTTTTTATTTGAAATAAGTGAAAATCTTTTGTATTGAAAATTATTCCGAAGTACCCCAATACTTTTGGTAGTATTTCGGATAATTTCCTCACCTAGGGATTTCTTAAGAATCGCTACTTGCGATTTCTATAAAATCCCATCCTCGGGAGATTCACACTTATTTTGAAATTTCATGGATGCAAACGATGCAATCAAGATACAGATGATGCACATGAGAAATCCATTATTCATTTATACTTATATTATTATTTTGTAATTTATTTATATTTATAAAATCTTGTTTTTATTGAAAAATCATACTAAATATTCCAATACGCTGGTAACATTTAGCATATCTCTCTCACCTAGAGATCAGTTAGGAATCACTACTTGTGAATTCCGCAACATCTCATCATCGGAAATTATTTATATCTTATTTATTCTTAATTTGTTTTACTCTTTATTTTGAAGTTTATTTAAAATATTTATTTATTTATTATTTTTAGTGTTAGTTTATTTCATATAAGTTGATTATGTTAGAAATCTTAATATCGAACTAAAATTATTTGAATACCCCAATACGCTGGTAATATTCAAATATTTTATTTCGACCCTAAGGATTATCAAAGAATCACTACTTGTGATTTCTAAGAAATCCCATCATAGGATATTCTTTTAAATTTATATTTTATTTATTTATTTATAATTCATATTTATATTTATTTATTTGTTCATTTTAAATTTTATATTTGATTAATTTATTTTTATTTTTTATATTAATTTATTTAAAGAATTTTGAAATCGAGATGAAACCAATTAAATGTTCCAATACGCTGGTAACATTTAAGGATTTTATCTCGATCCTAAGGATTATCAAAGAATCGCTACTTGCGATTTCTAAGAAATCCCATCATCGGATATTTAAAATTTATTATTAAAATTTATATCTACATTTATTTTAATTTTTATTTATTTATTTATTTTTATATTTATAAGAAACTTTGATATCGAGATAAAACAAATTAGATATTCCAATACGCTGGTAACATCTAATGAATTTTCTCGATCCTAAAGATTATCGAAGAATCACTACTTGTCATTTCTTCGAAATCTTATCCTCGGAAATTCAAATTTATTATTTGCATTTATCTTTTTATTTATCTATTTTCATTGTTTATTATTCATTTAGTTATTATTAAAAATAAACTCTTCTAATAACATTAAAGTTTATGTATGAAATTTCTTTCAATATCCTAAAAAATACAAAAGAATTCTTTTAATAATAAAAAAAAAGTACATGAAGTCTTTTATTAACCTTTTATACGTACAAACACATAAAGACTTTCATTGTTTTACTTTACTTTTTTTTTTATATATCATTACTATTATATTTTTTTTGGCATAGGTAAATGAGAACAAAGTCTGCAAGTGGGGATCGTACCTTAAGAAGACCAAAATGTTTACACCTCCCTAGAGCTCGACAGCAAGGAATGATGATGATGCACGGTGCAACGATGAAGATGATGGAGATGCGATGAAGGTGGCTGGCTGGGTAAGGATCTTCACGTTGGAACAGTGCAGTGAAGGAGGAAAGCAGTGTTGGCATGGGTTGTAGGCGTTCAGTGGTCTTCTGGAAATTTTTTTAACGTTTCTTCTCCTTATGCTTTAACGTTTCTTCCTTATTTCCTTTTGCTGCTTTCACGTGGATGCTAGCAGATGATGTAAAGAAAGCTTATAACAGGAACGACAGCAGCATGTTAAACTTTCCTATGGCAGCAACAGCTCAAAATCTTATCCCTTCACAGCAACTTTCAGCAACAGCAAAAGTGGCACAGCAACGCAGTGATGACAGCAAGGTTGAACGGTAGAGACAGCATCGAAGTTGGCAGGAATAATGGTGCAGCAAGGAGAGCAGAGACACCGTGGCAGTTTAGGAGACAATGGTGAAGATATAAGGGTTAGCTTCAACGAGGAAAGCTTGGAGGATTGCTGCGTGTCGCTACAAGTACTGATCAACGGACTGAGATGGATTGAGGCACAGCAGAAACGATGAAGATGACACTGGTGCAGGGGTGTGCGCAGGAAAGGCCGACCACCAGTTGATAGAAGTGGACACAGTAGAACCGACGGTTCAAGGTGCAAAAAAAGCGGGTGGTAGTGATGATGGGGATCAGGCGATGTACTTTGGAACAGACCAAACCTATGATAAAGATAATGCGATAGTGATAGTTACTGGATGGTGACGATGAACGCAGAATAAAGAACCCAGGTTGTCTCGATCTAGATTGGGCTCAACAAGAGCAGAGGGATGCGATAAGGAGGTAGAGCAGAATGGTGACAGTGAAGAGTTGTAGGAGACGGTTTAACAATGGCTCGGTGATGAAGATGAAGATGAACGTTGGTGAAGAGATGATGAGGGTAGAGGCTGCTAGATCTAGATGAGCAAGCAGGGTCGTGTGATGAAGATGATGACCAAGGTTGTGTCCGTTTGTAACGAGGATGACCAAGGACGGTTGCTGTCCCCAAGAGCAGTAGAAAATCTTTTTTTTTAGGGTTTTTCTTCAGCTTCCTTCTAGGCTTTTCTCTCGTTTCTTTTTTCCTAGGGCTTTTTTTTTCTTTCCGTGTCCCCCTCTCTTTCTGGCAGTGTGTAGGCTTTTAAAGCCATTCCATGTCCATCAATTTAGGTCCTAAGATTATTGCTATAGTTATGGGATTATTTATTTTTTTTTTTTAATTTTTTTGTTTGACTTTAACAAATCTTTTTTTTATTTCCTGATGTATTTATTGATTTAATTGTTGATTATCTTCTTTCTCTCTTTTTTTTTTCACAGCAAATCAAGTTAGTCAACTCTTATTGATTTAATTTTCATGGGGTTTAATTTAGTGTTTTGCATTGTATGCATGGAGAGGTTATTTCTTTTTATCATTTTTTTTATTTTTTTTTTGATTTTTTAATATATATAAAAAAATTATTCGGACAAAATTAGGTGTCTACATTGACAAATCCACATCGCTCTGTCATTCGAGATCGTATATCTTAGAAAGAGATATTGTCTAGCTAAATCTTCTATTTGCCCTTCTTACATATAGTTTATTGTCTTTGAGAGTCTGTGGGGTTATACCACTATGCTGCTCATTTTCCATTTGTGCCTTAGGCTGTATGGTATACTATCACTTTATCCTTATATAATTGTCTTATTCATTAGTCTTATGTACCTCAGTAAGGTATTTCATTTACCTTCTAAACCTCTATAGAACTCGTAAACATTATCTCGAGTTCTAATCATTATCGTCTTACGACCATCAATTTCCAACTTTCCATCTAGTGATGCCTTGTACAGACATTGATCTTATAAAGTCCTTGTACATCTCCGATTAAATCAAATAAGGCATCACTTTACATAGCCGATTATTTGTTCTTCATAAGAACTTTATTATAAAATAGGAATTTAATTCCCCATTTATATTTCATCCTCAATTTACCTCATCCATATTTCCATCCTTTACATCATTTAATTCATCCTCAATCACGTCATTTGTATTTCCATCAATTCCTTTTTATACAAGCGAATTTCATTATCCACAAATTTTTCAAAGTTATTTCTTAAGCTTTTCGGATTCTTCTATATTCTCCAATATAAGCTTAAGAATAAATTTCATATTTAAAATCGAGTCAACGTTAGTTCGATTTTTTTTTCCAATCTATATAACTCTGGAAAATCATCAGGAATCTCATCCGATGCTTTCTTTAATCATTCATCTCTCTTATCATTTTGGACATTCATCTTTGTGTCCTACCATTTCCACTATATATCCTCAAGGCAGAGACATTCAATATTCAAATCATTTTAACATCTACTTCGCCTTGATTCACTTATTTCCTCATACTTCACAACATATCAATCATCTTAATTTATATGTTGGATTAAGTATAATCATTTCATTAACACATTTCACAGCTAACCGATTTATTATTACTGTAATTCATTTTAAAATCTTTATCATTTAAGAACCTTAGGTTAGCTGTCATCTTCCTCGTCTCTTATCTTCACTTACTGTCCTTATGCATATTCTCCAATTCCATATACTCCATATAGTACATCATTCTGTAAAACATATTTCAAAATATTCCGGTTCTATAAATATCCATTTGATACTTCAGAAAATAGAATAAAAGCATAGAACCGGAATTAACTGTACTGCTATGGATTTCATCATCTATACTGATCTCTTCCTCAGTCATCTTCAGTAATCATTTCTTTTTTTTCTTTTTTTTTTCATCATATTCAACGATCCCGTAATAATATCTTATCAATACACTTTTAATTTAGACCCATAAAATCAATACTAAGTCGCTCATCCTGCGACTTCTCTATAACCATTTGGGTCACATCAGAACTCTAAATGTACATGAAACTTATAATCGGGGTCGTTATACTCATATTACATTCCTTTATGCCATTAATAACTCCAGTACTATCAGTGGAATCAAATCATCTTGGTTTTATCACTATTCAAACCATAATCCCACATAGGGGCATTTTCGTCATTTTCACATTTATTTCTTTCTCCTCACTATACATTTAAATCAATTATCTTATTATCTATTTGCTGATAGTACCCCTTTCTCATACCAATATCAGCAGTTTAAAATCTTTTTCGATTTCGACAGAAAAATCTAATAGGATCCATAATTGGATTTATTTGCCTGAAATGCAGCTTTACACCATCATTTACTCTGTCAAATCAGTCAATTCCAACTTCTGTTTGTCTATTTTGACTCCCGGTAAAATTTTGGAGGCAGGGGTATTTTGGTCATTTTTTGCCAAAAATTTTCTCTCTCCTTAAAATACCTTCAGTCGGTGATCTTAAGGTCTATTTAATGATGATATCTCATTCCCCTCCTTTATATCATCACTTTTAGGTCTCAGTTCGATCCGGACAGAAAAGTACTGGTGGGGCCCTCACCGAGTCCATTTCTATTTCTTACCGAACCGACCTTCACTTAGATCATAAGATCACCCTTTCATGTAACATTCTTGAGCCGTTTTCCTTTTTGGCATTCCTTATTTCATAATTGCTCACTCCCTTCTAAACACTTAATTAAATTTGTATTCATTTATTTTCTCTATGTATTCAGACTACACAGTACTACAGGGGATGTTAACCTTTTCAACACATTTTCTTTCAAAAAGTATCGACAGACATCAGGCCAACCCTACTCTGATACCATTAAATCTGTCACAGCCCGTGACCCTATTTTTCACCTTTTTCTATACATCTTATTTGGTTGGGCTGTCTGCGATACTTTTCTTTTACATATTAACAATTTCATATTAAATTATAATATGAAATGCATCCCCTATCTTACTTCATAAGAAAATAGTACTGTGAAAATGTCTAAATACAGAAAATAAATGATCGTACCTCATGTCATAAGTCGAGCTGTCGCATCGTCCCCAAATGCACAGCCGAAGTCCTTTAGATGTCAGACTCTTAGTCCTCGAAAACCTTAAATGTTAATATTAAGGGATGAGCAAACCACGGCTCAGTAAGGAAATTATATGCATACTTGATATTCAGCTTCCTATATGCTGAAAATCTTTTTCATTTTTCCTATGGGCTCTAGGCTCGCATGTATGAAAGATACTACAGTCGGCTAGGGATCCGGATGGAGTAAGGTAGGTATTTTGAAATACCTATCTTGTCCCGGAACCTAGAAGCAACTGTAGAGAATAATTTCCTTTTCGTTTGAAATTTTAATCCCTTTTACCTTTTTATTCCATAACATTTTCATATTCTTTTCAAAATAATGCTTTTATAAAATAAAGCATTTAAATAAAGTAACTAATATTCATATATTCTTGAAAAGAATATTAGTTAAATTCTCATCATTCTCATTTAAAACTCATTTCATGTTTTACTGTACAACCATAATTAGTACAATACTTTAAATAGCAAAATCAGCTATTAAACATTTTCGTATAACATATATATCATTTAAATCTAATATTCAATTTAAATTTCAAAATAAGAATATTAGATTTATTTTTCCTCCTCTTTCCTTCTTGAAAAACATATCACATATTCATGTCACATATAGTCTAATATTCAATTTCAAATCATAGTAAGAATATTAGACTTATAAACTCTTCTTCCTTTTGAAAACATATTACATGTTCATATCACATATCATATGAAAATCATCTCGTAGTACTAAAATCAGTACTGAAATAAGCATTATGTAAAATGCTGTAAATCTCTTTCATTTAACTTATAACATATCATGTAAAACATTTACATTTCACATATCACATATCATATAAAACATTTTCATATATGGAGACTTAGGCACGCACGCCAAGCCCGTCCACTGGGTCGTCACTCATATCATGCTATAGACCCCGAAGGGTATAAATAATCATGTCAGATCTATGGCCATAGTCTATAATTGTCCTCGGCGGATCACTGATCAGGTGTCGGCCGGGACTACATGTCACATATCACATATTACATATCACATATCAGCATGATAGGATGCCATCTACTCTCAAAACCGTATTTTTCATCATCAGAAAACCTTTATGGAATTTATAAAAATATATAATTTCATCATTTAAAACCATAAAGGTTATAAAACCATTTAGTGAATATTTAAGAAATATATATAAAAATATTCACTTTATTTCCTTTCATTTTCCATCTCGTATTACGTGAAATTTACATATCAAGAGAATTTTCGGTGATTTCATATCACCATTCTCGAAGAGATTTTTCGGTGATTTCATTATCACCATTCTCGAAAACATGAATATTTTAAAATCACTCTCATTTTATTCATGTTTTTATGAAAAGTACTCATTTTCTCGATTTTCGTTGTTGAAAATCATTTCTCGTGAAATAAAATCATTTACTATGATTTTATGAAATTTTCTAGAATTTTTCGATAATTTTTCGGCGGTATAACGGCTGCCGATTGGCTAGCCTCCTGCACGAAAAATACAGTTTATAATTTCAACCGGTACTTCACCACAATTTTTCAACCAATCATTCATCGCAATATTTTCATGAAATATATTTATAAAATATTTCATAATTAAAATCATGCAGACTGAATATCCTTACAGTGCTGCACATGCATCCCTTACCTGTTTCGAGTCGGCGACCGCCTCGTCCGTCGCGCCCGTGTTCACTTCGCCCGATTCCATCGGCTCGGTCATCGAGGAAATTTTCTGGAAATTAAATTCTAAATTTAGAATTTTTTCATAATTATTTAAATAAATAATTATTTAAATAATTTATCACTTTTCGGGATTTCTTACCGATTCCCGTAATTCCCGGGTTTCCGAATTCTCGAGATTTCCCATAATTTCCAAAATTCTCCTTTTTCTCTCTCTTTCTTTTTTTTTTCCTTTTTCTTTCTTCCTTTTTCTTTTTCTTTTTTTTCTTTTTTTCTTTTCTTTTCTTTTCTTTTTCTTTTCTTTTTCTCCTCTTTTCCTCTTTTCTGGTTTGAACCGGTTCGAACCGATTCAGACCGGTTCAACCCGGTCCGCCTCATCACCGCCGGTTCAGCTTCATCCCGCCGACATCACCGCCGGTTCGGGCCTCCCATAGCTTGCCGGAGTGGCGGGGACGCCAGATCTGGCCTCGGTTTCTTCCCATCACCGACGACGATGCCGGACCTAGGATGGTGGGTTTCGGCTCCTTTCTTCCCTATTTCTTCCCCTCCTCCGCCATTTCCTTCACCACCGGTGGCTCCTCTCGCCTTCATCTCCCTTCGGCGGTGGTGCTGGTAGTGGTGGCGGTGCCTCAGGCACCGCCGTTCCACTTTTCTCTTTCTCTCGGGTTCCTCTCCGCTTCGCTTCGCTTTTGTTTTCTTTTCCCTTCGCCGACGTCAGCTTCGTCCTTGGCTCGCCAGCCGACGATGGCCTCCCTTCTCTCTCTTTCTCCTCCGGCGTCGCCGACGGGGTCGACTTCCATTTCTGTGATATTAACACAGAAACGAGAACGGGTGTTTCCCGTTTCTGTTATTTTTTTCTTTTTTTTATATTATATTATATATACCAACATAATATAACACACATATATATATATTTTACACAAAATACATATATATAATTTTAATTTGAATTAATATATATTTCATATATATATGTATTTATAGATATATATTGTATTACAATATATATATATATATATTTTAATAAAAATAATATTTACTTTTCTTATATATGTATATATTTATATATATACATAAAAGATCATATTTATATACATATGTATTATTTAAATGTACTAAATAGTATATATACATGTATATACTAATGTATATTAATATATACCATATAGTATTTCAATACATATGTATTTGTATAAAAATACATTTATATAATAATAATTATATAAATATATTTTATATTCTTTTCTCCTTTTCTTATTTAATTTGGATTTCCATTTATCCAAATTAAATTTCCTCCTTCATTTCTTATTTCCAATTTAATTTTCCTTTTTATTTCTTATTTAATTTGGATTTCCATTTATCCAAATTAAATTTCCTCAATTTTATCCAAATTAATTTTCTCCACTTCTTCACTTCATCAATTTCGGGAATTTCAATGATATTCCCATCTCGTAAGTAAATTTTATTTATTTACTTTAATTTATTTATTTCCTCGTCTATTTTCTTTAATATTAATTTCCAAAAAAAGAAAATTTGCGGTTATCACATTAAAAGAATACCTTTTCTGTTTTTTTTTAATTGTGTGGCTATGTTTTAGAAAAAACATCCTTTTATAGGCAGTAAATTTTACCCTAAAATTTACTGCCAAACAGAACTCTAATCCTACTTAGAATAGGATTAACTATATCCTTAATCCAATTCAGAATAGGATTAGATATATCCTAAATCCAATTCAGAATAGGATTAATTAAGCTCCTCATTGATCCGTTCTAAGTGTGCGACCCAATAGGTTCTCAAAACAATGGCAATGACAAAATTGTCACAGGCAATGAGCGGTATCTAGCAACACATCATTGCTACCCATGTAACGAGAATGTCAATGACTCGACATAACCTTACTCGTGATAGATGTTACCGTGTAGTCTAATCCCTTTATCCTTTGATGTCTTGATTAGACACAAGTCATGGAATGTGTCATACTTGTATAGTCTAATCAGCGTTTCTTGATTCCTGAGTAGACTAATTAAACAAATAAAATCAATATCTCATATTGACTTATTCGAGCACGGCCATGCATTTCTTAGTCTCACTCTATCAAAGGGCCCAAGACATCACTCTTGTTATATAAGAGGGATAAATCCTATCTTGATCACTCAACATCCCTCTACATAGATCAAGGCATACCCAATTACTACCTTTATAGTCCATCCTGTTACGAATGACATCTAGCAACATTAAAGTATGCAATTCTTTATGTTGGGATCTCTGATGATCTCAAGTCAAAGGATCACATACACCATCATCACTATGAGAATCGCTTATGACACTCATATAACAATCCATGTAGCGTTCTCATGGAGGGTCGATCCAGTACATAGTTCTCTAACATGTACCTATGTGATGACGTGATATCCTATATCCATGACAATGGTCATCAGTCAACCACATACTAGTCTTATCGTACATTGTTATCCTTGTTCACAATAATACTTGACTAGGGATATTTTAAGAATAGTGTGTTATTACTATTCTAAGGATATTATCATATAAGATTACATTACGCAGTTATAAGACAAATATAATAATGAGCTATAATAAATAAAATGTCATGATACATAAAAAATGCCAAAGTCAATCATCTAATGAATGGTTCTAAGGGCATAATCCAACAACCCGAAGGTCGTAGGACATGCCTGCACTCAAAAACAGTTTGAAATCAATTTCCTCGGGTAGCACTCGGCTTCCACGGATTCCAAATCACTATTAAATCAATTTTGAGTTCGAAATATAGAGAACTTTCGATTTATTTCAAATGTCGGTTCAAACCGAGACTTTGCAAAATATAAAATCTGAAGCAAGTCGTTAAAAGCATAAACATTAAGAAATTAAACTCAAAACATGCTATACATAAATGCATGTATGCATCGGTTCATTTTACTTAATATGCACGCTTGGCTAGCCACAACACGCAAAGCAGAAATTAAGTTACGATCCAGCTCAAGCATAAACGAGTTTATAGAATTAAACCATTTCTACGAGATGGTGCTAACAAACTTTACTTAACCCACTTACCTCGAAGCTCAAAATTCCCTTCTCGTGCTTTCGAGCCCGTTCTCAAGTCCTTACACACTCCGATTCACTACAAATACAATTCATTTCCCATCTCAATAAGTCATCATTATTTGATCAATTTACATCCTAAGCCCCATGCCTTACATAATCGTAATTGACTAATTTTATTTCTATGCCCACTTTAGCTTTTCACTACCGTATACATTCCGAGTGTGTGCACATATACATATATATATATATATATACACACATATACTAAAAATTATAAATGTGTACAGTATATACTTATATCTACACAAGCAAATCTCAACCAAGTATGTAAGATCTCATTCTTGAAAGGCTTGCTTAGTTGCATTTCATATAATTTTATTTTCGCTAGATATTCCAACTCAAATCCTATACTAGGGATTCATCTCTCTTTATTTCCACAATAGTGCCTTATATATATATATATATATATATATATATATATATATGTTTCTATCAACCCTTTAGCAAAGGTCTTTTTCAAGTTCCTACATCAAATACTCAAGCCTCTTTACTGTTTCAACTCATTACGAACCAAATTTTGTTTCCATCCAACAACTTATCCTCATTATGTTTAGTAACATGCTAAAACAAGTATCTTAGACCCACATGTAATTAAGTTTACCTCTACATCAAAGATTAATTCTTCGTTATCATGCCAATTATATATATATACACACACACACACACACATATGTATATATTTTTACATGTGCAAATCAAATATATAGCGATGATTGAACCAACAAGGCTTTTCTTAGCTGACTTTATTGTAACCCATTCTTTTTTAAAACTTTCCAATTAAAACCTTCACCCATATTTAGTCTTAATTATGCCTACACGACATATAATTATATTGTATTATATATATATATATATATCAGTGCATATCTCATAATATCCATAGTTTATCATCTCACATTCATTTTATATAATCCCTTACCTTTAAGATATCTTCAAACTAAGCTTTTTGCCAACCTCAGAATCTCCAAGACTCTCTTTAAAATTTTCGAGATTCCTACACCAGAAATTTATTCATTCTTCATCATGAAATCTTACTCAATAACATATATTTATATATATGCATACATATTCTTTTCATATATAGATTTATATATATATATATATAAATGACTTTTAAACCTAATACTAGAAGGGTTTTTACGTTCTTAGTTCCAGCCTCCTTGGAACCCCAATTTTTTTGCTGCTTCTAGGCGTCACATACAATGCCCAACAACGCCACTGTTAGCCACCAAAATCAGTCTTGTAGCAATACTCGAAACACCCCAACTTAGCCCCTTGAATCACGTGTTACTCTCTTGTTCAGCAACAGCATCCTCATGCCTTATCATCACCAAAACAGTTGCAAATCCCTTATTCCAACTCTGTTTTTGGCCACCAAATACAGCCTATAAACAACCCCATTTCAATTCTCAAAACAGCCCCACTTTGTTGATTTATTCTACCTTATTCACGCACCCAAATTTCCATTAACACAGCCCCAATTTTGTCTTCATTCCAGTCAAGTTTCCAGCCTAAGTAGCCATTGATCTGCCCTGCCAGATCAGATTTTCTTGCTGTGTTCAGATCCCCTTTTTGTGCGTGGCCTGCTTGCTCTTTTTGTTCAATTGGGTTATAAAAGAAATGTTTGCCTTTCACACCTTTACTCCTCTGTTATTCAAGCCATGAGATCATCAACCAATGCAGCTCAAATCAACATCTAGAATAACTGAAAACCCTACCTTCACGAGCTCCTCTTCTCTTCCCAATCACAACACTTATTTCTTCTCTCTCGGTTTCAACTATCTTTTCCTCACTTGCTGTAGTTTCTATTCTTCTCTTCTCCTTTTTCCGACTGAGATCTCTCTTTTTCTTTCTCTCTTTCCTTCCTTTTCTTCTTTTCCTTCTTTCCTTCTCTTTTTGATCGGGTTTTCTTTTCTGTTTCGTTTTGGCAAAAGCAAGCTTCTGCCCCCCTTTTCTTTTTTGACGTGAACCTGCTCCCACGTTATATTTTGATTGGCTTCTTAAGGAAGCCAATCAATATTATATGTATATATTTTATTTTATATATATTTATCATTTCTTCTCTCTTTTTTTTTACTCACATATACTACATTTCTTTTAGTATACTTGTATCCTTAATGTACATGATATTCATTCATTTTTCTCTATTGTATTCGATATATATCTATCTCTAATTTATTTATAAAATATCTAAATTACATTAACAATTATCATTTATTGTTAAATGTTCCTAAATAAAATATTTGTCTTCATTACTAAAGGAAATTAGAAGTACAACTAAATTTCAATACTATACTTATTTGATGCCTCTTATTCATTTACAAAATTAGTACAATTTGCAGCCTTCACACAATAGGACTTGGATGTTGGCGGCAATGCATTATATTTAGTTATATAGTACTTCATTATTGTGTATACTGATATATATACTAATGGCTTAAACATGATAATGTTTAAATTACATAATACAATAAATAATGCCTACAATAATGATTATATTTAGTTATGTAATACATCATGGTTCATCTAGATTGGTTGTTTCTTGAGTCGCAAGATCTGTGTTTGATAAAAACAATAATTTGAAATCCTCGATCCGAGATACATACGGAAGCTCCCACTTTCGAGTGCATTCATATCGATATATGCACTAATTGCATGCGATTGGAGGTATCAGTACTCTCGGATCCAACAAGACCTGCAACAATGCATTATATTTAGTTAAATCCGAGTGAAAACAAAAAATAATACTAAACTTTCACCGTCATACATGTTTGAACAAAATGACAGTTGCTCATAAATCCAATAGCAATTAACCTATGTTGTAATGGGGGAGATGCAATAGATGTGACTGGAAGATATGTCAGGCACTGTCTCAAAGATAAATGGACAAGCACGATGTCATACCATGAGGATATCAAATGACCCATATCTGGTAAGGTCATCCAATTATCCTTATAAGCTACCGTGTTAAAACACACCAAAGATTGCATCAATTCATCAACACACTCCTGACATCTATAAAGACACACATAATCATCTCGGTGTCTACTTAACTTATCCATCAAATCTCATCCCACTTGTTGCCATACATCTACACTCATACCCAACAACCCTATGACAACTCTAAATCTACAGTATCCATTAGACTCAACATCAACAACATCGTGAATGAACAGACATATCTTGATTGGAAAAGAATCCATATATCAAATCTCGGCACCTTTGCTATACATGGGTAATTTTTTCCTCTTCTTCGACAATTTTAGTGAACTTGCTATTGTGGGTGAAATGGTACTATCGTGACCAGACTCAACAATCTCAAAATAAGAAGGTTCCCATCCAATGTCAACTGTGGCATGTCTTAATTTTCGGACTTTGTCAAGTCTAATTTTGACCAATGTAAATGCACGATAGATAAGGGGACTAGTTGTCCAAATCGTCCATATTCAGCAATTTCATAAGCACACAACAACCTATGTGTCATTCTTATTACACAGCCTCAAGAGTGAATATCAATATCTACATCCTTTACTCGCTTCGCCTCCTTCAATATCATATGTAAAGCTATCCTTGGCACCAATCCCTGTAACTTCTTGAATAATGATGGCCTGAAGTTGTGTTCAACAGCCGTAAGGCTTACCTCAAATGAAGCCTTTATGTTCGTATATTGTAGCTCAATCAAGAAGTTAATAACATTTAATATGTTTCAAAATCACATTGAGACAATCGAAAGTGTTGTTTCAACTTTCCATGTGCACTATCTGGTCTACAATACAAATTAGAAGATGTATTAATTATAAATTCAAAAAATTATTGAAAACAAACATAAACTTAAAAGATAACAATGAACGTACCTATTAGTTGTCACATTGTCAAAATGCATTACTTTATCCGTCTCAGCTGCAACAAATCGCTCCTTATACTTATCCAACCAAGTGTCCTTCACATATTGTAGCTCTTTTGGATAACTATGGTAATCCAAGTGCATTGAGCTTAAATGCCTCTCATACTCCTCCTTCGTCAATGAGAACATAAGAACACTCCATGATGCCATAAATGTATCCCACCTCTCCTTGCGCTTAAATAACTTTTTGAAGTTAGCAAACACATTCTTTGATATGTGCCATATGTATAACAAATTGGTTGTGGAGGGAAATACTGCTTGAACTGCATTCATCGATGCCAAATCTCGGTCCGTGACAATGACAAATGGTGATGCAACACCTGTCATTAAACTTTTTAACTTCTACAACACCCACATGTAGTTCTCTTGATGCTCGACCACCATGTACACAAATGCAATCAAAAAAATCAAATTCGTTGATATGACACCAATGATCGTGAGGAATGGCAACTAATATCTATTCGTTTTATATATGCAATCTATAATAAACACATGTGGGAAAGCATGCAACAAATTTATCGAGGTAGGATGCGCCCAAAACAAGTTTTTCACAATATCGATTGACTCATCACTCCTATGCCAGTCCACGTATTTACACTTATTCAACCGTTTCATTAGTTGTTGCATTTGTGACCTACCAGCTTTCTTAATTACTCTGTAAGCTTG
This sequence comes from Heritiera littoralis, assembly GCA_031772115.1. Lineage (NCBI taxonomy): Eukaryota > Viridiplantae > Streptophyta > Magnoliopsida > Malvales > Malvaceae > Heritiera > Heritiera littoralis. Next base: position 28,761 of record JAPDPK010000200.1, read on the forward strand.
TCGTGCATTATAAATGGTCTTCACAATGCTTACATTCTTTTCATTCATGTTTTTCAATGTTATGAGTATATTTCATGGTTTGACCATGTTCTTGGTTATATCAACCGTAGCTTCTTTCTCCTCAATTGATAATCTTGTGGCAAATGGATGACTCTCAAAATTCCTCACAGGCGCATGATTGTGCATCCCAATTACTACTCTAACTTGCCACTCATCATCCTTTCTCTAATTTCATACCTACTAGCTCAAATGGATAGCCACATTTCTTCGTTCCAACACCCTTACGAGCTGTTTTTACCTTCTTATTTTTCAACTCTCTAAATCTTCCACTTCGTTTACAAGTGAGTCATAATCTAGGTTTTCTTGAAAAAATGACAGGTTTAGATCCTCTAAGCACAACTATGAATCCTACATTTCTGCCCATCTCCCTTGCCCATGTGATTAGCAATTCTTAAGAAGAAAAAACATGCACAAATATACTATAATAATATATGATTGATTACACTTGTACTAAAGATAATATTAAAGTTCAAATTATCATACTTTGTCCATCGTAAATAACTCGATGCAATCAAATTGAGAAGACTCAGCTTCTTGCTGTTAAACCACTAATTTTCTGTCATCCTATAAATATTCAACAAATTATTAGTTTATTACATAACAAATAACTAAATAACTAAATAAATAGCAAAATTATAAATTTTTTTTATTTAAAGGGTCTCGACAATTCACTGGCAAGACTTTCTAAAGGCTCCTGGTAGCCCACAATTGGGAGCCATTCACACCTCTCGGCAGTGCCCTACTGAGCCTTCAAAAGGTTGCTCGACTAGCTGCCAAACCCCTTCATAAGGTCTCGGCAGGTAGCTACCGAGAACTCTTTAAGGGTTTTAGCAATAAGTTACCGAGTCCCTTTAGAGTGACTAAACAGTCACTTGTTGAGACCATTTTATTCCTCCCGACTGCTTGGAATACATTATGAATTGCAGAGAATATAAAAAATCATATTTTTTCCCTAAACCCTAAACTAAAAAAATGAAAAAAAAATATAAAAATTTACTAATAATAACATACCTCTACAGGAATCTGGTACATTTCATCTACATCTTCATCCATAAATTATTCTTGCTTGAATCATCATCAAAATACTCCATGGATTAGACTTTTTGTTAAAATTTGATTTTTTAAGGTGTGTGAAGGGAAGAAAAGGATAAAGATTTGGATGAAATTTGATTGTTTAGTTTAGGGTGTGTGAAGGGAAGAAGAGGATGAGGAATTTTATAAACAAAAAAACCAAGGTTATTTTTATAAACGAAAAATATCATTTATATAGGGTGCACCTAGCACTTCTTAGGGTGTGATCAATTGCTCTCTTATTTTACAACCTTATGCCAAAAAAAACCAAAAACCTCCAAAAATCTTCTCTGCCCTCTCTTTTCTTTACTGACTGTCTGGCTACTAGAAGCATGTCGATCACCGCCTAAACTATCAACCACTGTGGGTGACCAAAAAATAAAAAGCCCACCTTTTTCCTAAAGCTCTTCGCCCCTTCTTTCTTCTGCTCTAATTAGTTTCCTGTAAAAATCTTCTTTCCTCATATATCTCTAGAAGCAAAGTTGGCAGCTTCTTAATGTCACGACCCGTGACCACATTTTTCATCTTCTTATACACAACTTAATCGGTTGGGCTATCTGCGATACTTCACTTGTACTGACTGTTAAACAATTTTACATAATATTGTTTATATTATACACATCCCCTATCGTAACTAATCAGATAAGTAGTAGTGTTGACGTGTCTAAATACAGAGAATAAATGATCATACCTCAAATAATCATTCGGTCTGACACATTGTCCTTCGTGTACAGCCAGTATCCACAATCCACTGAACTCACATTCATCAAAACCTGAAATGTTGAAAATTAAGGGGTGAGCAAAACCACGGCTCAGTAAGAGAATTATATGCCTCACTTGATACTCAGCTTCCTATATGCTGAAAATCTTTTTCATTTTTCCTATGGGCTCTAGGCTCGCATGTAGGAAGGATACTACAGTCGGCTAGGGATCCGAATAGAGTAAGGTAGGTATTTTAGAATACCATACTTGTTACGGAACCTAGAAGCAACTGTAGAGAGAAATTTTCATTTCCTTTTGAATTAATAAATCCTCTTCTTTTTTTCAAAACTTTCATAACCTTTTTCATTTTCTTTTCAAAATAATGCTTCTACGAAATAAAGCATTTAAATAAAATAATTAATATTCGTATATTCCTTGAAAAGAATATTAGTTAAATCATCATCTTATTTCTTTAAAACTCATTCCATGTTTTAATGTACTCTCTTAATTAGTACCGTACTTTAAAGAGCAAAATAAGCTATTAAAGTCTATTCCCATATAACCGATTATTTAATCACTTTAGGTGTAAGCCCCAATCCACTGCTTCAGTTATGACGTCCATTCTAACTAGCAATGGAGTTAAGTGTCATATCCAGGAACTCGTGTAGCACTTAGTGCTCAAAGGATTCTAGAGGTGGCTCCCTATAGTTCACAAAGAATCTATGTAGCACTTAGGTCCCTTGAGTCTTCTAGAGGTGGCTCACACGGTACAGAAACTCCTTATTCACACATCGAAACTCGTGTAGCACTTAGTTCCCGAAGGATTCTAGAGGTGGCTCACACGGTACAATCATCGAGTCTTTGCTCGGTTTGGCCTTTACTAACACATCGAAACTCGTGTAGCACTTAGTTCCCGAAGGATTCTAGAGGTGGCTCACACGGTACAATCATTGAGTCTTTGCTCGGTTTGGCCTTTACTAACACATCAGAACACGTGTAGCACTTAATTCCCGAAGGATTCTAGAGGTGGCTCACACGGTACAATCATCGAGTCTTTGCTCGGTTTGGCCTTTACTAACACATCGCTTATCATTTATGGAGTCTAAGATAGACATTAATCTTATCATACTATAACCTCGAAGGGTACAGAAATAAATCGGTCAAATCTATGACCATAATCTATATTGTCCTCTGTGGGTCGCGGATCAGGTGTCGACCGGGACTAAACATATCACATATCATGCATCCGCATGATAGGAATGCCAACCAATCTCAAAATCGTAGTTTTCATCAGAAAATAAACTTATATGGAATTTATATAAATATAAAATTCCATAATTTAAAACAATAAGGGTTAAAATCCTTTAGTGAATATTTATAAAAATATTCATAAAAATATTCATAAAAATATTCACTATATTTCACTTCATCTTTCGTCTCGTATTTCGTGCAATTTATCTATTTCGAGAATTTTCGGTGATTTCGTTATCACCATTCTCGAATACATGAATATTTTAAAATTCCATCTCATTATATTCATGTTTTATGAAATTTAGTAATTTCCTCATGTTTCGTGATTTACTATCGAAATTCAGAAATAAAATCACTTAATATGATTTTATAAAGTTTTTCTAAAATTTTCGGTAGCATAACGGCTGCCGATTTTCTAACCTCCTGCACGGAAAAATACAGTTTTAAATCTTTCAGCCAGTACTTCTTCCCAAATTATTTTCAGCAAATCATGCATCATAATAATTTTTATAAAATATTTGCATAAAATATTTCAATTTAAAATATGCAGACTGAGTATCCTTACAGTGCTGCACATGCATCACTTACCTTTTTCCGGGTAGGCGACTTCCGCTTATCGATCGCGGCCGCACTCCATTTCTCCCGATTCCTTATCCCGATTGCTGAAAATAATTTCTGGAATTAAAATTCTAATTTTTAGAATTTTTTCATAATTTATTTAATTTTTTTGAAATTAAATTTCCGGGAAATTTCTTACTGAATTTTCGTAAATGTCCGGGTTGTCGAATTTCCGGGAATTTTTCGAATTCCCGAAATTCTCCTTTTTCCTCTTTTTCTTCCTTTTTCTTTTCTTTCTTTCTTTCTTCTTTTTATTTCTTTTTTTTTCTTTTTCCTTTTTCTTTTCTTTTTCTTTTTCCTTCCTTTTTCTTCCAGCTGGACCGGTCAATGTCCTTCCTCGTCGGTTCCTCGCCGGTGGCCGGTTCTCTGGCGGTTCAGGCGTCCCTCAGCTGGTCGGCTGCACGACGAACTTGCCGGTGCCCTCCGTTTGCCCTCGATCGGCGGCAAGGCGGCAGATCGAGGCGATTTTGCCACGGTTTCTTCTTCCTCTTCGCCTGCCTTCCTCCGCCATCCATTGCACCTCGGGTGACCTCCATCGTGTTCCTCTCCCTCTGGCGGTGCTTCAGTGGTAGTGGCGGCCACCGATTTGGCCGGCACCGCCGTCGGCATTTTCTTTTTCCTTCCCAATTTTCCTTCGTTTTCTGCCTCTGTTTCCTTCTTTTCTTCCGCCGCCGATAGCTTCCTCCCTCTCTTCCTTTGCCGACGACGTCATCTGCACCTTTTTCTCTCGCCGGCGGTGGCATCTCCGCCACCGACGGCCTGACTGGGAGGGTCGGGATCCCTCCCAGATTTCCGTCCTTTTATTTTCTTTCCTCTTTTAGTTTTATTAGCTTTCCCTTTTTAGTATACTATATGCTATATATTATACACTATAATATATATTTTATACATATAATATATACTACATATTATTCATATATTATCTCATATATATTGTAATACATTATTTATTATATATAAATTATATATCTTGTATATTACAAAACATATATTTAGTATACATATGTATATTTACATACTTTAAAATAAATGACATGTATATATAGAATTATATAAATGTTATAATACAACATATGTACCTATAAACTTTAATATAAAATAACATTTACATTTTCTATATATGTATGTATATATATATGTATATATTTATATATACATGAAATATTATGTTTATATACATATGTATTATTTAAATTCATGAAATAGTATATATTTCTATATATATATACCAACGTATATTAAAATATACTATATAGTATTTTTAAATACATATGTATTTATATAAAATACATTTATATAATTTGTAATTATATAAATATATTTCATTTTATTCTCTTATTTTCTTAATTAGATTTGGATTTTAATTTATCCAATTTAATTCTTTTCCTCTCTCTATTATTTTTATCTTCACTTCCAATTTAATTTCCTTTATACGAATTTCCCAATTCTTTCACTTCCTCACTTCTCGGGATTTTCACCCATATCCCATTCTCGCAAAATTTTATTTATTTCCTCTGATTTAATTTCTCCAATATTTATTTTCAATATTTCTAATTTCCAATAAAGGGAAAAATTTACGGTTATCACACTTAACCTAAAATAGCCCCATTTCGCCACTTGAAACACTTCTGAGTTTAAGTATGTTCTTCCCCTCTTCGTTAGCTGCTCCCTCACCAAATTTTGAAGGCTAAATCCTTTTGGAAGCCCCTAAACCCAAAATCCCAAAAGACAAAATCATCTCTTTCCTTTTTTTTACTATTTTTTGTATAATATTTTTGGTTGATCAGTTGTGGCTTCCCTGTAGGGAATGTGTTTTTTTTTTTGTATTTTTTAAAAAAGATGTTGTCTTTGAGGTAAGGGGTCTCGATTTGAAAGATTTCCTTTGGGCTTTGGGTATAATGGTGTTACTGGTGGTGCAGGGCCTAGATGGTGATGCTCAAAAGTAAGAGAGTTTACTTTAAGGCTATTTTTTGGCAGCCTTTAGGAGTTTTAGAAAGAGCTCCCCCTTCTCCCTTTTGGTTTGTGTTAGGGTCGGGTATTTAAAGGAGAAGGGACTAGTAGGTTGGTGTAGCAAAAGCTATTGGAGGTAATGAGTTAGGCAGGGAGAGGGAGGAACAAGGGTGGGCAATTTTTGACCTAGCATTCGAATGCCCTTTAAGTAGTTCGAATGCCCCTCAATTTAGTAGTTTTTATTTAAAAAATGCTTTAGGACATTAGAATATCCTTTATAGGGTATTTGAATGTTTTATATCTGATTGCAAAATTATCAATCAAAATTAGCTTTTATTGATCCTATATTAGAACTTAATTATTTTATTCAATTTAATAGAAAATTAAAGAAGAAAATTTGATCAAAATATTAAGAGAAAGTTGCTTTAGCATTTGTACATTTTGTTAAGATTATAAAAACAAAGAAAATGGATAGAAATGCTATAAAGGAAACTTTATAAATATGTTAAATAAATTATTTTATACATTTTCTTAGAATTTAAAAATAAGAAAATGGATAGGAGACAAATAAAAAAAATTTTTAAAATAAGGGTATTTTTTATAATAAAACGTGGATAAAAAAAAGAAAATGAAATGGAAAAAAACATAAATCAAATTTAATAAATTTGATAAATAAATGTATTTTTGCATATTTTCTTAAAATTAAAAACAAAATAGAAGGATAGAGAAAATATAAAAAAAATTGATAAATTAAAATAAAAGCATATTTTTTGTGTGTGTGTATATCTATGTTATCTATTCCTCCATTATTCCTTAATGTTAATAAAGTCAACCAAACAAAAAATAAATGCAAAATAATTATTCAATTCATTAACTAAACAACAAAATACGTATTCCGCCTATATTCCTTTTCTTTTCTATTTCTACATAATACATTTTCCATTCCTCTTTTATTCCATTTTGTGAACCAAACATAGTACATTCTCCATTTCTATTCCATTCCATTCCTTGAATAAAATATGCTGTTAGGGTTTTTAAGTTAAGATTATATATATCTTGAAGATAAATTTGTAATTTAATAATATAATAATAAAAATATATTTTAAAATAAAAAAGTTCAATTGAGCTCATAAAATACTCAAGCTGGGCCAAATATTAAAAAACTTGAATTCGATTTTGCTCAATAAATTAAGTTGCTTGAGTTTGAACTCGATTCTATAATTGAATTTTTTTTTCAAATTATACCCGAATAACTTGTGCATGTACATGTATCATTCACACCTTTATATCTAGAGAAATTCTAAACACACCTTATATACTTTTTTTCTTTACAAAAATAACCTTTAATAATATTACTATTATACCCTCTCATCCATTTACACACCCTAAACTCATCTTTTTCTTCTCATCATAACTCTTAACAATTAAATTCCATCCAAAAAAAATCTAATCAATGGATTATTTTGATGATGATTCAAGCAATAATTCATTCATGGATGAAAATGTAGATGAAATGTGCCATATTCTAGTAAAGGTATGTTATTATTAGTAAATTTTGATAATTTTTTCCATTTTTTCAGGTTTTCGATACTTGTTGGGAGTTACAATATACTCCTAGTAGTAAATTACCATGCTACCGAGGCTTATGATATAGCATCGGCAACATGCTACCAAGGGTTCAGATATGCCAAGGCTAATCATATAGCATTGGCAACATGCTGCCGAGGCTCAGTATATGGCCTAGGCAGGATGCTACCAAGGCTTAGTTCAGTGCCTCAACAGGACGTTGCCGAGGCAGTGTCCTGTCAAGCCCATGAAAGAACCTTGTAAATTGAAAAAAATTTAGAAATTTGCTATTTATTTAATTGCTATGTTAATTCTTATGTAATAAAACTAAGAATTTGTTGAATATTTGTAGGATGATAGAAGATTAGTGGTTTACCAACAAGAAGCAGAGTCCTTTCAATTTGATTACACCGAGTCATTTACGACGGATAGGGTATGATAATTTGAGCTTTAATCTTATCTTTAGTACATGTAAAGTCGATCATTTTTCATAATTAGTATATTTGTTATAGGTTTTTTCTACTCGAAAAGAGTTAATCTCATAGGCAAGTGAGGTAGGCAGAAATGTAGGATTCATCATTGTGATTAGAGGATATGAACCAGCAATTTTTTCAAGGAAACCTAGATTACGACTCAATTGTGAACGAAGTGGAAGATTTAGAGAGTTGAAGAAGAAAAAGGCAAAAACAGAAAAAGCAACTCGTAAGAGTGTTGGAACGAAGAAATGTGGCTGTCCATTTGAGCTACTAGGTGTGAAATTAAAAAGAGATGATGAGTGGCAAGTTCAAGTAATGAGTGGGATGCATAATCATATGCCTGCGAGGTATTTTGAGGGACATCCATTTGCTGCAAGATTGTCAACTGAGGAGAAGGAAATTGTGGCTGATATGATGAAGAACATGGTAAAACCACGAAATATACTTATGACGTTGAAAAACAAGAATGAGAAGAACATAAGCACTGTGAAGACCGTTTACAATGCACGGCAAGTTTACAAATTGATTGAGAAAGCTGGTAGGTTGCAAATGCAACAACTGATGAAACGATTGAATGGGTGTAAATATGTTGAGTGGTATCGAAGTGATAAGTCAACTGATATTGTGAACGACTTGTTTTGGGTGCCTCCTGGCTCAATTGATTTGTTGCATGCTAACCAATCTGTTGTGCAGATTGCATATATCGAAGAATGTGCTTGCTAATTGCAAAAAGTTATTTGAGCGCAAGGAGAGGTGGGATGCATTCATGGCATCATGGAGTGTTCTAATGTTCTCATTGACATAAGAGGAGTATGAGAGGCATTTAAGCTCAATGCACATGGATTACCATAGTTATCCAAAAGCGTTGCAATATGTGAAGGAGACATAGTTGGATAAGTATAAGGAGCGATCTATTGCAGCTTGGACGGATAAAGTAATGCATTTTGGTAATGTGACAACCAATAGGTATGTTCATTATCATCTTTTAAGCTTATGTTTGTTTTTAATAATTTTTTGAATTTACAATTAATACATGTTCTAATTTGTATTGTAAAGTAGAGAGTGCACATGCAAAGTTGAAACGACACCTTGGATCATCTCAAGGTGATTTTGAATCATCTTGGAACATAATCAACTCCTTGATTGAGCTGCAACATACGGACATAAAGGCTTCATTTGAGGCAAGCCTTATGATTGTTGAACACAATTTCAGGCCATCATTATTTAAGGAGTTACAAGGGTTGGTGTCAAGGGCAGCTTTGCATATAATATTAAGGGAGGCGAAGCGAGTAAAGGATGCAGATATTGATATTCACTCTTGTGGCTGTGTAATGCGAATGACACATGGGTTGTCGTGTGCTCATGAAATTACTGAATATACACAGTTTGGACGACCAATCCCCTTATCTGTCGTGCATTCACATTGGTCAAAATTGGACTTAACAAAGTCCACAAATGAAGACGTGCTCAACATCAATAACATCGTGAATGAATAGACATATCTCGACTGGAAAAGAATCAATGTATCAAATCTTGGCAACTTATAATACACTGGTAATTTTATCTTCTTCTTCGACAGTTTCACTAAACTTGCCGTTGTCGGTGAAATGGTACTATCATGACCAGACTCGACAATCTCAAAATAAGAAGGTTCTCGTTGAGTTGATGTGTCCATCTTCAATGCTCGAATACAACCCTTTGTCTTATCCTTTTCAACTGGAGGAACTAAGAATGTTGTTGCCGGATCACCTAGTTCTCTCAACTTTTTTTTCAAGCTAATTTTCCCAAAATATCACACCCGTCGAACTGTTTGACAATTATCTCCCACACAACATCCAATGTTAAATTTTGATGGACACTATGGATTTAAAGCTAGGATATGAGTGTAGATGCATGGCCACAGGTGCGACAAGATTTAATGGATGAGTTAAGTAGGCACCAAGATGATTATGTGCGTCTCTATGGATGTCACGAGCGTATTGATGAATTGATGCAATCCTTGGTGTGTTTTAACACAGTTGCTTATAAGGATAATTGGATAACCTTACCAGACATGGGTCATTTGATATCCTCACGGTATAACGTCGTGCTTGTTCATTTATCTTCCGGACAATGCCTGACATATCTTCTACTCAAATTTTTTTCACCTCCCCCACTACAACATCAATTAATTGCTATTGGATTTGTGAACAACTGTCATTTTGTTCAGGTATAGATCATGATGAAAGTTTATTATTGTTTATTAATTTCATTCGAATTTAATTAAATTAGTGCATTATTGCAGGTCTTGCTAGATCTGAGAGCACTGATACCTTCGATCGCATGCAACTGGCGTAAGTATCAATATGAATGCGCTCGAGAGTGGGAGCTTCCATATGTCCCTCGGATCGAAGATTTCAAATTTTTATTCTCTTCAAACATAGATGTTGCGACCCAAAAGATAATCAATCTAGATGAACCATAATGTATTATGAAATGCATTATTACAGGCATTGTTTGTTATATTATATAACTTATAAATTTAATCTATCGAATTTACAATTTATTTAAGATGGTGATGTTAGTTTTAAATACTTTAAGTAATTAAAAATAGTTTTTAAAATATTTTATAATATTTTCTTATGGATGGAATAATAAGACAAAATCAACCTAACAATGTACATAAATATGTAAATATCATTTCTTACAAAAATATAAGTCAAACAATAAAATACAATGTCTACTCTCTCCTCCACTTTTGTTTGACACATATTGATGGAGATCTAGGAAGTGGTGCTGCTGGAGATGGTGGTGGCCTGCTACTGGTGGCACTGTTGCTGGTGGGGCTGGAGATGATGCTGATATTGGCAATCGAATGAGGAGCAGCTGAGAAGAAGATGGAGCTGCTGAAGATGGTGGGGGACGTGGAGGCTAAGATGAAGATACTGTAGGTGGAGGTGATGATGTTGTTGGCCGTATACGTGCTAGGGCATGCCTCAGCAATCTTGCTACCATGGCATACACATCATGCACAGCTTACTGATAAGTCTCTAAAATATTCACTTTTTAAAGTATTTTATTGCATCAATTTTGCTTAAATTTTGGAATTTTAATATATTTTCTTCCCAATTTAATTAAATTATCTTCATGTGTAGGAAATTCGAGAATAATGAGAAAATCAAGAAAATGACAAAAAAGTCAAGGAAAAATGGTTAGATTTGGTGTTTAAACCCTCAACTTAACCTTATCCTTAAATCCCTAAACTTACCCAAACCCTAAACCCATTTCCCATCACCTTATCCATAAATTAGTTTTAAACCATAAACCTTACCTAAACCAATTTTCTAAACCCAAAAAAAAAAAGCCTTTAACCATTACCCCCCACCATAACCCACTTAAATATACCCCATTCTCACATAAAACCCAAACATTATTTAAGCCCATCTTAAATACCAAAACCCTTAAACCCCAAAAATCCAACAACCCAAAACTAACCATTTTACTTGAGTTTTGCCCAATGGAAAAGTCCAGCCCAAAGAAAGGTGCTGCCAAAGGAAGGAGAACCAATGGAGCCCTAAGGAATAAAAAGAAGAAGCTGCCGTCAGTTGAGAAGAGTGGCGGAGAGCTGGTGACAGCAGCTTCTTCCCTCAAATTGCTGCGCTGACTCTGTTTTTAGCTTTGGTTTGTTTAGTTTTCGGTTAAAAAGTTTTGGTTTCTCGGCTATTGTTTTCTGTTTCTAACATTTTCCTTACTGTTTTTATGTAATGAAGATTGATAAACTTTAGTTGGATGATATTTCATAGTTTTGAGTTAAATTAGATTGCCAAATAGAGTTTCCTTTCGGTTAAATTAAGTTTTGCATGATTCTACGTTGCTTAGTAGTTGTTAAAGTTTTTTTCTACATCAGTTTAGTTAATAGGTGGAGACCTGGAGGGGTCGGTGACAGGGGCTTTTCCCTTTGCTTTACTGCCATGTTCCCTCTTGTCATGCTTTTAGGTTTCTAGTTTTCTCAGATTGTTTTAAGTTTTTAGTTTAGTTTTGGTTTAAACATTTATCAACACTTTGTTTTGCCACTTAGGTACTGTTTTAAAAATTTTCTTTGATAGTTTATACTTTGTTTCTCTATTTTATGGTTTAGATTATCTTTTTGCGTTTCTCCATCTTCCTCTTTTCTTCCTCGTTGTTCTTGGTCGCTTATTGTTCGGCGAGAGGAGAAGCATCTTCTGTGGGCTGGTCGTACTTGCTGTGTGCATCGTTTGCAGGAGGACATGTTATTGCTTTGGCTGTGTGCTTGAATTCCAATTGTGTGAACTGATAGGAAGCGTGAGATGGACGAGCGAAGCGGTGTAAAGTGGTGCTGGCGTTCCTAGGAAGCTGTGTGGAACCGAGGAGATGCGTGACTGGCTGCCTGGACAAGTGCAGCTGTACGGCACTTGGCTGCTTGCAGGGGATGCAGAAGGAGGCTGGTGGAGTTGACGCTTGGGCGTGAAAGTGAAGGCTGAAGCGGTGGAGTGGCTGTTGCTTTTTCTGCTTTGGCTTGACATGCGTGGAATGCTGGCAGCTTTAATGTTTGTTTAGTTAGTTTTAATTGTTAGTAGTATATTAAATCTATTTATTAATTTAGTTTATTATTTAGTTAATCAGTTTCTTACCTTTAAATGGTTTTAGTTTAATTAGGGTATTTTTTTTTCTTTAGTTATAGTAATATTTAATTAATTAGGTACTCAATTTTCATGCATTTTAAAATTTTTTTTTTAATTTCAAGTTCCTTAAAATTAGTTGCATTTTAATTTTGCTTTGCTTTAATTTAGTGTGCATTTTTATTATTATTTTTATTGCTCTTAACTTGCAATTTAGTTTTAATGCGCTTTAATTTAATTTCTAATATTAGTTTAGGTTTTATTTTAATGCTTTTAGTAGTTAATTAACTTCCAAAAAATGTTTATTTGCTTGAATAAACCTAGGATGACCAATTTTAGTACTTAGCTATATCAATTCTAACTAATCCTCGTGGGAACGATACTCTACTCATTATTTTATTACTTGTCGCAACCCGTGCACTTGCGGTATAGGTCTTAGACACGCAACAAGTTTTTGGCGCCGTTGCCGGGGACTGGGCAAACCTTAGTTAATATTGGAGAACTTATGCTTAGGTATAGTCTTAGCTTGTACATGCTTAGTTTGTAAATACTTAGAGCCTTAGGTTAGAATAGTAAAACCCTTAGTTAGATTTTCTCTTTTCTTTTCTTTTATTTTCTTTCTAGAGATACACCATTAGGACTCTGTTGATATTTGCATGTGTAGAGCCAAGAGCTGTGAATTCTTTCCCTTAGATCTTGAAATTGAGAAAACACTTAGGAAAATTAGAAGGGAATCCAAAAAACAAATTGCTCCGTTGCAATATCCAATGGCGGATAACCGAGAGCTTAGGACAATAGGGGATTATGCTGTCCCAACCATAGGGGGATATTACACTGGCATTAGGAGGCCAGCAACTCCTGCGAATAACTTTGAGATTAAGCCAGCCATTATTCAGATGATCCAAACATCGGTGCAGTTCAGTGGGTTACCACATGATGATCCACATGCACACTTGGGCAATTTCCTTGAGATATGTGACACCTTCAAGCACAATGGAGTCTCTGAAGATGCGATTAGGCTTAGGTTATTTCCCTTCTCTCTTAGGGATAGAGCAAAGAGTTGGTTAACCTCCTTACCCCCAGGATCTATCACTACATGGGATGAACTAGCCCAGCAGTTCTTAGCCAAATTCTTCCCTCCCTCCAAAATGGCCAAGCTAAGAAATGATATCTCCTCCTTCACCCAGTTTGATAGTGAGTCCTTATATGAAGCTTGGGAGAGATACAAGGACTTACTTAGGAAGTGTCCACACCATGGCCTACCCCTATGGCTATAGGTGCAGACCTTCTACAACGGTCTAACTAGCCAGAATAGGACGATCATCGATGCTGCGGCAAGAGGAGCACTTATGTGCAAGACATAGGAGGAAGCTTATAATCTTTTGGACAAGATGGCCACTAATAATTATCAGTGGTCAGCTGAGCGACATGCACCTAGGAAAACAGCTGGTATCTATGAGCTTGATGCTCTTTCTACCTTGACTTCACAAATTACCACATTAACAAAGAAGGTAGAGTCCCTTAGTACCCAGTCCTCTCCTAGCCCTAATCCTGTCCTTTCAGTACAAAGTCCTTTCAATCTGTGTAATCTATGTGGTGGTACGCATTCGATAGATAAGTGCCCACTAAATCTAGAGTCTGTTCAGTATGTTGCCCCACCCCAGAGGCAGCAGAACAACCCTTTTTCAAGCACTTACAATCCAGGTTGTAAGAATCACCCTAATTTCTCTTGGAGTCAAAATCAGGGGCAATCATCCACTTCTAGACCTTTAGGACCCCCAGGTTTTCAACCCCCCCACTCATGTGCCACCACACCAGCATCAGTTACCACCTCATGCTTCTCATCCACCTTATCAGTCTCACCATCAACCACCACCACCACCGCCTATTCAGCCCCAGCACATTCCTGCACCTGCAGCTGAGAAGAAACCCTCACTCGAAGAGATGTTTACGACTATCCTGCAAAATCAAGCTGCTTCCATCAAGAACTTGGAAGTCCAGGTTGGACAGATAGCTAATGCTCTCAGCCAACGTCCACAAGGAAGCCTTCCTAGTAACACTGAAGCTAATCCTATAAGAAGGGAGGGTAAAGAGCATGTTAAGGCAGTGACCTTAAGGAGTGGTAGGGAGTTAGGTGATTCAGATGCTAGGTCCATTCCTATTGAGCCCATAGTGGCAGAGCCCCTAAGTTCTAGTGAGGCAGCTAGGAAAGAGCAGGTAAAGGATGATACAGTTGCAGGGAAGCTTCAGGCTGGCGCTTCTTCTTCTTTATCTAGTTCTTCACCCTCAAGTTCTACACCTGTTAGCACTCCTCCTCCTGTTATGCCACCGATACCTTTTCCTCAGCGCTTTCAAAATCAAAAGTCAGATCAGCAATTCTCCAAATTCTTAGAGGTATTTAAGAAGCTTCACATTAACATTCCATTCGCTGATGCTTTAGAGCAGATGCCTAGTTATGTGAAATTCATGAAGGATATCCTCTCGAAGAAGCGAAGATTGGAGGATTATGAGACTGTGGCACTGACGGAGGGATGTAGTGCCATTATTCAGAAGAGACTACCCCCTAAGCTCAAAGATCCAGGCAGCTTTACCATTCCTTGCACCATAGGTGATCAGTTCTTTAATAGAGCCTTATGTGATCTAGGAGCTAGTATTAACTTGATGCCATGGTCTATATACCAAAAGCTAGGAGTAGGTGCTGCAAAGCCTACTACAGTGACCCTACAGTTAGCAGACAAATCCATTAAGTATCCAAAAGGGATCATTGAGGATGTCTTAGTGAAGGTGGATAAGTTTATCTTCCCTGCTGATTTTATAGTGCTTGACATGGAGGAAGATAAGGAAGTTCCCATCATTCTAGGCAGACCTTTTCTAGCTACTGGTAGGACCCTTTATTGATGTGCAAAAGGGGGAGCTTACTATGAGAGTTCAGGATCAGGAGGTTACATTTAATGTCTTTAAATCTATGAAGCATCCTGATGACTCTCAAGATTGTTTCCGTATGGATGTAGTGGACAGAGACATTATTAAGGAGTTTTCTAGATCACACCCTGTGAACCCTTTAGAGGCTTCCTTAGTTAAGTCTGTTCATTTAGAGGAGTATGAGGAGGAGGATGATGATGTAATTGAGGTTTTGCAATTATTAGAGGCTTCCCCACTGATGGAGTTAGCTCAATTTGAGGCTATTGACATAGCATCCTCCCCAGCTTTAGATGTCCATCCATCCATTAGTGACCCTCCAGCTTTAGAGCTGAAACTTTTACCTTCACACCTTAGATATGCTTATCTAGGTGAGTCCTCTACTCGACCAGTCATTATTTCTGCTGCTCTCACTTCTGATCAGGAGGAGAAGTTGTTAAAGGTATTGAGAGAGCATCAGAAGGCCATAGGCTGGTCCATTTCTAATATAAAGGGTATTAGTCCCTCAATTTGTATGCACAAGATACTTCTAGAGGAGGGGTATAGGTCTTCCATAGAGCACCAGCGTAGACTGAATCCGGTAAGGAAAGAAGTGGTCAAGAAAGAGATAATTAAGTGGTTAGATGCAGGAATTATATACCCCATCTCAGATAGTGCCTGGGTGAGTCCAATTCAGTGTGTCCCTAAAAAGGGAGGGATGACCGTTATAGAAAATGAGAACAATGAACTCATCCTCACTAGGACTGTCACTGGTTGGCGAGTATGTATGGATTATAGGAAGTTAAACAAAGCCACCAGAAAAGACCACTTCCCTTTGCCTTTCATTGACCAAATGTTGGATAGGCTAGCTGGTCATGAGTTTTATTGCTTGCTGGATGGG
This sequence comes from Heritiera littoralis, assembly GCA_031772115.1. Lineage (NCBI taxonomy): Eukaryota > Viridiplantae > Streptophyta > Magnoliopsida > Malvales > Malvaceae > Heritiera > Heritiera littoralis. Next base: position 44,873 of record JAPDPK010000200.1, read on the forward strand.
TACTCAGGATACAATCAGATAGCTGTAGCCCTAGAGGACCAAGAAAAGACCACTTTCACCTGTCCCTATGGGACCTTTGCTTTTAGGAGAATGCCATTTGGACTATGTAATGCACCTGCTACTTTTCAGAGATGTATGATGGCTATTTTCTCAGATATGGTGGAGAATTTTCTTGAGGTTTTTATGGATGATTTTTCAGTATTTGGGGATAGCTTTGATCTATGTTTACATAATCTTTCTTTGGTGTTGAAAAGGTGTGAAGAGACTAACCTAGTGCTTAATTGGGAGAAGTGCCATTTTATGGTAAAAGAAGGAATAGTGCTAGGGCATAAGATCTCTTCTAAGGGGATTGAGGTAGATAAAGCTAAGATTGAGGCCATTGAGAAACTACCTCCCCCTTCTTCTGTTAAGGGCATCCGAAGCTTCTTAGGACATGCAGGCTTCTATAGGAGATTCATTAAGGACTTCTCTCAGATCTCTAAGCCTTTATGTAATCTTCTTGAGAAGGATGCAAAGTTTAATTTTGATGAGCATTGTTTAGAGGCATTTAAGACCTTAAAAGAAAAGTTAGTGACTGCCCCAGTTATTGTCGCCCCGGATTGGAATCTTTCATTTGAGCTTATGTGTGATGCAAGCGATTATGCTGTGGGTGCAGTCCTTGGACAGAGGAAAGGAAAGGTCTTCCATGCCATCTATTATGCAAGTAAGACTCTGACTGATGCTCAACTAAACTATGCCACCACTGAGAAGGAGTTGCTAGCAGTAGTGTTTGCATTTGATAAGTTTCGCTCCTATCTCATAGGGACTAAAGTGGTGGTATACACTGATCACTCTGCTATTAAATACCTTATTGCTAAGAAAGATGCTAAGCCTAGGTTGATTAGATGGATCCTCCTTCTTCAGGAGTTTGATTTAGAGATTAGGGATAAGAAAGGCACAGAAAACCAGGTGGCTGATCATCTTTCAAGGTTAGAGAGTAGAGCAGTGGAGGATAGGACAGAGATTAATGAATCCTTCCCAGATGAGCAGTTATTTGCTTATGGTCATTTGAGTTTACCATGGTATGCTGACTACGTTAATTTCCTGGTTAGTAATGTGTTACCACCTGATTTGTCTACCCAACAAAAGAAGAAGTTTTTGAATGATGTCAAGAGTTATGTTTGGGACGAGCCTTATTTGTACAAGCAGTGTAAAGATCACATTTTGAGGAGGTGTGTCCCCAGTGAGGAGATAGAAAGTATACTTAGACATTGTCATTCTTCAGAGTATGGGGGACATTTTGGTGGTAGCAGGACAGCTGCCAAGGTACTTCAATGTGGATACTACTGGCCTAACCTATTTAAGGATGCCCATTTATTTGCTTCGAGGTGTGATAGGTGCCAGAGGACATGCAATATATCTAGAAGAAATGAGATGCCTCTGACAAACATTTTAGAAGTGGAACTATTTGATGTGTGGGGCATTGACTTTATGGGACCCTTTATTCCTTCTTATGGGAATCTGTACATTCTGCTGGCAGTAGATTATGTTTCTAAGTGGGTTGAAGCAATAGCAGTACCTACTAATGATTCTCGAGCAGTGATGAAGTTTCTTAGGAAAAATATCTTTTCTAGATTTGGTACACCTAGGGCAATCATTAGTGATGAAGGATCCCATTTTTGCAATAGAACTCTAGAGGCACTTTTAAAGAAGTATGGGGTCAAGCATAAGGTAGCTACTGCTTATCACCCTCAGACTAGTGGCCAAGCAGAGATTTCCAATAGGGAGATTAAAGGAATTTTGGAAAAGACTGTGAATCCCAATAGGAAAGATTGGTCTCTTAGGCTAGATGATGCATTGTGGGCTTATAGGACTGCATTCAAAACACCTATAGTGATGTCACCATATAAATTGGTCTATGGAAAGGCTTGCCATTTACCTGTAGAGTTAGAACATAGAGCTTATTGGGCTATTAAAAACCTGAACTTTGATCTTAAAGTAGCTGGTGAGAAGAGGCTGCTGCAGTTAAATGAGTTAGATGAATTTAGGTTACAAGCATATGAGAATGCCAAGCTCTATAAGGAAAGACTAAGCTATGGCATGATAGAAAGCTCAAGGAGAAACACTTCGAGCCGGGGCAACAGGTTTTACTATTTAATTCACGCTTGAAGTTGTTTCCAGGCAAGCTTAAGTCTAGGTGGTCAGGGCCTTTCACCATTACACAAGTCTTTCCACACGGGGCAGTAGAGATCATGGATGAGACCATTAGGCAGCCCTTTAAGGTTAATGGGCAGAGGCTTAAGTTGTATTTTGGGGGAGGATATGATAGGCAAGATTCGGTCACTGTATTAGCTGATCCTAGTCGCCCTACTATTGCTCCAGATCCATATTGATGTAGAATGATTGAAAGTCTTGCTGAAGACTATAAACTTAGCCCAGCTTCAGTATTTAATTGTTATTTTCTTTTCTTTTCCTTTCTTTTTATGTTTGTACAGTTTTTTTTTCCATGTGATGCTTGTTTTTCTTTGTTTGCTTTTGTAGGTACCTTTCATAGCAACACCTTTCTTTGAGCTTCACAATGATCATCCGTGGGATATTCAGGGAGTTTTCTATTTCGTGCTTCATTTCTTTATTTTATCTGCACACTGAGGACATTGTGCACTTTAAGTTTGGGGAAGGGGATTAACTTGAGCATTTTCAAAAAAAAAGTGCAAAATTGAAAAGTTTTGAAAATTTGGGCTTAAATGGAATGTTTTGAGATGATTTGAGTACTTAGCATGTATTTTCTCATAATCCTATGATATTACCCCTTGAATTGGTCTGATCTGATTGACTAAGAAGCATGATTGTGGTGAAAGCATGAAGTTAAATTCTTTGAATTTGTCTTGATTCAAATTGCGATATCCTCATCTTTATACACATGTCATGATCATGGATTAGTATGCACATTTAGAGAAGGCTTATGTGGACATAGGATTGCATTGGTTCATTTGACTTTGTCTATCATATTCTAGAATTTGCTTGATCTTCTCTTGAGGCGAAATTATTAGATCACACTTGATTAGGAAAGTGATTTAGGCAATCCTTGGATCGTTTGAGCCTTTCTAACTAACCTTGTACATATTTTATCCTTAGTCACCCCTTTGAGCCAAATTAGCTTTTCTCTGTTTATACACCTACAAGTTAATTTCCTTTAGCCAAATAAACACACTTTCTTATCCTTACCCCAAAAGCATGTGTTTTACTAGGATATATCATGAGCTATGTACAGATTTGGGTAGATAGATAGGATATATAAAAAAAAGAAAATGAAAAAAAAGAAAAAAGAAATAAAAAATAGAAAATTCAAAAAAAAAGAAGAAAATGAGTGAAAAAATGAGAAAAATACAAAAATAGAATAAAGTGTATAACAAAGTATGAAGAAACTAAGTTTGAGGGAGTTAATTGAAGCTCGAAACATAAAGATCCTAGAGTGTAATGCATGATTTAGGGTTGTTAAGCCTAAATTGACTTTTATCATACCTTTACCCGAGCCTTACGTTACAAGCTTAATGAAGTCCTATTGATTCTTGATTGAGTATGGCTACATTAGTGGAGAGAGAAGTGAAAAGCAAACCTATGGGATTATTCATGCTTGAGGGACTTTGCTTTTCATGTTTGCATAATCTCATCCAGATACGTATGCTTTGATATGTGATGGACACTTCACACACACATGGAGAATCTAATTAGGACCTGGGCATGTGATTGGTAGAAACTCTATGTTGATTAATAATTGTGATTTTTTTTCCTTAGATTAGATCGGTACTTTTTCTCTGAGGTGTATGTGGGGGAATAAATCTTTAAGGGTAAATGTTAACTCTTGCATGTTTTGAAATTGTTTTGCTTGAGGACAAGCAAAATATTAAGTTTGGGGGTAAAATATTCACTTTTTAAAGTATTTTATTGCATCAATTTTGCTTAAATTTTGGAATTTTAATATATTTTCTTCCCAATTTAATTAAATTATCTTCATGTGTAGGAAATTCGAGAATAATGAGAAAATCAAGAAAATGACAAAAAAGTCAAGGAAAAATGGTTAGATTTGGTGTTTAAACCCTCAACTTAACCTTATCCTTAAATACCTAAACTTACCCAAACCCTAAACCCATTTCCCATCACCTTATCCCTAAATTAGTTTTAAACCATAAACCTTACCTAAACCAATTTTCTAAACCCTTAAAAAAAAAAGCCTTTAACCATTACCCCACCATAACCCACTTAAATATACCCCATTCTCACATAAAACCCAAACATTATTTAAGCCCATCTTAAATACCAAAACCCTTAAACCCCAAAAATCCAACAACCCAAAACTAACCATTTTACTTGAGTTTTGCCCAATGGAAAAGTCCAGCCCAAAGAAAGGTGCTGCCAAAGGAAGGAGAACCAATGGAGCCCTAAGGAATAAAAAGAAGAAGCTGCCGTCAGTTGAGAAGAGTGGCAGAGAGCTGGTGACAGCAGCTTCTTCCCTCAAATTGCTGCGCTGACTCTGTTTTTAGCTTTGGTTTTGTTTAGTTTTCGGTTAAAAAGTTTTGGTTCTCGGCTATTGTTTTCTGTTTCTAACATTTTCCTTACTGTTTTTATGTAATGAAGATTGATAAACTTTAGTTGGATGATATTTCATAGTTTTGAGTTAAATTAGATTGCCAAATAGAGTTTCCTTTCGATTAAATTAAGTTTTGCATGATTCTACGTTGCTTAGTAGTTGTTAAATTTTTTTTCTACATCAGTTTAGTTAATAGGTGGAGACCTGGAGGGGTCGGTGACAGGGGCTTTTCCCTTTGCTTTACTGCCATGTTCCCTCTTGTCATGCTTTTAGGTTTCTAGTTTTCTCAGATTGTTTTAAGTTTTTAATTTAGTTTTGGTTTAAACATTTATCAACACTTTGTTTTGCCACTTAGGTACTGTTTTAAAAATTTTCTTTGATAGTTTATACTTTGTTTCTCTATTTTATGGTTTAGATTATCTTTTTGCGTTTCTCCATCTTCCTCTTTTCTTCCTCGTTGTTCTTGGCCGCTTATTGTTCGGCGAGAGGAGAAGCATCTTCTGTGGGCTGGTCGTACTTGCTATGTGCATCGTTTGCAGGAGGACATGTTATTGCTTTGGCTGTGTGCTTGAATTCCAATTGCGTGAACTGACAGGAAGCGTGAGATGGACGAGCGAAGCGGTGTAAAGTGGTGCTGGCGTTCCTAGGAAGCTGTGTGGAACCAAGGAGATGCGTGACTGGCTGCCTGGACAAGTGCAGCTGTGCGGCACTTGGCTGCTTGCAGGGGACGCAGAAGGAGGCTGGTGGAGTCGACGCTTGGGCGTGAAAGTGAAGGCTGAAGCGGTGGAGTGGCTGTTGCTTTTTCTGCTTTGGCTTGACATGTGTGGAATGCTGGCAGCTTTAATGTTTGTTTAGTTAGTTTTAATTGTTAGTAGTATATTAAATCTATTTATTAATTTAGTTTATTATTTAGTTAATCAGTTTCTTACCTTTAAATGGTTTTAGTTTAATTAGGGTATTTTTTTTTCTTTAGTTATAGTAATATTTAATTAATTAGGTACTCAATTTTCATGCATTTTAAAATTTTTTTTTTAATTTCAAGTTCCTTAAAATTAGTTGCATTTTAATTTTGCTTTGCTTTAATTTAGTGTGCATTTTTATTATTATTTTTATTGCTCTTAACTTGCAATTTAGTTTTCATGCGCTTTAATTTAATTTCTAATATTAGTTTAGGTTTTATTTTAATGCTTTTAGTAGTTAATTAACTTCCAAAAAATGTTTATTTGCTTGAATAAACCTAGGATGACCAATTTTAGTACTTAGCTATATCAATTCTAACTAATCCTCGTGGGAACGATACTCTACTCATCATTTTATTACTTGTCGCGACCCGTGCACTTGCAGTATAGGTCTTAGACACGCAACACTTACCACCAAACATTGACACCTTGATCGTCTCCAGCAAACTCCACTGTCTCAAGGCGATCACATATATGCTCGACGATGCACTACAAAATAAAATGTACATAAATACATCAAATTCGAGATAATAAAGCATTATTATCAAGTTTTTAGTAACCAAAGAACTTACCTCATAATCTATCGCTGTATGTTGCTCTGTCGATCTATATTTAGGATTCTGGACATACAGATGAGAAACTGTGATATACCAAATCAGATAGTCTACTGTGCACTCTCCAAGGGTCCTGCATCAAGCACCTCTCTTGTCTTCAGTGATCAAATGATAGTCCTAGCTGTCCCAGTAACCAGGCTGAAAGCTATATTGCACATCATAGTTAACTGGCTTGGCTTCTCGTTCTGCGTGATATGGGGTAAGAAGTGGCCGTGGAATGCTCTGCATATAACCCCACTATCACAGAACTCTATCTGGATGGTAACGCTCTACAATCTGATTGAATTTAATGCATCCACAAAAGAAAGCAATCTCCGGCAAAGGATGATGTTGTCTACTATCTGCATACGGATCCCAATTGACTTGATAATACTGAAGGTCATCAAGTCGCTCCTTTAAAATCTGTAGCTGCATATTGCAGCTGAGTGGCTTCCACGACGAGCGCGAGACAATCTCTCTCTATATGTGAAGACTACAAATTTCGTACTGATTTTGTAAGTAAATAAAGGACATCAACTAAGTTAAGAAATTGATATTTAGTTTGTACTTGTAATTTCCTTTGGTAATGGAAACGAATATTTTACTTAGTAGCAATTACCAATAAATGATGAGTGCTAGCATAATTTAGAATTATATAATTAAGTTCAAAACATGCGTTAATTTAATAAAGAAAATAAATTTAATTTAAGGACATTATTGCTATGTGTGTATATATATATAAATTATTAAATATATATATCTCATATGTATATAATTGAGATAAAAGAAATATATATATATAATTATATATATGTATATATATATAGATGAATATACAATACAAAGATATATATGTATATGCATATAAATTAGAATAGGAAATGTGATTAAATAATACAAGAAATAATAATAATAAAATGAAATAAAATAAAACAAATGTATAAAAATATATATATATATGAAATGATAAAAATATATTAATATATATATATATACAAAAAAAAGGTGCATGTATATATATAAATAATGAATAGGAAATATATAATATAATATATATATATAATAATAATATTATTATTATAATTGATTGGCTTCCTACGGAAGCCAATCAAAGCCAAACGAAAACAGAAAAGTAAACCCGATCAAAAAGAGAAGGAAAGAAGGAAAAGAAGAAAAGGAAGGAAAGAAGAGAAAGAAAGATCTCGGCCAGGAAAATGAAAAGAAGAAAAAGAAGGAAAGAGGGAAAGAAGAGAAAGGAAGATCTCGAGTGGGAAAGGAAAGGAAAAAAAAGAGAGAAGAGAAGAGGAAAGAAAAGAAGAGCAGATTTGTGACTTGACCCCTGCTCAACGAGACAGCAAACCAAAGGAAAAATGAGAGGAAGGATTCAAAGCTTGAAGAAGGGAGGCTGAGACATGATGGCTGGTGGATATAGGTCAAAATGCAGTAGCTCAACGTGAGGAGAAAGTCCTAAAGCTTGGTCAGAAAATCTGGTTGAATGGGATAGCTGGAGTGGTTATTTTAGCTAATCTCTAAGTGTGATATAGTGGCTGTTTGAGCATTGTTGGAGGCATTAAGGGTCATTGACAAAGGTCTCTAATTTAGCTCAAAAACAGAGCTGTTCTTGGTGATTGGCAATAGGGTTCTTGATCGAAACTTAGGGCTGGGTTCAAGGCTACTTGAGATGGTTTTTTTTAGATGATTTTGGCTGGGATTTAAGGGCCATTTTACTGAAGTTGAGGCTAGGTTTATTTAGGCGTTGAAGAGGAGACCATCGAAGCTTTTGGTGAATCCTTAAGTGCCAAACTTGAGGTTGTTTTCTGGTTGGAATTGAAGGCTGTCTTGCATGATTGGGTTTAGTTAAAGGCTAAAGCAATGTTTGCCAAGGTGGAATTAGAGGTTGAAACTTGGAAGGTTTGAAAGGGGGTAAGTGTGTTGCCAAGTTTAAGATTCAACATACAAAATATATGTTTATATATCTAACGTTAAGAATGTGAAATTGTAGTAATGGCGGCAACAATGAACTAGATCGTGAAGGCCACCCAAAGAAATAGAGCCATTCTCGTGCCGAATTATAAAGGTAAAAATAGGCTCTGTATTGTTAGTTAAAGTCTAAGTACTTACATGTATATATATGTATGTCTAAATGCATATCCTGGATATTAGGAGATATGTATTGATATATATACACAATACAATATAATTATATGTCGTGTAGGCATAATTAAGGTTGAATATTTGTGAAGGTTTTAATTGGAAAGTTTAAAAAGAATGGGTTACAAGAAAGCCAACTAAGGAAAGCCTTTTTGGTTCAAGCATCGGTATATATGTATATATGATCTACATATATAAAAATGTACACATACGCGTACCAAGGTAAATATATATGTACCAATGTGTGTGTGTGTATATATATATATATTGTAGACACCTAATTTTGTCCGAACAATTTTTAAATTAAAAAAAATCAAAAAAATCAAAAATCAAAAAATAAATAATGATAAAAAGAAACAAGTCAATTTTGGTCAAATCTCATGTGAAGCACATGCAAAATTCACACCTTCAAGAGTTTACTAAAGTTGATATTGTTGCCAAAAATAAAAGAAATTTGTTGCCATAAGAAAGATAGTAATAATAAAAGAAATAATCACAGGGAAATAAAATCTGAAGATTGATTACTAAAAAAATGAAATGGAAATAAATTAAAAAAAAAGGGAAAGTCAAAGAAAATAAATGGAAGAATCCCATGATCATGGGATCAATAAAGGGCCTTTGATTCATTTTCCTTTAAAAAAAATATATAATGATAAAAAAGATATAAAAGAGGGGGCTGGCTAGGTTTTAGACAAAAAAAAAAGGGGGAGGAGAAAAGAAAAAAAAAGAGATAGAAAAGCTAAAAAACAGAGGTGGGTGCTTATTGTGGCTGCATCTTCTTCCCTGGGCCAGTCTTATACTGCTTCTCATTTGGCATCACCTTTCCGGTCCATCTCCATCGTTTCTTCTGCCATCCCCACCTTCCATTGCTCCATGCCATACTCGTTTCTGTTGCAACGTAGTTCCTTGCACGAACACCAAGCAGCCCATGTCGTTTGTTGTTTTACTTCATTGTTCCATCGCTCCTGTTTTGCCCATCTTGGAACGCATGACATGATATTTGGTGTGCCAAAGAAATGATGCTTTGCTGTCCACTGCAGTGTAAGACGTTCGTATTTATGAACCCAAACCTACCTGTTCTGCATGGTAGTTGCCAGGGTACCATGTGAAGAACCCGCTCCTGTCCACTGCTGCAGACTTGCTTCACCTTGCTGCACCATCATCACTACTAACATGAAAGAAGGAAGCCATCAGAAGAAAGACAAGAAAGAAACGTGAAAAGGAAAGTAGAGAGGAAAGTCTCGCCGCTGCTGTGCACCTGCATCAATCTTGGCCTGCGCACCAACCCCTTGCCCTACTACGGCGACCTTTCTCTCTTCTCCAGTTCGCTGCACCAGTCCAGTCACTACCCCTTTTCTGCTTCTGCACCAGCGCCTGAGTCGCGCACTGCCCCTGTATTGTTGCTTCCCTGCTACGCTGCCGGTACTACTGCGTGTGTCAATTTCCGCTCCTGCCTCGTTCTCCATCACTGTTTGCTGCTCTTGACTCCAACATCACCAAACCGCCTGCTCGAGCACCGTCTTCGCCTATCGCCTGCTTATACACTACCATGATCTGTTGAGCTCAACGTGGCTTGGTACGTTGGTGTATTGTGGGTGGGCTTTGATTACACATATTGCAAAGCTTGGAAAGAGACGTTAACAAGACAAAAAGGAAGGGAGCACTCATTAGGTATAGTTATTTTACTTTAAGTTCTTTTTTTATCACATGTTATATTTTAATTTATTCAATATTTTAAAGATAGAAAAATAAAAAAAGATTTTGTTCATTATTTTCATTAGTATGGTCCATTTATTCAATACACACACATATTGTAGATAATATCTTTAAAAATAATAACAAATATTTTTCATGAAATTCTCTAAATATGAGTTACTAATAGTAACAATAAAAAATATAAAAATGAGAAATAATGAGAAATTTCGAGGATAAGATTTCTAAGAAATCACAAGTAGTGATTCTTTGATAATCTTTAGGATCGAGAAAAATCCTTAGATGTTACTAGCGTATTAAAACATTTAATTGGTTTTATCTCGATTTCAAAATTCGATGAAATAAATTAATATTGATAAACAAATAATAAATAAATAAATAAAATTTTTAAACAAATAAATAAGAGTACAAAATTGTTACAATTAACCTTCGGAAATAAATGATAATAAAACAATTAAAAATTAAATAAAAAGTATAAGTTTTAAAGATTTTCCGATGATGAGATGTTACGGAATTCACAAGTAGTGATTCCTAATTGATCTCTAGGTGAGAGAAATATGCTAAATGTTACCAGCGTATTGGAATATTTAGTATGATTTTTCAATAAAAAAAAGATTTTATAAATATAAATAAATTACAAAATAATAATATAAGTATAAATGAATTAAAAAATAATAAAATGAAATAATGGATTTCTCATGTGCATCATTTATATTTTGATTGCATCATTTGCATTCATGAATTTTCAAAATAAGTGTGAATCTCCCGAGGATGGGATTTTATAGAAATCGCAAGTAGCGATTCTTAAGAAATCCCTAGGTGAGGAAATTATCCAAAATGCTACCAAAAGTATTGGGGTACTTCGGAATAATTTTCAATACAAAAGATTCTCATTTATTTCAAATAAAAAATAAATTTAACATAAATAAAAATAAAATTTAATATTTCAAATAATAAGCAAATAAAAAATTGATTTCAAAATAAATGATTTTCTTTTTAAATGTTTAATTGAGACCATTTTATTAAGATCAAAAGATAATACATGATTAAGTGGTACCGTTTACTTAACGGGCGCTGTGGGGGTGCTAATCCTTCCCCACGCGTAACCGAACTCCCAAAGTCAAACTTTGTTTTCGCAGACCAAAAATTATTTTTTTTTATAAACTTTAATTAATTTTAAGATTTTATTAAAAAAATAAACAATTTTAGGTGGCCAATCACACCTAGTCAAAAAAGATTGGTGGCGACTCCATTTGTGTTTTTCAAAATCGTCTAGCAATCGAGTCCCCGGATGAAAATCGTTACGACAGCTTGGCGACTCCACTGGAGACGTTAGAGAGTCGAACCATAATTAATCGTGTCTTATCTAAAATCTTAATTAATGGTCTTAATAAACATTTGATAAGCTTTTCATAAAATAATTCAAAAAAAAACTTTTTGAACCATTCTAATTGATATCATTTGCATTTTTGTTGCAATGCATTTTAAATTTTGTTATTTTGCATACATGACATATTCATTTGCATATATCAAGCCTACACCCGGGTTTGTCTCTTTTAGGAGAGAGTAGAGTACCTTTGCTCTTGTGAGGTGATAACCTCTGCAATGGCAAGTGAAATGCTCTCACTCAAGTTGAACCCTTTCCGTCTGTAGCCTATCATGGGTGAGGATTGGGGTGCCTTACTAGTCTAGTATGGACGTCAGTAAGGAACAATTTGGGAACCTCTTGTCCTTTAGAACTCCAAACCATACATATAGTAAACTTAAGAGGACCAACTTGGGATAAAGTCCTGTTAACTCATAGAAAATACCTATTACTTAGGACACATCTTTGATCATCTATGTTTGCTTTTGTTTGACATGTGAGACACTAATAGGGAATTATAGGTTCTTTAGCAAAACATTTCCATGCATTTCTCATCCATGACTTTTTTTGAAGTTATTTTTCAAAGTTCCAATGCCTCTGGTGAGAGGAGCACAAGGTTATTTTTTGAAGTTCCAATGCCTCTGGTGAGAGGAGCACAAGATTATTTTTCAAAGTCTCATAGCCTCTGGTGAGAGCAGCTTTTATTTCATGATCATTTTTCATTTCCTTGGTCTTATGATAAGAAACACTAGGAATTTCATTTCACAGTCCTTAGTCTTATGATAGGAGAGACTAGGAAAACTTCATTTTTTGCATTTCCTCAGTCTTATGATAAGAGAGACTAGGAGTATCACTTTGCATTCCTTAATCTTATGGTAGAAAAGATTTGGAAAATTCATGTTTGTATTCTTTAGTCTTATGATAGGAGAGACTAAAATAGGAATTTCACTTTGCATTCCTGAACCTTGTGATAAAAGAGGCTAGGAAACTTCATTTTGCATTTATTCCTCAATCTTTATAAGAGAGGAAGATTAGGAAATTTCATTTTGCATTTATTCCTTAGCCTTATGACAGAAGAGGCTAGGAAATATCAATATCAAATAAAAAAAATCATTGATAGGTCTTGCATTCGGACAAAATGGTTGTCTATGTCTTTGCACCATTACTGTTTCACAGCAAAGCGCAAAGAGGGGCAACTGTAGACACCTAATTTTGTCCGAACAATTTTTTTATATATATATATTTTTTTATATAATCAAATAATCAAAAATAAAAAAATAAATAATGATAAAAAAGAAACAAGTCAATTTTGGTCAAATCTCATGTGAAGCACATGCAAAATTCACATCTTCAAGAGTTGACTAAAGTTGATATTGTTGCCAAAAATAAAAGAAAAAAATAATCAGCCATTAAATCAATGAATAAATCAACAAAAGGAAGGAAATTGGTTGAAATTAAATCTGAAAATTCATTGCCAAAAAAAATAATAAAAAGGAAATAAATTAAAAAAAAAGGAGAAAGTCAAACAAAATAAATGAAAAATCCCATAATCATGGGATCAATTATAAATTTTTTATTTCTTTCCATGAAATTTTGACAAGTATAAAGAGAGGAGAAAACCCTAAAAAAAAAAGGGGGGGGGGAAAAGGAAAGGGAATACACGTAGAAAGAAACCCTAGCTCTAAAAAAACCCTAGAAAGAAGCTAGAAAAACCCTAGAAAAAAAAAGCTAGAAGAACCCGAGAAAAGGAGGAAGAAAGAAAAAACGGTGGGGGGGGGGAATTTTTGCGATTGCTCCTAGCCACTGGGGACGACGGGAACTGTTGATCATCTCCATAGTAACCTTGCCTCGTTATCCATCACCATTCCCTCACTGTCATTATTCACTATCCACCACCTTCACTGCATCTTCACCAAGCAGCACCTTCAACATCCTCGTTGGTTTCCTGCTGCTTTAAGGAGTGTGCCCGGTTGGTAACCATCTTTGAAGGCTGCCTTTCCTTTGCAACCCAGTGACAGCTTTTGGGTCTAGCATTTTACAGAGAAAAGAGAGTTTTGAAGAAGGAAATAAAAAATAAAGAACAACCTTTCTTCACCAACTCAACCCACCTGCCGGCTGTCCTTGCTGTTTCCATGCTTCCGCCGCTCCTTGCCAACCCTGCTTCCCTCCTTCACTGCACCGTTCCAACGTGAAGACTTCTGCTGCAGTTGCTGTTGCTGCTGTCATCACCGCCACTGTTTCCTACAAGAGAATCACGCCTTCATCATTCTCGGTCCAAGGCTGCACCGAACGCCAGCTATTTACCACTGCTATCATCTTTGAAGGCTGCCTTGGTTCGCACTGCTCCCTCAAGAGTGAACTTGCCACCATCATCTTCAAGCCTTGCCATCACCACTTTGCTGCAAAGTGAGTTTGCGTGGAGAAGATGGAAGCAAAATTCTGACAGCCAAGAAAGGAAAATGCATGGAAAATAAAGCAGGAAAGTGAAAGATTCCTGCACGTGGAGAAGAAAAAAAATAAGAGAAAAGAAATTGCAAGAAAAAGGTAAGAAAAAGGATACCTTTATTGATTTTTATTTTGATTAGATAGATAAGAAGTATTTAAATTTAGATTTAATTAGATAATGAGTTGAATAATTATATAATTTTAGATTGATAATTAACTTGGCTAACAATTAATTAGGTGTTTTATTTACTTAATGTAAATTAATTAATATAATTGATATGTTTTATTTGATTTAGGCGTAATTAATTTAATTTGTTAATGAATTTGTATGAGATTTGATTGGTGTAGATTCATATGATCACTAGGATTAATTTATGTAGTTTAATTTTATTTATTTAAATGATATGAATGATGTGTAATTGATATTGAAATGTATGATTTATTTGGTATGGTTTAATTAGTATACTTTAATTTATTTGACTTGATGTATATTTTATCGATTATAAAAATTAGGAAAATTAGAAATCTTAGAGAAGCATAGAATTTAATTATTTATAAGAAATTTTAATTATCAAAAAAAATAGATGTGAATTATTCCAACGATGGTATTTTAAAGGTACTGCGCTTGAGTAGTGCTTTCAAATATCTTGAGGTGAGGAGTTACTTTTTAAATCTTGCCAGCTTGATGGAAGATTTAAAAAGTTATTTCCGATATTTAAAACTCAAATTTATTAAAAATTGAAATAAGAATTAATTAAAATTAACTGCAATTAAAAGAATTAATAGTCAAATTAGGAATTAAGAATCATAGAAATTAATATATTTAGAAATGAAAATATAAAAAATAATAATATAACTACAAATATCCGATGACGGAATTCTAAAGGGACTGCACTTGAGTAGTACTTTTAGATGTCTTGAGGTGAGGAGAGTTCTTTTAAATCTTGCCAGCTTGATGGAAGATTTATAGGACATTTCCAAGATTTAATAAATTAAATTATAAAAATAAAAATTAAATTAGATTAGATTAAAAAATAGTATATTAAAATTAAGTTTATTATAATAAAGAATAAAGATCAAATTAATAAATTAGAATTAAAATTAGAAAATAATTAAAATAAATAGAAATTAAATTAATTTAAATATTTTAATAAATGTGAATTATTCCGATGATGGAATTTAAAGGGAATTGCGCTTGAGTAATTTCTTTAAAAATTCCTAAGGTGAGAAAGTTTCTTTAAAGTCTTACCAGCTTGATGGAAGGTCTTTAAGAAAATCTTCAATATCAAATAATTCATGTTTATTTAAAGATATAGAAATATATGAAATAATAATTTATATAAGAAAATAATAATAATAGAATAAAATAAGATAAAATAAATAGTATAAAATCAATAGAAATTGGATAGGAGTCTAAATAGGGATTGCATAATTTATTTAAATATCGACGACGGAGCCTCTTCAAGAAAGGCGATTGGTCCTACTTGAATACTCTTGAGGTGAGAAAAACTTTTAGGTTATCCAACCAGCTTGATGGAGGAGACTTAAAAGATTTTTCAATATTTAATTATATCGAAATTAAAGTAAAAGGCAAAATTAGGATAACCTTAGATTATTTGGTACCATTTTAGGATGGGCGTTGTGAGGGTGCTAATCCTTCCTCACACGTAACCGTACTCCCGAACTTAGAACTTTTAACGTAGACCAAGCCTTATCTTTAGTTTGAATAGGTGACCAATCACACCTAGATTAGAATGGTTGGTGGCGACTCCGTAGTTTTGTGTCTAGCGTATTAGGTTTTCTCCAAAACTTAATACGTTACGACAGTTTGGCAACTCCACTGGGGAGATTAGAGAGTCAGGCCATTAGGTAATTTAAGGTTATCAAGATTTTGCCTAAAACTTTAAATTTCATAAAATATTTAATGCACACACTTCACATTCATGTGCATGCATTAGCCCTCGACCCGGGCTTATCCTTCATAGGAGGGAGTATAGTACCTTTGCCTTCTTGAGGTGATAACCTCCACACAGGCCAGCGAAATACTCCCACTCAAATTGAACCTTTCCGTTTGTAGCCTGTAATGGGTGAGGATTGGGTGCCTTACTAGTCTTGTGTGGACGACAGTAAGGAACAATTTGGGAACCTTTACCCCCTTTATCTAAAGCCATGCATATAGTGAAATTAAGAAGACCAACTGTAAGATAGAGCCATATCAGCCCATGCTATAGAAAATACCCATTATTTAGGACACATGTTTGATCAAGTTTGTTTGATTTTGATATGAGACACTAAGAGGGTACCATGAGTTCTTGACCCAAACATTTCATGCATTACTCATCCATTATTGTTACATGACCACACCATTCCATTCATACAGATCATCTTGTTTTGATTCATTGTTTTTAAGCAAAGCATTTTCAAAATTTTTGAAGCATCACCACATGTGAAATGATAAAATTTTTAATTGTGGCAATAAAAGATTCGAAGATAGCTCGACCAAAGGTTCATTCACACAACACTCGTTATCAAGCTAAGATCATGGAAGAAGAATCAAGCATGCGCATGGAGAAGATGGAAAAAGCTCAAGAGGAAATGAGGGGGCAATTGGCCCAAATTACAGAGCTGTTGAAAAATCTAAGCAAGGGCAAAGGAGTGGTAGAGGAAGTTGTAGTCCAAGAAGGGGTTCAACAACGCAGTATGGAAGACCCTGTCTATCCTCCCGGATTTGGTCCATTTCCAAGTCAAACATCCCAAGAAGGAAGATATCCACCTGCTTACACTGCTATACCCCAAGCGTTTGGACAAGCTCAATTCCAAGGACCCGCCTATCCTTCCCAAGGCGCAAAATCTACTGATCCCATTGAGGTGCCCGACTTAGATGACCCAAGGGAAATTGAGAAGTTGAAAGCCAAACAAGCAGAAGAGAAAGATGAGGCGAAGTCGCAACGAAAGATTAATATGTTGGAGGAAAGGATTCGAGCTATTGAAGGCTTAGACTTTTATGGTTCCATGGATGCTACTGGGTTATGTTTGGTGTCAGACTTGGTTATTCCACCTAAGTTTAAAGCACCAGAGTTTGAGAAGTACAATGAACTTCCTGCCCTAGGTCTCATCTTATTATGTATTGCCAAAAGATGGCTGCCTATGCTCAAGATGATAAACTTCTTATTCATATCTTTCAAGAAAGCCTTACTGGGTCTACAGCGAAGTGGTATAATCAATTGGATGGAACTCGAATCACCATTTGGAATGACTTGGCAAGAGCATTTATGGCTCAATATCGACATGTTGCTGACATGGCCCCTGATCGTCTGTCTTTACAAAGCATGGAAAAGAAGGCTAATGAGAGTTTCAAGCAATATGCCCAAAGGTGGCGTGATATGGCTGCGGAAGTGCAACCTCCACTTTCGGAGAAGGAGCTTACCATTATGTTCGTTAATACTTTGAAGGCTCCATACTACGATAGGATGATCGGTAATGCCACTAAGAATTTTACTGATATGGTATTGTCTAGTGAGATAATTGAGAATGCAATCAAGAGTGGAAAGATTGAAGCTCCCAACAATATTGAGAAGAAAGGAGGAGCCAACAAAAGAAGGGAAGAAGAAGTCCATGCTGTAGCATATGGAAGGCAATATGGAGGCTATGTCCCACAACACCCTTATCACATGCCACAACCTTACTATCCTGCTCAGAATCCTTACCATTCTTACCCAAGGTTAATGTTCAACCTAATCCCCAGACACTTGCCCCAAATATTCAACCAACTAAGCAGTTCGATAAACAAGAGGGCAATCATAATGCATCATGGCCAAAAAGAGAAAGGACTCCCATTGACCCAATCCCCATGACCTACACTGAGTTATACCCGAAATTGATCAAAGGACAACTCATTGCACCCATTTATGTGGAACCTCTCAAGCCCCCATATCCAAAGTGGTATGATGAGAATGCTCGATGCAAGTATCACTTCGGGAACGTGGGTCACTCTTTGGAGAATTGCACTGCACTAAAGTATAGAGTGCAAGGATTGATAAAAGCTGGTATGTTGAGTTTTGAAGCGAAAGGGGAACCGACTACGAATGCAAACCCATTGCCTAACCATACTAATGAAGGATGAGTTTTGTGGGGGCATGAAGGGTTCGAGCCTGACAATTTTGAAGATCTATAAATTCTAGTTTTGTTTTTGCTTTCTTTTATTTCTTTAAGTAATGCAAGATAGTTTTTGAAAGTGCTTAAGCCCATAAGCACGAAATAAATTTTATGTATGGGTTAATTTTTATTTATTTCCTTTTCAATAAAGCGACTAGTGTGATGCACTGTCAATTTCTCATTCCATTCATTTTCCATTTCTCCACATACTCACAATAACTTTCATTCACAAGTATCCAAATAATGAACATGATGATAATGATGTCAATAAATCTAGGGTTCAATTTTGAAAGAACTACTATTGTTGATGAATTAATAGTATGCCAATGTTGCGAAAGCAAGAAAATGAAGGAAAGGTTGCTCACCATCCGCACTTGATAGACAGTACGAGAAACGTGAATCTCTTACAAAAGCTTCTAACAAGTTTGTCATTGTTCAATAAATGATCTTTAAGTAGAGCGCTTACATTTGAAATGATAAATGGCCTTCTTTCACTATCCTTCAAGCATGAGTAAAATTATCCTTTGATTACCCCTTTTGAGCCTATTATATTTTTGTAATATAACCCACCAAGGATCACCCTCTACATTGGGGGCAAGGAAGATGAAATAAAGAAATTTTGGGGGCAAAAATGAAAGTGTTCATGATGAATCAAGGGGCAAAAAAAAAGGGCCCATTTTTGTGAAAAAAAAAAGAGAAAAAAGGGTTTCTATTCAAAAAGAAAACCCCAAAAAAAAAAGAACAAGAAGGTGCAAAAATGCCTGAATGTTTTACTTGATAAAGAAACTGATCCCTTGGTTTATAAACCTTGAAACACATTTTGGGCCTACTATATCCTTTTCTTTCATAAACCCTCACCCGAGCCTACATTACGTGCCTTCAAAAGTGTTTAAATTGAAGAATCATGTATTGAATGAAGGCATACCTGTATAACGAGATAATGATCCTTTCAAGGTTCGAGGAAGATAAAGGGAGTAGATCAAGTTGAATAAAGAAGTCCATGAGCTTTAGAAGATATCTTGGATCGAAATCAAGAACGCCTATTAAGGGGCATGAATTTGGATTGAGCATTAAAGGTTGAAGTTTGTCAAAACCAATGAAGTTGAAAATGAAAAAAAAAAAGAAAAAAAAAGAAGAAAAAAAAAAAAAAGAAAAAAAGAAAAAAAGAAGAAAAGAAAAAGAAAGAAAAAAAAGAAAAAAGAGGATTCAAACTGAAAACCCGAAAAGGGCAATTTGAATCAAATAAAAGGGCACCTAAGTTGAAAACCTGAAAAGGCGGCTTAGGAAAATATCAGCATAAAAAAGTTTTGATAAAGGGCAGGATTGGCAGACACTACATGAAAAAACATATCAACATAAGAGTGGGCTTTTGGAAAAGAATTTTAGATTGACTTGATTGAATGTCAGAATGTTCATTAAATGGATACTGAAAACTCTATTCCAAACAGACTGTCCCATTGATTTTTCTTGATTTCATGTTCCTTTCCTAAGAATGAATATTTATATCTCTCTTGATCATTTTAAATTTATTCCACCCCTATAATAAATTGAGAAGATGTATGAGTGCATTACATTGGTGGTCAAGTTGAAAGGAAAATAAATAAATGTTGGTAACTTTTTTTGGGTAAATTTTTTTTGAAAAAAAAAATTCTTTTTCAAAAAAAATTCTTTTGAGAAATCTTGCATTACTAAGAGAGAGAAGGAAACAAATGTGAATGATGAATATACAAATATGAAAACATGATGGCTAGTCTTCGTGCATAACTGGGCTAGGACTCAATAAAAGATGGGATGTTAAATGAAAGGAGATTTAAAGAATTCAGCAGATATGTGGGACTTGAGAAAGGCAAGATGAGCTTGAGAATCTTGTTACCACAATTGCGAATGCATTTGCATACATTCATGGAATAATTCAGGAAGCATGACATTGACATGTGCATAACATTCATGGCATTCATTATATTCATGACATGCATGACATTTCACTAGTGCATTTTGGACATTGAACTATATGTTAAGAGATTAGGATAAGAAGTTTTGAATGATTTGAATTTTGAGGAAAAGAGAAAATATAAGAGATTGTAATTTGAAAAATGATGAGGTATGAGAAGATGATGAGAAAAATACTTTTTTGAAAAACCTTAGATGAGAGGAAAGCCCAATATTGTTGGCATCAAAATGAAAGTTAAGCCCAGTCAAACCCAGGTTAACTGGCATTCTGAAATGAAGTTTTTATGTTCAAAGTTTCATTGCCTCTGTTGAGAGGAGCTCTTTATTTTTCAAAAAGTCTCAATGCCTCTGGTGAGAGGAGCACAAGGTTAGTTTTCAAAAGTTCCAATGCCTCTGGTGAGAGGAGCACAAGACTATTTTTCAAAGTTCCAATGCCTCTAGTGAGAGGAGCACAAAGTTATTTTTAAAAGTTCCAATGCCTCTGGTGAGAGGAGCACAAGACTATTTTTCAAAGTTCCAATGCCTCTGGTGAGAGGAGCACAAAGTTATTTTTCAAAGTTCCAATGCCTCTGGTGAGAGGAGCACAAGGTTATTTTTTGAAGTTCCAATGCCTCTGGTGAGAGGAGCACAAGATTATTTTTCAAAGTCTCATAGCCTCTGAGTGAGAGCAGCTTTTATTTCATGATCATTTTTCATTTCCTTGGTCTTATGATAAGAAACACTAGGAATTTCATTTCACAGTCCTTAGTCTTATGATAGGAGAGACTAGGAAAACTTCATTTTTTGCATTTCCTCAGTCTTATGATAGGAGAGACTAGGAGTTTCACTTTGCATTCCTTAATCTTATGGTAGAAAAGATTTGGAAAATTCATGTTTGTATTCTTTAATCTTATGATAGGAGAGACTAAAATAGGAATTTCACTTTGCATTCCTGAACCTTGTGATAAAAGAGGCTAGGAAACTTCATTTTGCATTTATTCCTCAATCTTTATAAGAGAGGAAGATTAGGAAATTTCATTTTGCATTTATTCCTTAGCCTTATGATAGAAGAGGCTAGGAAATATCAATATCAAATAAAAAAAATCATTGATAGGTCTTGCATTCGGACAAAATGGTTGTCTATGTCTTTGCACCATTACTGTTTCACAGCAAAGCGCAAAGAGGGGCAGCTGTAGACACCTAATTTTGTCCGAACAATTTTTTTTTATATATATATTTTTTTTTATAATCAAATAATCAAAAATAAAAAAATAAATAATGATAAAAAAGAAACAAGTCAATTTTGGTCAAATCTCATGTGAAGCACATGCAAAATTCACATCTTCAAGAGTTGACTAAAGTTGATATTGTTGCCAAAAATAAAAGAAAAAAATAATCAGCCATTAAATCAATGAATAAATCAACAAAAGGAAGGAAATTGGTTGAAATTAAATCTGAAAATTCATTGCCAAAAAAAATAATAAAAAGGAAATAAATTAAAAAAAAAGGAGAAAGTCAAACAAAATAAATGAAAAATCCCATAATCATAGGATCAATTATAAATTTTTTATTTCTTTCCATGAAATTTTGACAAGTATAAAGAGAGGAGAAAACCCTAAAAAAAGGGGGGGAAAAGGAAAGGGAATACACGTAGAAAGAAACCCTAGCTCTAAAAAAACCTAGAAAGAAGCTAGAAAAACCCTAGAAAAAAAAAAGCTAGAAGAACCCGAGAAAAGGAGGAAGAAAGAAAAAACGGTGGGGGGGGGGAATTTTTGCGATTGCTCCTAGCCACTGGGGACGACGGGAACTGTTGATCATCTCCATAGTAACCTTGCCTCACTATCCATCACCATTCCCTCACTGTCATTATTCACTATCCACCACCTTCACTGCATCTTCACCAAGCAGCACCTTCAACATCCTCGTTGGTTTCCTGCTGCTTTAAGGAGTGTGCCCGGTTGGTAACCATCTTTGAAGGCTGCCTTTCCTTTGCAACCCAGTGACAGCTTTTGGGTCTAGCATTTTACAGAGAAAAGAGAGTTTTGAAGAAGGAAATAAAAAATAAAGAACAACCTTTCTTCACCAACTCAACCCACCTGCCGGCTGTCCTTGCTGTTTCCATGCTTCCGCCGCTCCTTGCCAACCCTGCTTCCCTCCTTCACTGCACCGTTCCAACGTGAAGACTTCTGCTGCAGTTGCTGTTGCTGCTGTCATCACCGCCACTGTTTCCTACAAGAGAATCACGCCTTCATCATTCTCGGTCCAAGGCTGCACCGAACGCCAGCTATTTACCACTGCTATCATCTTTGAAGGCTGCCTTGGTTCGCACTGCTCCCTCAAGAGTGAACTTGCCGCCATCATCTTCAAGCCTTGCCATCACCACTTTGCTGCAAAGTGAGTTTGCGTGGAGAAGATGGAAGCAAAATTCTGACAGCCAAGAAAGGAAAATGCATGGAAAATAAAGCAGGAAAGTGAAAGATTCCTGCACGTGGAGAAGAAAAAAAATAAGAGAAAAGAAATTGCAAGAAAAAGGTAAGAAAAAGGATACCTTTATTGATTTTTATTTTGATTAGATAGATAAGAAGTATTTAAATTTAGATTTAATTAGATAATGAGTTGAATAATTATATAATTTTAGATTGATAATTAACTTGGCTAACAATTAATTAGGTGTTTTATTTACTTAATGTAAATTAATTAATATAATTGATATGTTTTATTTGATTTAGGCGTAATTAATTTAATTTGTTAATGAATTTGTATGAGATTTGATTGGTGTAGATTCATATGATCACTAGGATTAATTTATGTAGTTTAATTTTATTTATTTAAATGATATGAATGATGTGTAATTGATATTGAAATGTATGATTTATTTGGTATGGTTTAATTAGTATACTTTAATTTATTTGACTTGATGTATATTTTATCGATTATAAAAATTAGGAAAATTAGAAATCTTAGAGAAGCATAGAATTTAATTATTTATAAGAAATTTTAATTATCAAAAAAAAATAGATGTGAATTATTCCAACGATGATATTTTAAAGGTACTGCGCTTGAGTAGTGCTTTCAAATATCTTGAGGTGAGGAGTTACTTTTTAAATCTTGCCAGCTTGATGGAAGATTTAAAAAGTTATTTCCGATATTTAAAACTCAAATTTATTAAAAATTGAAATAAGAATTAATTAAAATTAACTGCAATTAAAAGAATTAATAGTCAAATTAGGAATTAAGAATCATAGAAATTAATATATTTAGAAATGAAAATATAAAAAATAATAATATAACTACAAATATCCGATGACGGAATTCTAAAGGGACTGCACTTGAGTAGTACTTTTAGATGTCTTGAGGTGAGGAGAGTTCTTTTAAATCTTGCCAGCTTGATGGAAGATTTATAGGACATTTCCAAGATTTAATAAATTAAATTATAAAAATAAAAATTAAATTAGATTAGATTAAAAAATAGTATATTAAAATTAAGTTTATTATAATAAAGAATAAAGATCAAATTAATAAATTAGAATTAAAATTAGAAAATAATTAAAATAAATAGAAATTAAATTAATTTAAATATTTTAATAAATGTGAATTATTCCGATGATGGAATTTAAAGGGAATTGCGCTTGAGTAATTTCTTTAAAAATTCCTAAGGTGAGAAAGTTTCTTTAAAGTCTTACCAGCTTGATGGAAGGTCTTTAAGAAAATCTTCAATATCAAATAATTCATGTTTATTTAAAGATATAGAAATATATGAAATAATAATTTATATAAGAAAATAATAATAATAGAATAAAATAAGATAAAATAAATAGTATAAAATCAATAGAAATTGGATAGGAGTCTAAATAGGGATTGCATAATTTATTTAAATATCGACGACGGAGCCTCTTCAAGAAAGGCGATTGGTCCTACTTGAATACTCTTGAGGTGCGAAAAACTTTTAGGTTATCCAACCAGCTTGATGGAGGAGACTTAAAAGATTTTTCAATATTTAATTATATCGAAATTAAAGTAAAAGGCAAAATTAGGATAACCTTAGATTATTTGTACCATTTTAGGATGGGCGTTGTGAGGGTGCTAATCCTTCCTCACACGTAACCGTACTCCCGAACTTAGAACTTTTAACGTAGACCAAGCCTTATCTTTAGTTTGAATAGGTGACCAATCACACCTAGATTAGAATGGTTGGTGGCGACTCCAGATCCATATTGATGTAGAATGATTGAAAGTCTTGCTGAAGACTATAAACTTAGCCCAGCTTCAGTATTTAATTGTTATTTTCTTTTCTTTTCCTTTCTTTTTATGTTTGTACAGTTTTTTTTTCCATGTGATGCTTGTTTTTCTTTGTTTGCTTTTGTAGGTACCTTTCATAGCAGCACCTTTCTTTGAGCTTCACAATGATCATCCGTGGGATATTCAGGGAGTTTTCTATTTCGTGCTTCATTTCTTTATTTTATCTGCACACTGAGGACATTGTGCACTTTAAGTGTGGGGAAGGGGATTAACTTGAGCATTTTCAAAAAAAAAAGTGCAAAATTGAAAAGTTTTGAAAATTTGGGCTTAAATGGAATGTTTTGAGATGATTTGAGTACTTAGCATGTATTTTCTCATAATCCTATGATATTACCCCTTGAATTGGTCTGATCTGATTGACTAAGAAGCATGATTGTGGTGAAAGCATGAAGTTAAATTCTTTGAATTTGTCTTGATTCTAATTGCGATATCCTCATCTTTATACACATGTCATGATCATGGATTAGTATGCACATTTAGAGAAGGCTTATGTGGACATAGGATTGCATTGGTTCATTTGACTTTGTCTATCATATTCTAGAATTTGCTTGATCTTCTCTTGAGGCGAAATTATTAGATCACACTTGATTAGGAAAGTGATTTAGGCCATCCTTGGATCGTTTGAGCCTTTCTAACTAACCTTGTACATATTTTATCCTTAGTCACCCCTTTGAGCCAAATTAGCTTTTCTCTGTTTATACACCTACAAGTTAATTTCCTTTAGCCAAATAAACACACTTTCTTATCCCTTACCCCAAAAGCATGTGTTTTACTAGGATATATCATGAGCTATGTACAGATTTGGGTAGATAGATAGGATATATAAAAAAAAAAAAATGAAAAAAAAAAGAAAAAAGAAATAAAAAATAGAAAATTCAAAAAAAAAAGAAGAAAATGAATGAAAAAATGAGAAAAATACAAAAATAGAATAAAGTGTATAACAAAGTATGAAGAAACTAAGTTTGAGGGAGTTAATTGAAGCTCGAAACATAAAGATCCTAGAGTGTAATGCATGATTTAGGGTTGTTAAGCCTAAATTGACTTTTATCATACCTTTACCCGAGCCTTACGTTACAAGCTTAATGAAGTCCTATTGATTCTTGATTGAGTATGGCTACATTAGTGGAGAGAGAAGTGAAAAGCAAACCTATGGGATTATTCATGCTTGAGGGACTTTGCTTTTCATGTTTGCATAATCTCATCCAGATACGTATGCTTTGATATGTGATGGACACTTCACACACACATGGAGAATCTAATTAGGACCTGGGCATGTGATTGGTAGAAACTCTATGTTGATTAATAATTGTGATTTTTTTTCCTTAGATTAGATCGGTACTTTTTCTCTGAGGTGTATGTGGGGGAATAAATCTTTAAGGGTAAATGTTATCTCTTGCATGTTTTGAAATTGTTTTGCTTGAGGACAAGCAAAATATTAAGTTTGGGGGTAAAATATTCACTTTTTAAAGTATTTTATTGCATCAATTTTGCTTAAATTTTGGAATTTTAATATATTTTCTTCCCAATTTAATTAAATTATCTTCATGTGTAGGAAATTCGAGAATAATGAGAAAATCAAGAAAATGACAAAAAAGTCAAGGAAAAATGGTTAGATTTGGTGTTTAAACCCTCAACTTAACCTTATCCTTAAATCCCTAAACTTACCCAAACCCTAAACCCATTTCCCATCACCTTATCCCTAAATTAGTTTTAAACCATAAACCTTACCTAAACCAATTTTCTAAACCCTTAAAAAAAAAGCCTTTAACCATTACCCCACCATAACCCACTTAAATATACCCCATTCTCACATAAAACCCAAACATTATTTAAGCCCATCTTAAATACCAAAACCCTTAAACCCCAAAAATCCAACAACCCAAAACTAACCATTTTACTTGAGTTTTGCCCAATGGAAAAGTCCAGCCCAAAGAAAGGTGCTGCCAAAGGAAGGAGAACCAATGGAGCCCTAAGGAAAAAAAAGAAGAAGCTGCCGTCAGTTGAGAAGAGTGGCGGAGAGCTGGTGACAGCAGCTTCTTCCCTCAAATTGCTGCGCTGACTCTGTTTTTAGCTTTGGTTTTGTTTAGTTTTCGGTTAAAAAGTTTTGGTTCTCGGCTATTGTTTTCTGTTTCTAACATTTTCCTTACTGTTTTTATGTAATGAAGATTGATTAACTTTAGTTGGATGATATTTCATAGTTTTGAGTTAAATTAGATTGCCAAATAGAGTTTCCTTTCGGTTAAATTAAGTTTTGCATGATTCTACGTTGCTTAGTAGTTGTTAAATTTTTTTTCTACATCAGTTTAGTTAATAGGTGGAGACCTGGAGGGGTCGGTGACAGGGGCTTTTCCCTTTGCTTTACTGCCATGTTCCCTCTTGTCATGCTTTTAGGTTTCTAGTTTTCTCAGATTGTTTTAAGTTTTTAATTTAGTTTTGGTTTAAACATTTATCAACACTTTGTTTTGCCACTTAGGTACTGTTTTAAAAATTTTCTTTGATAGTTTATACTTCGTTTCTCTATTTTATGGTTTAGATTATCTTTTTGCGTTTCTCCATCTTCCTCTTTTCTTCCTCGTTGTTCTTGGCCGCTTATTGTTCGGCGAGAGGAGAAGCATCTTCTGTGGGCTGGTCGTACTTGCTGTGTGCATCGTTTGCAGGAGGACATGTTATTGCTTTGGTTGTGTGCTTGAATTCCAATTGCGTGAACTGACAGGAAGCGTGAGATGGACGAGCGAAGCGGTGTAAAGTGGTGCTGGCGTTTCTAGGAAGCTGTGTGGAACCAAGGAGATGCGTGACTGGCTGCCTGGACAAGTGCAGCTGTGCGGCACTTGGCTGCTTGCAGGGGACGCAGAAGGAGGCTGGTGGAGTCGACGCTTGGGCGTGAAAGTGAAGGCTGAAGCGGTGGAGTGGCTGTTGCTTTTTCTGCTTTGGCTTAACATGCGTGGAATGCTGGCAGCTTTAATGTTTGTTTAGTTAGTTTTAATTGTTAGTAGTATATTAAATCTATTTATTAATTTAGTTTATTATTTAGTTAATCAGTTTCTTACCTTTAAATGGTTTTAGTTTAATTAGGGTATTTTTTTTCTTTAGTTATAGTAATATTCAATTAATTAGGTACTCAATTTTCATGCATTTTAAAATTTTTTTTTTAATTTCAAGTTCCTTAAAATTAGTTGCATTTTAATTTTGCTTTGCTTTAATTTAGTGTGCATTTTTATTATTATTTTTATTGCTCTTAACTTGCAATTTAGTTTTCATGCGCTTTAATTTAATTTCTAATATTAGTTTAGGTTTTATTTTAATGCTTTTAGTAGTTAATTAACTTCCAAAAAATGTTTATTTGCTTGAATAAACCTAGGATGACCAATTTTAGTACTTAGCTATATCAATTCTAACTAATCCTCGTGGGAACGATACTCTACTCATCATTTTATTACTTGTCGCGACCCGTGCACTTGCGGTATAGGTCTTAGACACGCAACACTTACCACCAAACATTGACACCTTGATCGTCTCCACCAAACTCCACTGTCTCAAGGCGATCACATATATGCTCGACGATGCACTACAAAATAAAATGTACATAAATACATCAAATTCGAGATAATAAAGCATTATTATCAAGTTTTTAGTAACCAAAGAACTTACCTCATAATCTATCGCTGTATGTTGCTCTGTCGATCTATATTTAGGATTCTGGACATACAGATGAGAAACTGTGATATACCAAATCAGATAGTCTACTGTGCACTCTCCAAGGGTCCTGCATCAAGCACCTCTCTTGTCTTCAATGATCAAATGATAGTCCTAGCTGTCCCAGTAACCAGGCTGAAAGCTATATTGCACATCATAGTTAACTGGCTTGGCTTCTCGTTCTGCGTGATATGGGGTAAGAAGTGGCCGTGGAATGCTCTGCATATAACCCCACTATCACAGAACTCTATCTGGATGGTAACGCTCTACAATCTGATTGAATTTAATGCATCCACAAAAGAAAGCAATCTCCGGCAAAGGATGATGTTGTCTACTATCTGCATACGGATCCCAATTGACTTGATAATACTGAAGGTCATCAAGTCGCTCCTTTAAAATCTGTAGCTGCATATTGCAGCTGAGTGGCTTCCACCGACGAGCGCGAGACAATCTCTCTCTATATGTGAAGACTACAAATTTCGTACTGATTTTGTAAGTAAATAAAGGACATCAACTAAGTTAAGAAATTGAGATTTAGTTTGTACTTGTAATTTCCTTTGGTAATGGAAACGAATATTTTACTTAGGAGCAATTACCAATAAATGATGAGTGCTAGCATAATTTAGAATTATATAATTAAGTTCAAAACATGCGTTAATTTAATAAAGAAAATAAATTTAATTTAAGGACATTATTGCTATGTGTGTATATATATATAAATTATTAAATATATATATCTCATATGTATATAATTGAGATAAAAGAAATATATATAATTATATATATGTATATATATATAGATGAATATAGATGAATATACAATACAAAAATATATATGTATATGCATATAAATTAGAATAGGAAATGTGATTAAATAATACAAGAAATAATAATAATAAAATGAAATAAAATAAAACAAATGTATAAAAAAAATATATATATATATATATAATATATGAAATGATAAAAATATATTAATATATATATATACAAAAAAAAGGTGCATGTATATATATAAATAATGAATAGGAAATATATAATATATAATATATATATATATATATTATTATTATTATTATAATTGATTGGCTTCCTACGGAAGCCAATCAAAGCCAAACGAAAACAGAAAAGAAAACCCGATCAAAAAGAGAAGGAAAGAAGGAAAAGAAGAAAAGGAAGGAAAGAAGAGAAAGAAAGATCTCGGCCAGGAAAATGAAAAGAAGAAAAAGAAGGAAAGAGGGAAAGAAGAGAAAGGAAGATCTCGAGTGGGAAAGGAAAGGAAAAAAAAAAGAGAGAAGAGAAGAGGAAAGAAAAGAAGAGCAGATTTGTGACTTGACCCCTGCTCAACGAGACAGCAAACCAAAGGAAAAATGAGAAGAAGGATTCAAAGCTTGAAGAAGGGAGGCTGAGACATGATGGCTGGTGGATATAGGTCAGAATGCAGCAGCTCAACGTGAGGAGAAAGTCCTGAAGCTTGGTCAGAAAATCTGGTTGAATGGGATAGCTGGAGTGGTTATTTTAGCTAATCTCTAAGTGTGATATAGTGGCTGTTTGAGCATTGTTGGAGGCATTAAGGGTCATTGACAAAGGTCTCTAATTTAGCTCAAAAACAGAGCTGTTCTTGGTGATTGGCAATAGGGTTCTTGATCGAAACTTAGGGCTGGGTTCAAGGCTACTTGAGATGGTTTTTTTTAGATGATTTTGGCTGGGATTTAAGGGCCATTTTACTGAAGTTGAGGCTAGGTTTATTTAGGCGTTGAAGAGGAGACCATCGAAGCTTTTGGTGAATCCTTAAGTGCCAAACTTGAGGTTGTTTTCTGGTTGGAATTGAAGGCTGTCTTGCATGATTGGGTTTAGTTAAAGGCTAAAGCAATGTTGTGCCAAGGTGGAATTAGAGGTTGAAACTTGGAAGGTTTGAAAGGGGGTAAGTGTGTTGCCAAGTTTAAGATTCAACATACAAAATATATGTTTATATATCTAACGTTAAGAATGTGAAATTGTAGTAATGGCGGCAACAATGAACTAGATCGTGAAGGCCACCCAAAGAAATAGAGCCATTCTCGTGCCGAATTATAAAGGTAAAAATAGGCTCTGTATTGTTAGTTAAAGTCTAAGTACTTACATGTATATATATGTATGTCTAAATGCATATCCTGGATATTAGGAGATATGTATTGATATATATACACAATACAATATAATTATATGTCGTGTAGGCATAATTAAGGTTGAATATTTGTGAAGGTTTTAATTGGAAAGTTTAAAAAGAATGGGTTACAAGAAAGCCAACTAAGGAAAGCCTTTTTGGTTCAAGCATCGGTATATATGTATATATGATCTACATATATAAAAATGTACACATACGCGTACCAAGGTAAATATATATGTACCAATGTGTGTGTGTGTGTGTATATATATATATATTGTAGACACCTAATTTTGTCCGAACAATTTTTAAATTAAAAAAAATCAAAAAAATCAAAAATCAAAAAATAAATAATGATAAAAAGAAACAAGTCAATTTTGGTCAAATCTCATGTGAAGCACATGCAAAATTCACACCTTCAAGAGTTTACTAAAGTTGATATTGTTGCCAAAAATAAAAGAAATTTGTTGCCATAAGAAAGATAGTAATAATAAAAGAAATAATCACAGGGAAATAAAATCTGAAGATTGATTACTAGAAAAATGAAATGGAAATAAATTAAAAAAAAAGGGAAAGTCAAAGAAAATAAATGGAAGAATCCCATGATCATGGGATCAATAAAGTGCCTTTGATTCATTTTCCTAAAAAAAATATATAATGATAAAAAAGATATAAAAGAGGGGGCTGGCTAGGTTTTAGACAAAAAAAAAGGGGGGAGGAGAAAAGAAAAAAAAAGAGATAGAAAAGCTAAAAAACAGAGGTGGGTGCTTATTGTGGCTGCATCTTCTTCCCTGGGCCAGTCTTATACTGCTTCTCATTTGGCATCACCTTT
The DNA here is from genome assembly GCA_031772115.1 of Heritiera littoralis. Lineage (NCBI taxonomy): Eukaryota > Viridiplantae > Streptophyta > Magnoliopsida > Malvales > Malvaceae > Heritiera > Heritiera littoralis. The sequence goes on from JAPDPK010000200.1 coordinate 75,721, forward strand.
CCGGTCCATCTCCATCGTTTCTTCTGCCATCCCCACCTTCCATTGCTCCATGCCATACTCGTTTCTGTTGCAACGTAGCTCCTTGCACGAACACCAAGCAGCCCATGTTGTTTGTTGCTTTACTTCATTGTTCCATCGCTCCTGTTTTACCCATCTTGGAACGCATGACATGGTATTTTGTGTGCTAAAGAAATGATGCTTTGCTGTCCACTGCAGTGTAAGACGTTCGTATTTATGAACCCAAACCTACCTGTTCTGCATGGTAGTTGCCAGGGTACCATGTGAAGAACCCGCTCCTGTCCATTGCTGCAAACTTGCTTCACCTTGCTGCACCATCATCACTACTAACATGAAAGAAGGAAGCCATCAGAAGAAAGACAAGAAAGAAACGTGAAAAGGAAAGTAGAGAGAAAAGTCTCGCCGCTGCTGTGCACCTGCATCAATCTTGGCCTGCGCACCAACCCCTTGCCCTACTACGACGACCTTTCTCTCTTCTCCAGTTCGCTGCACCAGTCCAGTCACTACCCCTTTTCTGCTTCTGCACCAGCGCCTGAGTCGCGCACTGCCCCTGTATTGTTGCTTCCCTGCTACGCTGCCGGTACTACTGCGTGTGTCAATTTCTGCTCCTACCTCGTTCTCCATCACTGTTTGCTGCTCTTGACTCCAACATCACCGAACCGCCTGCTCGAGCACCGTCTTCGCCTATCGCCTGCTTATACACTACCATGATCTGTTGAGCTCAACGTGGCTTGGTACGTTGGTGTATTGTGGGTGGGCTTTGATTACACATATTGCAAAGCTTTGAAAGAGACGTTAACAAGGAAGACAAAAAGGAAGGGAGCACTCATTAGGTACAGTTATTTTACTTTAAGTTCTTTTTTTATCACATGTTATATTTTAATTTATTCAATATTTTAAAGATAGAAAAATAAAAAAAGATTTTGTTCATTATTTTCATTAGTATGGTCCATTTATTCAATACACACACATATTGTAGATAATATCTTTAAAAATAATAACAAATATTTTTCATGAAATTCTCTAAATATGAGTTACTAATAGTAACAATAAAAAATATAAAAATGAGAAATAATGAGAAATTTCGAGGATAAGATTTCTAAGAAATCACAAGTAGTGATTCTTTGATAATCTTTAGGATCGAGAAAAATCCTTAGATGTTACCAGCGTATTAAAACATTTAATTGGTTTTATCTCAATTTCAAAATTCGATGAAATAAATTAATATTAATAAACAAATAATAAATAAATAAATAAAATTTTTAAACAAATAAATAAGAGTACAAAATTGTTACAATTAACCTTCGGAAATAAATGATAATAAAACAATTAAAAATTAAATAAAAAGTATAAGTTTTAAAGATTTTCCGATGATGAGATGTTACGGAATTCACAAGTAGTGATTCCTAATTGATCTCTAGGTGAGAGAAATATGCTAAAGTTACCAGCGTATTGGAATATTTAGTATGATTTTTCAATAAAAACAAGATTTTATAAATATAAATAAATTACAAAATAATAATATAAGTATAAATGAATTAAAAAATAATAAAATGAAATTATGGATTTCTCATGTGCATCATCTATATTTTGATTGCATCATTTGCATTCATGAATTTTCAAAATAAGTGTGAATCTCCCGAGGATGGGATTTTATAGAAATCGCAAGTAGCGATTCTTAAGAAATCCCTAGGTGAGGAAATTATCCAAAATGCTACCAAAAGTATTGGGGTACTTCGGAATAATTTTCAATACAAAAGATTCTCATTTATTTCAAATAAAAAATAAATTTAACATAAATAAAAATAAAATTTAATCTTTCAAATAATAAGCAAATAAAAAACTGATTTCAAAATAAATGATTTTCTTTTTAAATGTTTAATTGAGACCATTTTATTAAGATCAAAAGATAATACATGATTAAGTGGTACCGTTTACTTAACGGGCGCTGTGGGGGTGCTAATCCTTCCCCACGCGTAACCGAACTCCAAAAGTCAAACTTTGTTTTCGCAGACCAAAAATTATTTTTTTTTTATAAACTTTAATTAATTTTAAGATTTTATTAAAAAAATAAACAATTTTAGGTGGCCAATCACACCTAGTCAAAAAAGATTGGTGGCGACTCCATTTGTGTTTTTCAAAATCGTCTAGCGATCGAGTCCCCGGACGAAAATCGTTACGACAGCTTGGCGACTCCACTGGGGACGTTAGAGAGTCGAACCATAATTAATCGTGTCTTATCTAAAATCTTAATTAATGGTCTTAATAAACATTTGATAAGCTTTTCATAAAATAATTCAAAAAAAAAACTTTTTGAACCATTCTAATTGATATCATTTGCATTTTTGTTGCAATGCATTTTAAATTTTGTTATTTTGCATACATGACATATTCATTTGCATATATCAAGCCTACACCCGGGTTTGTCTCTTTTAGGAGAGAGTAGAGTACCTTTGCTCTTGTGAGGTGATAACCTCCGCAATGGCAAGTGAAATGCTCTCACTCAAGTTGAACCCTTTCCGTCTGTAGCCTATCATGGGTGAGGATTGGGGTGCCTTACTAGTCTAGTATGGACGTCAGTAAGGAACAATTTGGGAACCTCTTGTCCTTTAGAACTCCAAACCATACATATAGTAAACTTAAGAGGACCAACTTTGGATAAAGTCCTGTTAACTCATAGAAAATACCTATTACTTAGGACACATCTTTGATCATCTATGTTTGCTTTTGTTTGACATGTGAGACACTAATAGGGAATTATAGGTTCTTTAGCAAAACATTTCCATGCATTTCTCATCCATGACTTTTTTTTTTCAAACGCATGTAGCATTTTGTTCATTCATTCATCTTCATTCATTATTTTCGAACACAGCACTTTCAAAATTTTTCAAGCATCACGACATGTGAAATGATAAATTCTTAATTATGGTAATAAAAGATTCGAAGATAGCTCGACCAAAGGTTCATTCACACAACACTCGTCATCGAGCTAAGATCATGGAAGAAGAATCAAGCACACGCATGGAGAAGATGGAAAAAGCTCAAGAGGAAATGAGGGGGCAATTGGCTCAAATTACAGAATTATTGAAAAATCTAAGCAAGGGCAAAGGAGTAGTAGAGGAAGTTGCAGTCCAAGAAGGGGTTCAACAACACAGTATGGAAGATCCTATCTATCCTCCTGGATTCGGTCCATTTCCAAGTCAAACATCTCAAGAAAGAAGATATCCACCTGCTTACGCTACTACACCCCAAATGTTTGGACAAGCTCAATTCCAAGGACCCGCCCATCCTTCACAAGGCACAAAATCTACTGATCCCATTGAGGTGCCCGACTTAGATGACCCAAGGGAAATTGAGAAGTTGAAAGCCAAACAAGTAGAAGAGAAAGATGAGGCGAAGTCACAACAAAAGATTAATATGTTGGAGGAAAGGATTCGAGCTATTGAAGGCTTAGACTTTTATGGTTCCATAGATGCTACTAGGTTGTGCTTGGTGTCAGACCTGGTTATTCCACCCAAGTTCAAAGCACCAGAGTTTGAGAAGTACAATGGAACTTCCTGCCCTAGGTCTCATCTTATTATGTATTGTCGAAAGATGGCTACTTTTGCTCAAGATGATAAGCTCCTTATTCACATTTTTCAAGAAAGTCTCACTGGATCTGTTGCCAAGTGGTACAATCAATTAGACAGAACTCAGATTACCATATGGAATGACTTAGCAAGGGCATTCATGGCCCAATATCGACATGTTGTTGATATGGCTCCTGACCGTTTATCAATTCAAAACATGGAGATGAAAGCCAACGAAAGCTTCAAGCAATATGCACAAAGGTGGCGCGATGTGGCTGCGGAAGTGCAACCTCCTCTTTCAGAAAAGGAGCTCACCATCTTATTTGTGAACACTTTAAAGGCTCCATATTATGATAGGATGATAGGCAATGCCACCAAGAATTTTGCTGATATGGTGTTATCCGGGGAGATCATTGAGAATGCGATCAAGCGTGGCAAGATCAAAATTCCTAACAATACTGAGAAGAAAGGATGAGCCAACAGAAGGAGGGAAGAGGATGCCCCTACTGTTATACATGGGGGGTAACATGGACGATACACTCCACGACACTCTTATCCCATGCCACAACCATATTATCCTGTTCAATACCCTCACCAGTCATATCCGCAAATTAATGCTTAGCCTAACTTTCACCCTCAGACACCTGCCCCAACTATTCAACCAGTTAAGCAATTCAATAAACAAGAGGGAAATCATAATACATCATGGCCAAAAAGAGAAAGGACTCCCATTGACCCAATCCCCATGACCTACACTGAGTTGTACCCAAAATTGATCAAAGGACAACTCATTGCACCCATCTATATGGAACCTCTTAAGCCTCCATATCCAAAATGGTATGATGAGAATGTTCGATGTGAGTATCACTTCGGGAACGTGGGTCATTCTCTAGAGAACTGCACGGCACTAAAGTATAGAGTGCAAGGATTGATAAAAGCCGACATATTGCACTTTGAAACAAAGGGGGAACCAGCTGCGAATACGAATCCATTGCCCAACCATGGAAATGAGGGATGATTCTTTTAAGGTGAAAGGAGTTTAAGCCATGCAAGTCTAGAGATTTATTAGAATTTTTTTTTCTATTATTTCCTTTAAGTAATGCAAGATAGTTTTTTTTGTACTTAAGCTCATAGGCACAGAATAAAGTTTTATGTATGGGCTAACTTTTATTCGGTTTCTTTTCAATAAAGCAACTAGTGTGATGCACTATCATTCTCTCATTTTCTATGTTCATTGGTCATTACCCACATACTCATCATATCTTTCCTTCATAAGTATCCAAATAATGAACATGATGATAATGATGTCAATAAATCTAGAATTCAATTTTGAAAGAACCACTTTTGCTTATGGATTATCAATCTGCCAAGGTGTCCAAGTAAGAAAGAAGAAAATTTGTTCACAATTTTCACCCAATTTGATGGTATCAGAAAAGGTGAATCTCTTACAAAAGCTTCTAACAAGTTTGTCATTGTTCAATAAATGATCTTTAAGGAGAGCACTTACATTTGCAATGATAAATGGTCTTCTTTCACTATCCTTCAAGCATGAGTAAAATTATCCTTTGATTACCCCTTTGAGCCTATTATATTTTTGTAATATAACCCACCAAGGATCACCCTCCACATTGGGGGCAAGAAAGATGAAATAAAAAAAATTTTAGGGGGCAAAAATGAAAGTGTTCACGATGAATCAAGGGGCAAAAAAAAGCCCATTTTTGTGAAAAAAAAAAAAAAGGGTTTGAATTCAAAAAGAAAATCCAAAAAAAAAAGCAAGAAAAGAAATGAGGGAACTAGAAAGGTACTAAATGCTTAAGTGTTTTATTTGTTAAAAAAAAAAGTGATCCCTTGGTTTATAAACCCTGAAACACATTTTGGGCCTGCTTTATCCTTTTCTTTCATAAACCCTCACCTGAGCCTACATTACATGCCTTTAAAAGCCCATTTTGATCAAATGTAAATGTTTGAATTGAAGAATCATGCGTTGAATGAAAACATACTTGTACAATGAGATAATGATCCTTTGAAGGAAGTAGATCAAGCTGAATGAAGGAATTCATGCCTGAATAAAAGAATAGGCTTTGGAAGATATCTGTTAGATCAAAAGCAAGAATGACTTTTGGGGGCATGAATTTGGATTTAAAACAAAAGGCTGAAATTTGTCAAAGCTAATGGAGTTGAAATGAAAAAAAAAAAAGAAATAGATGAAAAAAGAAAAAAAAGAAAAAAAAAAAAGGAGGATTCAAATTGAAAACCTGAAAAAGCAGTTTGAATCAAAAGAGGGGAACCTAAGTCGAAAACCTGAAAAGGCAACTTAGGAAAAGATCATCACCAAGAGTTTTGATATAATGGCAAGATTAGCAGACTCAACATGAATGAACATACCAAAAGAAGTGGATTTTTCAGAAAAGAATTCCTGATTGATGTGATTAAATTTGTCAAAATGTTTATTGGATGGATACTATTAACCCTATCCCAAACAATTGTCCCATTAATCCCCTTTTAAAACAACATGTTTCCTTTCACTTCAGATTATTTGACATATACTTCTCCCTCATGATAAATTGAGAAAATGTATGAGTGTATCACTTTGGTCATTGAATTGAAAGGATAACAAGTAAATGTTAACAAATTTTGATTTTTTTTCTTTCTAAAATTCTTGCATTGCTTAAAGAAAAGAAAGCAAAAAATGATGAAAAAAGAAGAAAATGTGAATCTGAAAGTGTGCTAGCATCTCTTGGACGTGATTGAATCAAGACTTAATAGAAGATGGGATGAGAAATGGAGATAAAGGATTGAACAAGGAGAATTCAACAGATAGAATGGACTCGAAAAAGACAAGATGAGCTTGAGAATCTTGTTACCATAATTGAGATTGCATTTGCATACAGTTATAAGAAATTTCATGGAATAATTCAGGGGGCATGACATTGACATGTGCATAACATTCATAGCATTCATGGTATTCATGGCATTCATTATATTCATGACATGCATGACATTTCATTAGTGCATTTTGACATTGAACTATTTGTTAAGACATTAGGATAAGAGATTCTGAATGATTAAAATTTTGAGGAAAAGAGAAAATATAAGAGACAGTAATTTGAAAAATGAGGTATGAGAAGATGATGAGGAAAATACCTTTTTGAAAAACTTTAGATGAGTGCAAAGTCCAGTTTAGCTGGCACCTTAAAGGAGGATGAAGCCCAATATTGTTGGCATCAAAATGAAAGTTAAGCCCTGTCAAACCCATGTTAACTGGCATTCTGAAATGAAATTTTTATGTTCAAAGTTTCACTGCCTCTGTTGAGAAGAGCCCTTTTTGTTTTCGAAAGTCTCATTGCCTCTGTTGATAGGAGCTTTATTTTTCAAAGTTTCACTGCCTCTGTTGAGAGGAGCTTTTTGTTTAAAAGTCTCAATGCCTCTGATGAGAGGAGCACCATATTTTTCAAAGTCTCATTGCCTCTGTTGAAAGGAGCTTCGTTTTCAAAGTCTCATTGCCTCTGTCGAGAGGAGCTCTTTATTTCAAAAGTCTCATTGCCTCTGTTGAGAGGAGCTCTTTATTTTTCAAAAAGTCTCAATGCCTCTGTTAAGAGGAGCTCTTTATTTTTCAAAAAGTCTCAATGCCTCTGTTGAGAGGAGCTTTTTGTTTTCAAAGTCTCATAGCCTCTGGTGAGAGGAGTTTTTATTTCATGATCATTTTGCACTCCTTAGTCTTATGATTGGAAAGACTAAGAATTTCATTTCACAGTCCTTAGTCTTATGATAGGAGAGACTAGGAAAACTTCATTTTTTGCATTCCTTAGTCTTATGATAGGAGAGACTAAGAATTTCACTTTGCATTTCTAATCTTGTGATAGAAAGGATTAGGAAATCTCATTCTACATTCATTTCCTTAGTCTTATGATAGGAGAGACTAGGAAAATTTCATCTTGCATTCCTTGGTCTTATGATAGGAGAGACTAGGAAAATTTCACTTTGCATTCCTTAATCTTGTGATAGAAAAGATTAAGAAATCTCATTCTACATTCATTTCCTTAGTCTTATGGTAGGAAAGACTAGGAAAATTCATGTTTTGCATTCGTTAATCTTATGATTAGAAACTTTCATTCTTTAGTCTTATGATAGAAAAGACTAGAAAAATTCCATTTTGCATTCATTTCCTTAGTCTTATGATAGGAGAGACTAGGAATTTCACTTTGCATTCCTTAATCTTGTGATAGAAAAGATTAGGATATCCCATTCATTTTGCATTCCTTAGTCTTATGATAGGAAAGACCAGGAAATTTCATTTTGCATTCCTTAGTCTTATGATAGGAGAGACTAGGAATTTCACTTTGTATTCCTGAATCTTGTAATATAAAGGATTAGGAAACCGCATTCTACATTCATTTCCTTAGTCTTATGATAGAAGAGGCTAAGAAACCTCATTTTGCATTCATTCCTCAATCTTTATAAGAGAGGAAGATTAGGAAACTTTATTTTGCATTTATTCCCTAGCCTTATGATAGAAAAGACTAGGAAATATCATATTTTACAAAAAAATTCATTGATAGGTCTTGTATTCGGACAAAATGGTTGTCTATGTCTTTGCACCGTTACTGTTTCACAGCAAAGTGCAAAGAGGGGCAGCTGTAGACACCTAATTTTGTCCGAACAATTTTTAAATTAAAAAAAATCAAAAAAATCAAAAATCAAAAAATAAATAATGATAAAAAAACAAGTCAATTTTGGTCAAATCTCATGTGAAGCACATGCAAAATTCACACCTTCAAGAGTTTACTAAAGTTGATATTGTTGCCAAAAATAAAAGAAATTTGTTGCCATAAGAAAGATAGTAATAATAAAAGAAATAATCACAGGGAAATAAAATCTGAATATTGATTACTAAAAAAATGAAATGGAAATAAATTTTAAAAAAAAAAGGGAAAGTCAAAGAAAATAAATGGAAGAATCCCATGATCATGGGATCAATAAAGGGCCTTTGATTTATTTTCCTTTAAAAAATATATATAATGATAAAAAAGATATAAAAGAGGGGGCTGGCTAGGTTTTAGACAGAAAAAAAGGGGGGAGGAGAAAAGAAAAAAAAAAGAGATAGAAAAGCTAAAAAACAGAGGTGGGTGCTTATTGTGGCTGCATCTTCTTCCCTGGGCCAGTCTTATACTGCTTCTCATTTGGCATCACCTTTCCAGTCCATCTCCATCGTTTCTTCTGCCATTGCCACCTTCCATTGCTCCACGCCATACTCGTTTCTGTTGCAACGTAGTTCCTTGCACGAACACCAAGCAGCCCATGCCGTTTGTTGCTTTACTTCATTGTTCCATCGCTCCTGTTTTGCCCATCTTGGAACGCATGACATGATATTTGGTGTGCCAAAGAAATGATGCTTTGCTGTCCACTACAGTGTAAGACGTTCGTATTTATGAACCCAAACCTACCTGTTCTGCATGGTAGTTGCCAGGGTACCACGTGAAGAACCCGCTCCTGTCCACTGCTGCAGACTTGCTTCACCTTGCTGCACTATCATCACTACTAACATGAAAGAAGGAAGCTATCAGAAGAAAGACAAGAAAGAAACGTGAAAAGGAAAGTAGAGAGGAAAGTCTCGCCGCTGCTGTGCACCTGCATCGATCTTGGCCTGCGCACCAACCCCTTGCCCTACTGCGGCGACCTTGCTCTCTTCTCCAGTTCGCTGCACCAGTCCAGTCACTACCCCTTTTCTGCTTCTGCACCAGCGCCTGAGTCGCGCACTGCCCCTGTATTGTTGCTTCCCTGCTACGCTGCCGGTATTGCTGCGTGTGTCAATTTCTGCTCCTACCTCGTTCTCCATCACTGTTTGCTGCTCTTGACTCCAACATCACCGAACCGCCTGCTCGAGCACCGTCTTCGCCTATCGCCTGCTTATACACTACCATGATCTGTTGAGCTCAACGTGGCTTGGTACGTTGGTGTATTGTGGGTGGGCTTTGATTACACATATTGCAAAGCTTTGAAAGAGACGTTAACAAGGAAGACAAAAAGGAAGGGAGCACTCATTAGGTACAGTTATTTTACTTTAAGTTCTTTTTTTTATCACATGTTATATTTTAATTCATTCATTATTTTAAAGATAGAAAAATAAAAAAAGATTTTGTTTATTATTTTCATTAGTATGGTCCATTTATTCAATACACACACATATTGTAGATATTATCTTTAAAAATAATAACAAATATTTTTCATGAAATTCTCTAAATATGAGTTACTAATAGTAACAATAAAAAATATAAAAATGAGAAATAATGAGAAATTCCGAGGATAAGATTTCGAAGAAATCACAAGTAGTGATTCTTTGATAATCTTTAGGATCGAGAAAAATCCTTAGATGTTACCAGCGTATTGGAACATTTAATTGGTTTTATCTCGATTTCAAAATTCGTTAAATAAATTAATATAAAAAATAAAAATAAATTAATCAAATATAAAATTTAAAATGAACAAATAAATAAATATAAATATGAATTATAAATAAATAAATAGAATATAAATTTAAAAGAATATCCTATGATAGGATTTCTTAAAGATCACAAGTAGTGATTCTTTGATAATCCTTAGAGTCGAAATAAAATATTTGAATATTACCAGCGTATTGGGGTATTCAAGTAATTTTAGTTCGATGAAATAAATTAATATTAACAAACAAATAATAAATAAATAAATAAAATTTTTAAACAAATAAATAAGAGTACAAAATTGTTACAATTAACCTTCGGAAATAAATGATAATAAAACAATTAAAAATTAAATAAAAAGTATAAGTTTTAAAGATTTTCCGATGATGAGATGTTACGGAATTCACAAGTAGTGATTCCTAATTGATCTCTAGGTGAGAGAAATATGCTAAATGTTACCAGCGTATTGGAATATTTAGTATGATTTTTCAATAAAAACAAGATTTTATAAATATAAATAAATTACAAAATAATAATATAAGTATAAATGAATTAAAAAATAATAAAATGAAATTATGGATTTCTCATGTGCATCATCTATATTTTGATTGCATCATTTGCATTCATGAATTTTCAAAATAAGTGTGAATCTCCCGAGGATGGGATTTTATAGAAATCGCAAGTAGCGATTCTTAAGAAATCCCTAGGTGAGGAAATTATCCAAAATGCTACCAAAAGTATTGGGGTACTTCGGAATAATTTTCAATGCAAAAGATTCTCATTTATTTCAAATAAAAAATAAATTTAACATAAATAAAAATAAAATTTAATATTTCAAATAATAAGCAAATAAAAAATTGATTTCAAAATAAATGATTTTCTTTTTAAATGTTTAATTGAGACCATTTTATTAAGATCAAAAGATAATACATGATTAAGTGGTACCGTTTACTTAACGGGCGTTGTGGGGGTGCTAATCCTTCCCCACGCGTAACCGAACTCCCAAAGTCAAACTTTGTTTTCGCAGACCAAAAATTATTTTTTTTGATAAACTTTAATTAATTTTAAGATTTTATTAAAAAAATAAACAATTTTAGGTGGCCAATCACACCTAGTCAAAAAAGATTGGTGGCGACTCCATTTGTATTTTTCAAAATCGTCTAGCGATCGAGTCCCCGGACGAAAATCGTTACGACATATATATATATATATATATCATTGGCATGATAACGAAGAATTAATCTGTGATGTAGAGGTAAACTTAATTACATGTGGGTCTAAGATACATGTTTTAGCATGTTACTAAACATAATGAGGATAAGTTGTTGGATAGAAACAAAATTGGTTCGTAATGAGTTGAAACAGTAAAGAGGCTTGAGTATTTGATGTAGGAACTTGAAAAAGACCTTTGCTCAAGGGTTGATAGAAACATATATATATATATATATATATATATATATATATATATATATACACATATACATATCTATAAGGCATTATTGTGGAAATAAAGAGAGATGAATCCTTAGTATAGGATGCTAGTTGGAATATCTAGCGAAAGTAAAATTATATGAAATGTAACTAAGCAAGCCTTTCAAGAATGAGATCTTACATACTTGGTTGAGATTTGCTTGTGTGAATATAAGTATATACTATACACATTTATAACTTTCAGTATATATGTGTGTATATATATATATGTGCACACACTCGGAATGTATACGGTAGTGAAAAGTTAAAGTGGGCATAGAAATAAAATTAGTCAATTACGATTATGTAAGGCATGGGGCTTAGGATGTAAATTGATCAAATGATGATGAGTTATTGAGATGGGAAATGAATTGTATTTGTAGTGAATCGGAGTGGTGTAAGGACTTGAGAACGGACTCCGAAGCACGTGAAGGGAATTTTGAGCTTCGAGGTAAGTGGGTTAAGTAAAGTTTGTTAGCACCATCTCGTAGGAATGATTTAATTTTATAAATTCATTTATGCTCGGGCTAGACTGAAACTTTATTTCTTCTTTGCGTGTTGTGGTTAGACAAGCGTGCATGTTAAGTGAAATGAACCGATGCATACATGCATTTATGTATAACATGTTTTGAGTTTAATTACTTAATGTTTATGCTTTTAATGACTTGCATCAGATTTCATATTTTGCAAAGTCTTGGTTTGAACCGACATTTGAAATAAATCGAAAGTTCTCTATATTTCGAACTCAAAATTGATTTAATAGTGATTGGAATCCGTGGAAGCCAAGTGCTACATGAGAAAAATGGTTTTCGAGCTGTTTTTGAGTAAAGGCGTGTCCTATGACCTTCGGGTCATTTATAGCCTATCGAGCTCAGCTCTAGGCCTTATTGCCCGTCTATCGAGCTTTGTGCTCTAGACCATCGTATTGTACCTATCGAGCCTAGTGCTCTAGGTAGATTGATACTTGTTTGAAAAACCAGCAGGCAAGTTCCAGCTCTCGACTGATCAGCGAGACTGGATATCATTCTATGGCCATAGATTTAGTGTTGCTTGCGAAACCATTCCATCGCTAGCTAGGATGGACATCGATTGATTGATTGATTTAGGATCATTGCCTAAACTCTACTTACTATTGTTTCATTTCCAGTACTGCTTTTAGTGAACCAAGGCAATATGCCTAATCGTTATCGATTTTCTTGATTTATGACTCATAGATTCTTGAAAATCCATATTGATCAAAATGATTGCAATACTTATTGATCATTTATCGAATGTTTATTGATTGTTTTATCAAAGTAATTACTGATTGACTTATCGAATCATATTAATCGTTTATTTGAAGTGCATAGCATACTGAGTTCAACTGAATGCATAGCAAATTTATTTAAATGAACTGCATAGTAAGTTTTGTTTTAACTAAGTACATATTGAAAGCATTCTATAACTGAAGTGCACAAAGAAGTGTTTGGTTTATGATCATGCTTAAATACCAAGCTTGCTTATTAGTCCAATATTGTTTTCTACACATGCATGTAGAACGACATGAGTCTAACATGTATTTACTTAAGCTACTTACTGAGCCGTGGTTTTGCTCACCACTTATTAATAACATCGCAGATCATACAAGTTAGGCTCCCACTTAGAGTTGGGTGCGAGGCTTCGGGGACGATTTTGAGTAGCGATATCGGTCTGAATCCTCCGAGTGTTGTTTTTGTTGCACTTGAGGTATAAGAACGATTATTTTGTTATTCATGTATAACATTTTAAATGCACAGTACATGCAACTAGAATTTTGGGATGTAACTTAGGATCGTCCTAGATTATTATGGACTTATATGATTATCGAGTACGATCCAAGAAGTGAATTGTGATAATTATGAGCTTATAAACTGCCTCTTATATATAATTGTTGATTTTGGAAGTATGTGTAGTATATAGTGAGATGAACTGAGAATTTTGGATTGAAGTATGTGGCTGGAAATAGTTGATTTTATTGCAGGTTATTAATCTGGGGAAAGTCGATTTTATATAAGGGGGAGTTTTCGACGTTTTTCTTTTAATAGTTTAATATTGAACGAAAATATTAAGTCGAACGATTTTAAGAAATGATAAATTAAATAATGAATACATATCAAGTTAAGAACGTGAATTCAGTTTAGAGAGGACACTGACACCGAATGCAAACTTTAAAGTGAAAAGAAAAATCTAGTTCGTAAATTTGGTAAATAGTAAATGGAGTGATAAGTGTATGTCACGGCTTTCGGGTCGTTACACTGTATGACGTCTTGTATTAGATCTAACGAGGGAAAATGCGTGTAAATCCATGCCTGCATAAAACAAAAGGAATATATCTAATTAAACATAAGCCAATATAGATTAAAGAAATAAATATGATTTTTATTGAATAAATATTAAGTACCTGAATAAGTGTCATATAACGAGCTATTAAATGACACTTGGCTCTGCTAGCAAGGCCCAGCTGTTTGTACGTGTAAGCAAGGCAAGCTGCACCACACGCAATCTCACCAACGGTCGAAAGATCTTTTAGAAATGATAAGAAGGCGACCAGTACTCGCGTTGCACTCTTGTAAGCAAAAAGAGTACAACCAAAAAGAAATAACAAGTATGCGCGAGCCGTGCACTCTATCCTCTCAGTGCTATCAGAGTTGGTCACCCTGAAAAACATATCTCTCAACCACTGCATCCTGACCTGTGGTTCTCTAGTGGTGGTTGTCTCTTCCCTAGCCTTATCTATGTCGACCCCAAGTAGCTGCACTAGCATCTCATTTGCCTCATCAATCGAGACAGTATTGTATGATATCATCCTCCCAACCACTGGTATGCCAAGTAGTGTAGACACATCATCTAGAGTGATGGTCATCTCTCCAAAAGGTATATGAAATGTGTTTGTCTTTGGCTACCACCTTTCTGTAAATGTGGTAATTATCGTCTTATTTCACGTAAGATAACTACACCGCATGAGTGGTGCCAACCCTGATCTCTAGACAAAAGCCAGGATGTGTGACCGACTCATATCTAAAGGCCATATACCAACTTTTGGCTCGTGATTAAGAACTTTCAACTCTCCTCGCTCCTATATGAAAACCAAAAAAATAATGAGAATATTATTGTAACATCCTGTTACGTCCTCTCTTAAGACAAATACCAACTAACTTTTAACTTCACATAAGGTTTGGTTAGGCTGTTTAACGGTGCATTCTTCTTCTTTCTTATATCTTATACTCCATTGTTTAACATGACAATGCTGATTTCGATGACACAATATTTCTCATGCATATACAGGATCGTCTTACACATAGGTTTAAGACTCTCATATAATTACATACTAATCTCTTTTACAATGTACATCCCCAACATGTCTAATATACATCACTGTACCATACTATAGTCTGAATTACATAACAAAGTGTATATACCTTCAAGGAATTTGAAGCGTGCCTCAAAGGAATATCGTATAACCCAAAATGTACACTCCTCTACCAAGAGCGGAATTTACTGTAAATAGTTTGGATGAAAAATAATGTAAAGAAGTGAGTTTACGCTCAGTAAGAAATGTATGTAAAAGAGCGTGCTATGCCACCATATGCAGTTTTCCTGTTTGGCTCTATAATGTCATGTAAAACCATTATAAAGCATATATCATATAATTTCTTGAAATATCATATACACATAACATCAAATAATTCAAATACTTTCAATTTCTTTCAATACGCTTGAAATCACATGTACAAATACAATTAACTTCGATTTCAATTAACTTCAAATACTTTCACATACTTTCAAATAGATAAGAGATGATTAACTTCCAATAAAATCATGCACTAAATAAATCTCATCAAGGATTCAGCACATATATCTCGTAAGGGATAATCCCGAGAGATATCAAATAAGTGGCGTACCCACGCATGGGCCAGGAATCCTCCCCTAAGCCAAAACACATAAGAGACATATGGCCATTGTCTATAAACCACAGTGAACACTAGTCAGGTGACAATTGTGGTACTAGAGACCCGACTAAGGTTCCTCAGCCAAGTACAAATAATAAGCACATAATTATGCATGATTACCAAAGGAATCAATAATCTCAAAACATTTGGTAGCAAAACTACTTCTTGGAAAACCATTGATATTTATAAACCTTCTTATATACTTTAATAGTAATCCGAATATATTTATATAAATAAGTTAAAATCATTATTTTCAAAGGGGGCAATTGACTGCTATTTTAGGGCAGTCAACTGTTATAGCATATAAAAATTTAATAAATTAATTTTCTTTTTCAATTTAAAATATTTAAACTTTCGGATGTGAGTAGGGCAGTCGACTGGTCAAATAAGGCAGTCGACTGGTCCGCAAACAGAATGTTTTTCGAAAAAATGCAGTCGACTGGTTCACAAACAGAATGCTTATGGAAAAATGGCAGTCGACTGCTATATAGGGCAGTCGGCTGCTTTAAGTCGATTTCGAAAAAAGTTACATCATGACTATCTCTGAGCAGTCGGCTGCTATTTAGGGCAGTCGGCTGCCCCGAGCCAAATCGTACTGGGCAAAAAACCGAGATTTTAACCTTCCTGCACTTAAAACAACTTTTATTTCAAACCACATATGCAACCAAAACGAACATAGTCTCCCTACGTCCGTTACACATATTCCTTACCTCAAATAGCCAAATAATGCAGTAACTTGCTGCACCAACACTTAGCTTTTCACTTCTTCAAAGCTGCAAATACCATCAGAACTCAAACATTAAGAAACCTTTATAAACGTACTCTACCAACTCAACATAGCTCTAAACCATGGACAAAATCAGCTAAAACCATATGAATCCTTTACCTTTGCTAGTCACCAAAATAACAGTAATTTAGATCTCCTTAAAGACTTTGTTTCAGCCTTTCATATTACAGGTATGAGTAGAGCTAGTGATAAGGAACGTTTTTCGTTTAAGGAGCTCGTTGATTCAATAGAGGGACAAGGTAGTTTGTCAAGGAAGTTAGAATGGAAAACTTAGAGAAATTTGGGAGAATAAGCTGCCATGGCTATCGGCCATTAAGTGGGGATGATGACAATAAAGAGCTTCATTAATTTCATTTAATGTATAGCTATCCCTTTATTATTTCAGCCATTGACCCCATTTGACCATTAATTATTTGACCCTTCTTTCGACCATTCATCAGCCATATGTCATTTTAATTACTATAAAATCTGACATTAATTCTTTTACCATACTTCAATTATTCTTACAATATCAATTTAATTCCTTGACTATTTGACTATAAATTTCATTATTCCACATATGCCTCATGTATCATTTATGTATCCAAATCTCATATTTATTTAATCATTCCAACTAGAAATACTTTACAAACATGAGGAATGTACATGAATATGGGGATTTCACAATTATTAAGTGTAATTTACATTACAATATATAAGCAATAACATTCAAATATACCTTTCGCTACCAAATAGCTGTAGCAACATGCATTCAATAGCTGATCAAAAGGGATGGATCAATGGGACCACCAGGACACAGTCCACTACTAGCTGATGCCCTACTAGATGTACTCGCTTGGTGCTTAGCTGCCACAACTGATGCCTCAGTAGATGTACTTGCCCGCTGCCTATCCGTCGTAACTGGTGTCTCAGCAGATGTATTGACCTGCTGCCTATCCACTGCAGCTAATGTCTCAACAGATGAACTGGCCCGCAACCTCTCCTTCGCAGCTATTGCCTCAGCATGCTGCATCTCCTTGGGAAGTGGTGCGACACCAGCTGTAGTCGCATGCAAGCTCTCTCATGGTATATCCTCCTCCGATAATGCCTCGGACGTGATGCATCTCCTCTCTGATGCAGTGGGCCGCCACCTTGATGTATCAGCAGGCGAACGGCTATGATCACGTCTATGTCTACGTGGTGGCACCTGTGTCAAGATACAACAAAATCAATTCACATACAAGAAAGCACTTAAACCATTTCACATCAAATAACCAAATCAATTGTAAGAATGACAATCTTAAATTGCTTCAAAGTATCGAAATTATCATTAAAAATACGAATACTCGCAAAACAGGTCTATTAATCTTTTTTTTTAGGCTGGCGGCACGCCGATGCTGCGAGACCTTAGAGGCTCGTGGAAAACAGGTCTATTAATCTTTTTTTTTAGGCTGGCGGCACGCCGATGCTGCGAGACCTTAGAGGCTCATGGAATGCCGATGTCGTGAGTCCTTATCCTTAAAGACTCGCAGCATCAATGTGCTGCAAAACTCTAAAGTCTTGTGGCATCTTGGTGTCGCGAGCCTACATTGGTGCTGCGATGCCGCAAGATCTACACGTCCCGCGACAACTCCTTGCTGCGAGGCTTAAGCAGTGTGTGGCTTTTTTTGCTGTGCGCCGATCAACTTAAACATTTTTAAAAATCTACAATTTTTGTCAAAATAAACATTTTACAAGATTTTGATGCAAGAAAACGTAATAATAAACATATTTCAATGCAAATGTTATTACCTTAAAAGCTTGCCAAACTTGAAGATTTGAGTAGTTTTCAAAGATTGAAACTTGTGATGAGAAGTAGGGTGTGATGAAGATGTGAAAAAAGTAAGGTTAATTTAAGAATAAAGTTAAGAGTGTGTGAAGTAAAAATGAAAAGAGAGAATAGGTTTAAGGTGTTTTAGCATTTAAGGTGTGTCCAATAATAGATAGAATGTGTTTAGAATTTCTCTTCTATCTAATCATGTCTATGGTTGTAAATCTCAACTCCGATCTGTTTTACAAAATAACCTAAAATCGAAGAGGTCACATAGAGCACTGCAAGGCCCTTCAGAGTGACGACCTAATCCATACCTACCCGACCACAAATCTAGCCTTGAATTAATACATCAAAGTAATTAGCTTCTCCTTAATCTAAAGGGTGAACATTACAACTAAATGAACACTAAAACTTGTTTATAACTCTTAAGCACTTTTATTCACTTTACGGTTTGAAACTAAATGATGAAACCCTCAAAACAGTAATGATTTCAAAATTCGAATCACATTTTAATGCATTGTAAAAAATTTCACTTTCATTTTTTCCAACCACTCGGTAACACTATCTTATTCTCAGCAGCACCGCTTCCCCTAATAAACCACAGCCCCAGAAGTGTTTCGACACAATAATATCAAATGCTCGCTAGATACTGAACATGTTTAAATTGAACAATTGCATCTTCATAATCTTACAAATACATATTGCTCGAAGGCAGCTTGCAAAACAAATGGGAACCATAGGATTTTCAGTTCCAAATCCCAAAATTGCCATCCCGTCTTCATCCATGATAATTACAACTATTAACAAGATTTCCGAGATTGAATGCCTGCTGCTAGTGTTCTTAATCTCACAACTGTTAACATCAACACAATTACAACACTTGCTGCTAATAACATTACTCCTTGTGACTTGAAGCACGATCAGCACGATCTTTTCGGTCTCCACCAAGAATACGAGAAATCTGCAGACCTCGGCTGAATGCTTGGTTGAAAAGCATACGAGTCTGAAACTCCGAGACAAAAGGAAACCAGGCCAGGAATGCAACAGGAGTAAAAAGAAGCAAGCCCATCACGATCTCATAGCCACGAGCAAGTGTTCGAACTGATCCCCAGAAGCCAGCTTTCTTAACAAGAGGCTTCAAGGCTTGAGCAACCTGACAAATATAGGTAACCAATAGCAAAGTAAATTAAGTTCAATAGATTATGCCATTTCAATATACGACTGAAAGTGAAGATGATAGGACCTTCAGACACCTGAGTCATCAAATTGTTTACTTGAAATAAAATTAGTCTTCCAAGAAAAATGCAATGTGGGACTTGTGCACTGGCACTGCCTTTTACATTAGAATAATGCAATTGGTTTAAGAACTACGATTTCGAATTAGCATCCCATACCAGATCAGCAATTAATAAACATTCTAATTCAGAGGGGAAACTTTTTGCAAAATCAGCAACACATAACAAGTGCAAGTTCATTTTTGAGCTTCAAGATAGAGAATGCACATCGAGTGCTGACGAGAACTATGCAAGTTAATCATTACCGTATAATTGTAAAATTGTAAGAGAGACAAAGACATGCTTACCAGAAGCATTCCCCACCCCGTAGGCATGAAGGCAAGAATGCACACAATAATGTCTTGAATTGTCATGTGTGGGAGTGCAATCAAAGTAACCAGAATGGACACAAATGTCAAGAATATTAATCCCTTGATGAGCCGGAAAACAAGTTGATAACTTGCGCTGAACTTCCGCCTTCCAACAGATACAGTCTAAGCAAGAAAACCAATAAAAAAAAATGTGAAATCATTCAGAATGCTTAGAGCTAGATATACATATAGATTAGATCAATTCCCAAATCAGAAATCATAATCATCACCATCATAGTTTCTCTGAAACATTCAAAATATAAAATAGGAAGATGAAACAACTATATTTGGAAAGGTTTGGTTGTTATCAGTTTTTCAAGCAGCTGTCGATTATCAGCAATTGACCACATAGTCAAGTACCGTAACAAAATGAATTTGATCCCTGTTTACCAGTGCAAATAGTCCAAATTGGTTTTATTTTTCTTGAAAAAATCTTTAAGATAAAAATTTTTACAAAGGAACCAAAAAGAATAATTACACAATAAACCTGATTGATCTGACTGGAATATAAACAGATGGTAAAATGCTTGATGACAACTTATGCCTAGTCTAACCTTGGCAAGATAATATGCAATTAATATGAGGGCTTTTAAAAACATATCATGGACAATTTTTCGAAGATTATAACCACCTACCTTCATCACAAACAATATCAGAATAATCACCAGCCATGAAGCACCATAGACCTGTGATCAAGTGCATGAAAATAACCAAAATAAATATATAAAGACAAAAATTAAGGAAAAAATGGCCACAGAAAAAGATGGGACATACCAAAAAGCTTTGGGTATTCTTTGTAATTTTCAAGTGATAGACAAGCCCGTACTGGTAGATAAAGAATCTTAAAGCTAACAATATCTCAGCAATTGTACCACGCTTTCCAGAATATTGAAGATGCTCCTGCTCTTCCTCCCACCAAGATTCCCAACTTTTTTCTGGAGGTACACCTATACCACCTCGGTTGTTTATCCACTTATTCCAATCAGTCCAATCATCAACAATCTTCTGCCACTCAAAACCAGACGGATTGAATAGGAAGGGAGCAAAAAGCCATGTGCCCACCATAAACCACAATGATACAGTAATCAGTACATAAGCAACGGCGCTTCTGTATGTATGACCAAAGATTTGGTACACAAGAAGCAAGATCATCATCTCAATACCCTTCACAAAATGGCTACGTGAATAAAGCCGGTAGTTTTCAGCAAACTTGGCATGGAACACCACAAACCCTCGGCCTGTAGGCCTGTACTTAGCTCCTCCATGAAGTAATGTCCTTCCATAATAATGGGTCTTTGTTCCAAGAGAAAATGTGAAAAAAACTGGTGCCAGTTGCAACTGCATTAATATAAATTCAGTCAATGCAGTTTGGAAACCCCTTTCCAAGCCAATTTCCATCAACATAGGTAATGCCATCAAAAGTCCAATTTGAACAAAAGATTGGGAAGCAAGAGCAACTTGAAGAGGCTTATTATCACGAATTGCTGGTTCCTCACTCAATCCTTGTTCAAGACCACTCAATACAAGATAGAGGCGACCATAAAGGAACACGTAGACAATAAGCACTGTTACCTGCCAAAGAACACAGAATGATGTTTGCTCTGATAGAGAAAGTCATAATATTTTTAAAGCCAAAAATAAAAAGAAATTGCAGAATTACCAGAGTACTGAAGTAAAAACCAACTGTAGTGAAATAACAAGACAGCATTCTGAAAAAGTCGAAACGATGTCCAAGCCGGTATATATCTCGACTCAATGTCTGCTCTCCATTGCCATTAGCTATTTTGGCCTCAAACATAGAAATCTGATTAAGACCCACATCCCTTCCCTTCCCAACTTGTATGTATTCATGATGTGTGACATTGCCTTGACGCAGTGTAGAATTGAACCCTGCAATCACAACCAAATCAGAAAAGTTGCCCATAGAAGACAAAACCTAATAGCTAAAAGAAAACATGGCTACAAAATATATAGATCTTCCATACCAGCAAAAATATCTTCACTCAAATTAATGACTTTGGATGCTTTACAAACACCTCCTCTTGTGAGGTGAAAGAGCCTATCAAATACATCCGGATGACCATAGTGGAACCGAACCCTGTACAAATAGGAAACTTACACATAAAAGACCCAGAATGAAATGAATATGTAAGAGAACCAGACTTATTTGCATCATTGCACAATAGTATACGGCTACACGGTTGACGCATCAGTAAAAATCTCATCATCATGAGTATGCTCTTTAGAGTGTAGGCAATTGTATTAATCTGCAACATCACGGATTATTTGCCATATTCTAAGGCAAATTCACAGACTTATTCTTTAGAGTTTAGGCAATTAATCCCGATGCCATTACAATTCCAACTACTCGCAGTTCAATGACACAGGCTAGCTTGCTCTTTTCTTTAATGAGGATTTCCTCTCCTTTTTTTCAATAAAAAATGGATAACAGAAAATATTCGGGGATGCAGAAAAAAAATAAGAGGTTTTTTATGTAACATTCCTTACAAAAAATTATATTCATAAGAATTTTGGAAATATGAAAAAAAAAAATAATGGTATTTTATAACATGCAATTTAAATGTAAATATACAATAAGCGAGGTGAGTCGTGCAATACATATTAGTACTAATATTTTGAAAGTACGGAAACAATAAGTGGGATGAGTTGTCCGCTAATATTAGTTCTAATAATTTGATAGAATAAAAACCATAAGTGGGATGAGTTGACAACTGGGTCAAATTTTAAAAGTGATAGACTAACTCAAACTCTCCCAAAATATATATTAGTATAGATTTCTAAGCAAGCTCAATTCTTTGTACATATAAGAAATTTCCTTTAGGACCTAATTTCAAAAATTTAACAGACAAACCAGCTACAATAGTCAATAACATTATTAGCTTTCTTTCCATATATTATTCTATTACAGAAAACAAACAACTAAAGCAAACCTGTTATTTTCTCATAACATCGAGCTAACTATAAGGATCATAAGATGCCATTAGCTCTATTTAAGATCATACCCCTCAATAAGCTTAAAAACGAGGTTATTTTCAAATTTTCCATCAATGTTCTCTTTGGTCTTCCTCTCACCTGACCCCTTCATTAAATCACATCTCTCATTGGTATTTATAGGCCAATTATGTATATGTTCGACCCACCTTACATTTAAATTCTTCACAAATATGATTATATTTTGGTTCATATCATGCAACCATAGTCTATTCTACATCATTTTGGCTTCACTCCCCTACTTTCATGAGTGTTAATTAAATCGAATCTTCTCAAGAGGGTAATGGTATAGCAATTCCACCTTCTCAAAATTGCTGGCTGCTATACAACCAAGATCTAATCATACCAAAAAATAATTTTCCAAACTACGTTCAATTTATGGTCTTGACCAAGAGGGGAATCCCCATATTTTAGGTGGTGTCTCTATTTAGCTCAAACATTAAGAATTAAAAATAACGATTGCGAATGACTCGTTAACTAATGGTGCATGTAGTTTGAGCATTGGATAACACCATTTAACACTTCTCGTCTAGGCTCAACTTGCTACAGAACTTTATCAATGTTGGAATAACACCTCCCCACTCTGGGCTGAACACTAAGGACTCTAATAAATGGACTTTCAATGCAGACATGAATATAGAAAGAAAACAACTAACAACAAAATAAAGCAGACCAACAAACAACCAGGTCTCAAGTACCTTGCCAAACATCCAACTCCTTCTAGAAGAAAGGGGGGGGGGGGGGGGGGGGGGGGGAGGGGGGGGGGGGGGGGGGGGGGGGGGGGGGGTGGGGGGGGGGGGGGGCCCAGAATTCCTGAAAATTTATCTTTCATCATGGTGGAGTAAAATCCCAACAGCCACCCCACTGAATAAATATAAAAATATTATAAATCTCTTAAAAAATTTTGAAACAATAACAACTTACTTTAGAGGGTTGGCTAAAAGTCTCTGACCGATAGTAACGAAACTGGTCTCCTGATTTGACATGAACCATGCAAGAGAAGAGACACTGAACCAAACAGTAGGAGTATAAACAATCATATAAATAAGACAAGAAAACAGTAATTAACATAGAGAAAGCAGGCTGCCACCATACCTTCCTGTAAATATGTGCTCTCTAAGGCCAAGTATTGTTGGATATCTAACACCATCATGCTTCTTGAGGAATTCTTGCAACAAATTCCTCATTTTCAAGGCCTCTTCCATATAATTATCCTATGTGATTCATTCAGAAAAAAAAAAGGATAAGGTAATTATCCTATGCAATCCATTCAAAAAAAATAGGAAGGTGATTGGAGTTCATTAATAATAATAATAATAATAATAATAATAATAATAATAATAATAATAATAATAATAAAAGGCAAAGCTTTGACAGCAATGATGTTTAGTAAAAACATAACTATCGTGCCTGGTTCATATCTATTGTTTGCAAGCCTTCTCCTCGTGTGAAGATAATGGCATGGTTTTGGTTTTCAGGTTTTCCTTCACCCAAGATAGCAGGTCCCGGAAGTTTTATCCGATAAATTTCCTGTTTATGGAAATAATCACAATAAAAAGGAAAAACTTTAGGATGCTGGAATAGAGTGACATATATGCAAAATGAAAGTGTATATTTAAATACCAAAATTTGAACAATCAAAGGATTCCATGCATTTAATTATAGAAATTTCGAATGTCCAACATGACAATTCAAGAACAAAATGCGTATTGGAAGCAGAACACGTGCTCAATCGTTTAAAGCTTTACTTTTTTACCCAGCTTTATGACATTTTATTTTTGGAGATTCAAATGAAATGTAACTGAGCGAAAACGGACAGAGAACAGGAGTACAGGGATATTAATATATATATATATATATATATATAAAATAATATCACTCTTTGCATCTAATCAAAATATTTGAAAAACCACAGAAATGTTAGGAAAATGTAGTTTAAATGCCAATATTGTATTACTTTCAAAGCTGGTCATTGATCTTTCTTAAGGGCTTGTCAAAGGGGACCTACTAAGAAAATATTGAAAGAGCTTCTCAATTTATACACATACTGCCATATGTAAAATAAATATAAACAACTGGAGGGCCAATTGCACAAGAATATTTACAAACAAAAATTTTGATTTCATTTTTTTGGCAATAGAAAACAATTATGTCAGACAAGTTCAGTCATTTGCCCAATGCTAAATAAATGACCTATGAGCAAAATAGAAGAAAGTTTAGCATTTGAAAGAAAACAAAAATGAGTCAACTTTGCTGAAACTGAAACAAAAAAGTATTGAATTATAACAAGAATTAAAGTAAAAAATACATATATGTCTACTGGCAAGGAGCATCTCAAATTGTTGTGATCTTGGATCAGTAATCACTTTCAACTATTTTGAATATGAATAATGAAGAGTATAGAATCATTATATCAAAAATAAAAAGGACAAATATTTTAAAGAAAATGGATCAAGTTACCCCAATATAAAACAAATTGTTTCACCATTTTTATAACTTCATGTAGGAATAATACTTTTACAAACCAACCATTAGATTAAACAACCTACTCATATATATCATACACGTAAAGTTTTGAGTCGATCCAATATCTCTATCATAGCGTTCAGAATAGCATCCTTTTCAGTATATATTAACGGTTGAAATTTGGTATGCATGATCTACATGACTAAAGTATAAAATTCAACGGTCAGATTTTAAAAAAAAATGAAAGTATTCAAAACTAAATTAGTTTAAACTAGTGTAAAGAAATCCCTACTCTATTTAAGCATCTTTCAAACATAGAGGTGTGAAAGAATCAGTAATTGCTTCAAGCTGGTTATTATTCATTTCACACCTATAACTAGTTTTTTCTTGGTAAAAATACTGCTTCTGTTTCGTTAGCGTGAAGCATCCATTCCAAGACTAATTGATAATAAGTGGTGACTGCCACTTAAGAAAAAAAAGGGTAAAAAAAAGGGTAATACCTAAGCTTTAATACCATAGAGAGGCATCCAACCCAAACCTAGTTGCCAATAGGTGGATTCACTGCCCAACCTCAATACAAGATTGCAACAGACTCCACATTTAACTATGGTGAGATGATACCAATAGAAAAAACACATGGTGTAAAATACACAATCAACATCTAAATAGCTAGAAACAAATGATCTTGAAACCAAATCATGCATTACCTGGTCTAGATTTTGCACTGGCTCTGAAGAATCACTGGATTTTGGCACAGCCTTCACGAGAACAGAAAAATAATTAACCTTGCCATTAAGCTTTTTCAATCTATCTTCATTACGCTGTTCAACCTCATCAATGTATGCTACACGAAGTGATGGGTATCTGCCATAGATATGTGCAACTAGTGAAAAATATGTCCACTTGTTAATTGTAACTGACATCTTCACTTAAAAGTAAAGAAAATTAGTATGTTTACTTTGTCATAAGCCTCAGAATGTCCTGTGCACGCTGCTCACCAGACCGCTTCTGAATGCCATATTGTTGACAAGACACCACATATGTAAATTTCATATCAGCCACTGCTTCACACTGTACCTTCAGTGATCTGTCCTCTTTGTTATCCTCTGTATTTAATTCTATGGCCTTATAGCCTTTCATCAAATCTAAGCAGGTTGATATTAAAACGAAGTGAGTTTGAACAATCTCGAATCACCCCATAATTAATAAAGCAGAAAACTAGTAATTAAGATGTAAGAGTAATCAGTGATTAGCAGCATATACCTTCATGTTTGGCCATATCAAGGAAAGCCTGAAGCTCCAATGCTTCTCGATAGTACATCATACCTCTAACTGGCATTTACAAAAATCTATTAGTCTACAGAAAAATGGAAACCAATTTGCAATCACACATGCAGGTACCCCAGCAAACGCACGAGCACACGCGCACACACACACACAGGGAGAGAGAGAGAGAGAGAACCAGTTCTCGTTAATGTTTGGCCCCTATATGATGCCCACAGACGAAGTTGTTCTTCTAACTCAGGGGACTCTTTAAGTTCTTCTTCATTTTTTCGCTCCACCCGCTCAATAAAGTTCTCCCATTCATCTGGACATTATTAATCGGAAATCAGCCACTGGAAGAACAGTGCAAAGATTTAACATTTTCAGTGTACAAGTGAGTGTAAACCTGGAAAGATTTTTTGCAAGTAAAAAAGAATAGAAACGCCATCTTCATTTTTCTCTTCCAAATCTTTCAAGGAGAAGAGAACTTCCTCTGTGTAGTAAGGGGTCAAAACACTGCAAAAAACAAGTTCAATCATTTTAGCAAAATAAGAAACAAAGTTGATTATATCAAGCAAAAAGGAAGCTAATCGTATTCAAAATACTCGAAAGTATTCATCGAAATTTTACCAGACAGATAGGGAACTATAACTCATTTTGGAGCACCTCACTTGAGGTTCAGCAATTACATGCAACAGCCAGTTATGATGTCAATTAGGAATTTACAAGAAGCTAATGATGTCAAAAGAAAAAG
Organism: Heritiera littoralis; assembly: GCA_031772115.1. Taxonomy (NCBI): domain Eukaryota; kingdom Viridiplantae; phylum Streptophyta; class Magnoliopsida; order Malvales; family Malvaceae; genus Heritiera; species Heritiera littoralis. Next base: position 102,902 of record JAPDPK010000200.1, read on the forward strand.
GAAAAAAATTTCAAACAACTTCATAATCATGGCCAAAATGAAAAAAAATTTGGTCAATTAGTTTGTTCTTAAATTTTATACATTTCATTATCTTAGATTATTTAATTTTTCATGCAATTACATAATTTAACAGAGCAAGTAAACATAAAGAGGAGACAAACAAACGCCATATTAAGAGATTTGATTTAATCATGTCAAGAGAAGAAGACCAGAGAATTTGTAAGCAAACTAAGGAAGGACCTCATTTTACTAAGCCCACTTAAAATAGAGTCACAGATAGGTACAGTGATGAAATGTGATCCACATAGCCAACTCTAATAGTGGGAAAAAGCATAGAAACTTAGCAAGTAAAACCACATAGTTTCACTTCATTTATTCAATTGATCTTTCTGTATGTTTTATACAGTGTTATCAATAGCGAATAGCAGACAATAGCGGGGAGGCCAAAATCCGCTCAAATGAATAGCAGATAGCATAGTGACCGCTATTGACACAATGGCTGCCATAATTTTCTTTTTCTAAAAAATATATCTAATTCAATAGAAGACAATAAAATGACCATAATATCTCATTAAAATTACATAAAGCACTCAAATAATGTTCTCAAACAAAAAAAAAACCATTGCAAATAACAAGTTACCAAGTCACGTAAGACAATAAAAACAAGCATAAACACAGATGCAATTCCAAGACAATAAAACAAGCATAAACACAAATGCAATTCCTAAGAAACACAATCTACTAATCCTCCTCCTTATCTTCTTTAGCTTCCATTTCCTCTTGCTCAGCCCCAAAATCATCGTCATCAACTTGATCTTTTTGAACTCTACCGCAAATATCTAGCTCAAACTCCTCTTCTTCCTCGTGTGATCTTTCAAGATCCAAAGCAAGCTCAGCCACCTAATCTGAGAAGTGGCTGGGTTCATGCTTTGCAGATGGATCTAGAGAATGGCTGCTGCAATAGTTTTACTTTGCTGATGGGTTTTTAATTTAATTTAGGGTTTCTAGTTTAATTTAGATTTACTTAATATTTAATAAAAAAAGGTTTTTATTTTAAATAAATTTTAAAAAGCTTAAAAGACTTAAATACCCTTAAATAAAATAAAACCATTAGCTGTAATTAAATCAAGAAGAAAAAAATTGGTTAAATGGGCATTTGACCAAATTTCTTCAGTAGCACCACTACCCTCTATCGCACCCACTATTAGCCGCTATTGTAAAACTGCTATGCTATGTATGTTGTCATAGCAGTAGCCAATTTTCCGCTCCGCTACACCGCTATAGTGACCGCTATTGACAACACTGATATTATATCAATAAAAAGGGGCAGGGGTGTGAGGAAATAAAAAGAAAGATATATAAAGAACTAGATACAAGTCATCCACACATTTCTTTACAAGAAGACCAGAATTCCGAACCATGAACAGCCTACACCAAAAGCCCTTCCATTCCATGAATGGATAGAAAGAGCAGAGCTTTGGGTTTATAAATTGTAAACTCTCTTAACTGTTTCATGTTAACAATGAATGACCAAAAACAAATAGCTATTGCAGTTGATAACGGACACCGTAACAGTTTGCTGAGTACTGGCTATTGAGCCCGCTATGCTCAGGTTAGCGCATTGCACTTGCAAGGCAATGGTCTATGCTGTGATTATGATAGCTGAAATGCCCAATTTGTTTGAATTTACTGGCATTTATTTTTTTCAAAATCAAAGAACATTGAAAAAGATTCTCTCGTTTTCCAGAGTTTACCAATCTGTTTATTGCTATAAAACCTCCCGAATACAAATAAATTGGAGATTTTCTACCATTGGAGTTGGACAAACAAAACAAATGGCTTTGTTGCAACATAATACTGTATTTTATATATCAATCAATCATCATCATCATCAAAGCTTTTATCCCAATCCTGGGGTAGGCTAATATTTTATATATCAATAATTACATAAAAAATAGAGCAAAGAGTCACTCCCTATTTCCCAATCAATCATCAATATGATATATTCTTTTGTTTAAACTCCATGAAATATAAAAGAAGATAAAAAGTACTAATAGAAAGAAGCAACGAATGTGGGAGAAAGCTTACGAGAATGAAAGCATATTGCGAACTTTAGGTGCAGCAGGCATGTCCATAAACAAAGAATTTGAGAAGAAAGAAATCCGCCTCCTAGCTTCTAAATTAGATGGTACATCCATTGCAGATTCCTTTGTGGTAAGTAAAAGATAAAGCCGGTTGATCTGAAAAATAAAATTGGGAAAGCACATGATAGAAACAATTAATAGACCATCTAGACAGTTCTTTAAGCTTTATCTTGACCAATGAGCTCACCTTTTCCGTCCATGGTTCCGTAACAGGTTGTATTGGAAACTTGATAGCTCCTTCAGATGCAAATAATTGATCTATTTTTTTTTTGTCAAACTGATAATATGGATCAAGTAGGGTCATTCCATCATTCCCAGACCCTCCATGTATGGAATCCGCCAAACTTTTAGAGAGTAAAAAAAATAAAATAAGAGTAAGTTATGGAACTTGGACATGCATGCATTTGAGAAAACAGTCGAGAAAATGCCAAACCTGGAGATTTCATCCTCCTTCATTATGTCCTTTGTCACAGTCTCCAGCATGTCCTGGAAACAAAGTACCACTTGATCCCTTTCTTCCTGCTTATTGTCCAACTGCAAAAATCAAGCAGGTTAATTTAGGACTTCTTGTAACATCCAAATGCAATAGATAAGAAAATCTTCTTAAACAAAGTTAGTTTTTGAATATTACCAAAAACTTGATCAACTTCACAATGTGGTCATAGAGACTAGGAAGAGCACTCATTTTATAATCCTTAATTAGACTACCATCTTCTATATGTTTGTCAACCTTGGAAAATATGTCCTCTATAACCCTGGAAACACATAAGCATGAATACAAATAGTTTTAAACAGCAATAGGCTTCACCAAATAATAATCCTAATGAGAGGAAAATAGCAGCTTGAATAATATGAGTTACATCCCTCGCCAACATTCTACGTTAAACAGAAGCTTACTGTTTCTCACGTGGCCGTTCAACCAGAAACTTAATAATGCTTCTGAATGAAGCATAGCATTCACGAATTGCACAGAACATGTAACGGTCAGTTTCAATTCTCTTTTGCAGTTCTTTATCCCTGCTATCACTGTCCTTGGCCATGTCTAATGCTATTGGGATCTACATAAGATACACAGTTAAAATAGAGATACTCAACTATCAAGATCACCAGAGAAAATAAGTTGAAGCAAACCTTGCTAGCAAGCAGAAAAGGTGGCCACTGGATTTGTTCTAGATCACGGTCAGCCCAATAGGGAACAAGTAACAGATCCTTTTCCCTGAAAATAACACAAGTTCAATACATAGAAAGAATAAGATTAATGTAACACTTACCTATAACTTTGATCAGAGAGTATAAAATACTTATTGTTTATAAGATCTTCCTCCCGAAAACTACTGATTATTTTGTTCCACAACTGAGCAAATTTAGCAGCCTCTTTTTCTTTATTAGATTGTGGCTGAGAAAACAGACAAGTATTAGATGGCGAGAGTATTTTGTAATTATTCTACCATAAAATCATAGAGAGATCACAAGTTATACTATTTAATATCAAAGAGGTTTGACCTGCCCAAAGCTGCGAGAGAAAAAGCCCCGAACTCCTTTCTTCTTTTTCTCACTCTTATCTTCCGGAATCAAGCAGGCATTAAAAGCACCAGGAAATGAATCAAAACGAGACCTGAGCATTCCTAATGTTCGAATCTGGAGTTTACAGACAAAGAGGTTGCTACGATAAACATCCAGAAACTGAAGAAATTAAATAAAACTAATATTGGTCCTAAAGAGATTCTATGATAATTATTAAGAAGCAGAGAAAGAATGGATTTTCACCATCTCCAGTTTACAGTGCAACCAGAAATTTTCAGTAGGCAAAGTTTAGAAAATAAGAAAGATGCTCTTCAATTTACAGCATTTGCACAAGACAGCCTAAGTAAGCAAATAAATGGCAAACCCCAACCGGGGTGCATGTTTCATGAAAATCATCATCATCATTAGAGCCTTTATCCCAATACTAGGGTAGGCTACATAAACCAACATATGAAATCACGTTAAGTAATCAGCATGATGCATGTTTCATGAAAATGCTTGGGAAAATCAAGACATTTTTTGTTGAATGTCAAGAAGATTGAGCATTCGAATAACAGGTAATAAGACAAACAGTTGCAATCATTAGTTATGTCAAGCTCAACTAACCTCTCCAAGGCGTCGAAATGCACCATAAATACCTCCAAATAATGTGGAGAATATTGCATACCAAATCTGGGTATCCATAAAATAGACCTAGATAAAAAAAATCTGAATATTAGACCTTGAACTATCCAAGTCAAGTAATGACAGAAAACCATGGATCAATTGTGAACATGACACAATCCATACAAGAATTATTGGAGCCCAAAGAGCAATCACAACGCCAATGTTGTTCTTTGCTGCAAAAGACGAGCAAGAAATGAACCTTCTGTTCCAGAAAAGATAAAGAGAATGTTACATTATAATGTTCATTACCTCGAGGAAAAAACTCATGCCATTGGAAGCGAGTTATCCGAACAGACATAACAGCTTTTGTGGGACCAACTAAAGGTTTTATCTGGGATCAAAAAAGAAGCGATAAAGATTGATTCAGTCTCTAAAAAATATCTAAAACTGTCATGCTCGTCAGAGATAGGTAGATGAAATGAGGATCTTTTAAGAATCAAAACAAAAGAAATAATAACTAATCTGGGGTGTCTTCATCATGATCCACCTTTTGGTATCAATAGCACGATCCTCATTGTATTTTTATCATTTTAATGATCAGTGGAAAAGGAAGGAAGTATGATCATGTGTGTGGTTGGAGGACAGTTATGGATGAAATGAATGAAAGGCACACCTCAATATAATAACTGAATGCCAACTTGGTGACGATAAGTAGGACCCAAAACATTGTATACCTGAAAAAAAAAAAAAAAACCCTTAGACATCATATATTCATCAAGTGGTTACCACAAAAGCATTCAGTCAAGCTTACAAACATTGAACTCTTACTTGAAAAGAGAAAAGACACTCTCGTGCATTCCCCTACCAACATAGAGACGAGGCTGAAAGATTCAGGCAAGACAATAAGTGAACCAGAAGAGAAACAAGATCGGAGAAGAAGAAAAAGAAGATATATTGACAAGTTATCTCTACCTGCGACCACCACATCATAAGCATCACAATCTTGATGTGTGAACTTTCAAGGTACCGACGAACAAAAGGAAAAAGAAACAATATTGCAGCTAGCATATTTGGTGACAAGTATATCACAACAGCCAAAATAAACAACGAAGGTGAATTTGAGGTATTGCCAAACCAGCTTTTGATGGTTTGCGCAAAACCTGGAGGGTTCTCCCAAGTGTAAGCATAAGTAACGGGTAACACAATCACCCATGCGGCTGCCGAAACAACTTTCAATATGTATCTTAACTTAACATGAAATGACATGCTCTGATGCGCCTTCCAACTAAGGATTACATCAAGGACAGCTACCAAAAATTAAATAAATATCAGTAAAAACTTCAGCATAGCTGACATACAGTAAAATGAAAAGGTTTTCACTTCTCACAAAATGCAACAGCTTCATTATCAGGTTCACTTAAGCATTAACATATACGCATATACCAATAGAGAAAACAAAGAAGAAAACAGAAAGAAAATTCCGACTTGACCGATACACAAGCACGTAGATTAAAATATCAGACATTTTAAATATACTCACTAGAATTGGCAACTTCACAGTCTCAATAGTAATTAGCACCTTCAATTTAACACATCCATTAATCAACAGCATATAGCAGTTCCAGACCAGTCTTACTGCTATTAATGATGAAAGAATTGACAAGGGTGAACCCACAAGGTGCAATGTAAATAACATAAGTTAGCCACTTCAAATGTCAGAAATAGTCTGAACAATACTATAACCGAAAAGAGATTACAATAATACAACTATGAAACTGTTATCTATTTGCAGTCACTATTCACCAAAAATTTAAAAAAAAAAGGGCAAACCAGTGCACAAGGCTCTCACAATATAAGGTCTAAGGAGAATCACATGTGTGCAGCCTTCCCTCCACGTTAATGGAGAGGCAGATTCCGTGACTTAAACCTGTGACCTCCAAGTCACACACCAGCAATATTTACCGTTGCACCAAAGCTCACCCTCTAGTCACAATTTATCATATAAAAGGAAAATTAAATGTGCCCCTACAAAGAACGACTCAACTCTGCTTACCCAACAAGTGTTTACAACTTAATTATTTAATGTTAGCGTGAAAACAAAATTCTTCCCACTAAGGACATGAAAATAATTTCACCAGAGTAACCTCAGAATTCAGAAACCAACAGGATGCTTTCTTTTCTTTTAATTATCTTCATATTGATTTGCCTACAGTTTCAAGAGTTTGTTACACTCAATCAAGAAAGCTTTAGTTGCCAAAAAATAAAATAATAATGACACGCTGAAACAAGAATAACTAAATTCACTCACCTTGAGCAAGCTTTAGTATAGCAGCAGTAATAAAGACACTCAGTACTTTCTTGAACACATCACCGCTAAAGATGGAACTTGGTTGCCCCGAGCCATTCCAAGCAATAATGATCATAGCCTTAAAAGGAACCAGACACTATCAACACCATGCCAAAAAAAAAATCTCAGACAGAAAATCACATGCAAAAAAGGTAAGTGCTACCTGCAAGCACAGAATGAAAAAACTCCACATTCGATCAAAGCTTCTGAAAATATGCCAGAAGGAGCGTATCTCAACAAAGTTAACTTTCCCCACCCATCGGTCTCTAGTAGCTGGGGGCTTATCATCCTACACACAAGAAACATCAGCCATAAGCAGTAAACAATAAATACGATTGGAGAAAAATTTTATGGTAAACAACGACCAAATACAATTAGGCAGGTGCCCTATATTGCTACCTTCCCACCTAATTTGAGTATCCAACACAACTTTCAAATCCCATAAAAATTACTTGCATTTGCACAATAGATTTAACTATCCAAAGCCTCCCAGATGGAAGAGCCAAGAACCATCATCATCATCATCAGAGCCTTTATCCCAAGAGATTGGGGTAGGCTAAGTGCCAAGAACCATAGATACAAAAAAATTCATCGTTCCCAATTGAGCATTCTTCTTTTGGTTTAACAAATGCAAGGGAAAGAACAAGACCAGAGATCCAAAAAAATGCTTACCTCATGTTTCTGACGAAGTTCAATTGGCAGACAAAAGAAATCAGCATCCGCACGCATTGGCCAACCCAAACGAAAACAATCAACAGACCTACAATTAAACAAGCCTAAATAAATTGCTAAGAATATAAACATCACGGATAGATAAAAACTACAAAAAAAAATAAATAGATACCAGAAGTATTCATTTAAATCATCATAATTCCTCCATTGTGAATGCTTTGATCTCCCTTGTTTACTCCTTTCAGCTTCCTGCAAAGAACGTCATGATCGTTTCAAAGACAGGAAGACAGATTCTCCAGCATATTCAACTTCTAATAAAAAAGGCGCATGCACATGCACACTGAGACAGGAGAGAGAGAGAGAGAGAGTAAAATGGATGCAAAATTGGACAGGAATAGCATATCATACCCTCCGAATAACTTCATAGATAGGTGTAACAACTTTCTTCAAAAAAGCTTCCTCCTCGCCCCCATAGGCTGGCTTCACATTTTCCCCGGTCATGGGACTGACATTTCCAGCTAGCATGCCATACAGTTCAAATGCCATCTAAAATAAAGAAAGGAAAGAAACATTTATTATTTAATAAAAAAGTAATTATCCAGAGAAATTACAGTTAGAAACATGAGCCAGGCATTGGCACTAGTTCCCATACAGAAACTACACAACTTTAGACCAAGACAAGTAGAAGAAACAACACTGAAAAGGCCACTATAGTTGACAACAAATTGCAAGGTAAATCGACAAGAACAAAAAGAGTAATTCGAAATGCAGCCCTAGTTTTACACTTTACAACCTATTGCCAAACACAAGACAATAAAAAAAAAAAATTCATCTTCACAAACACTCCAATCCGAATTAAATTCCTATTTCACCCTCCTTCAAAACATTCAAATTTTTCATACCAAAATTCCCAAATTCTATTTTTCTTTTGCAACTGAAAATAATCACCACCAGATTTCTAAACTTCCCCCAGAAATCTGTTCGAAAACAACAGAAGGTTTGTTCAAAGTTATTATTTTTCTTGTTTTTTTCCTTCAAATTCTTGAAAAAAATTGCAAAATCTGGGGTTCTAAAAACCCCAGATTGACAACACATTTCTAACTCTGTATGTTATACCCAAAATTCCCAAATTTTCTCTGACTACACAATAATCACCACCAGATTTCTAAACTTCCACTGTAAATCTGTTTGAAAACAACTGAAGGTATGTTCTAAGTTATTGTTTTCTTGTTTCTTCTCCTAGATTCCCGAGGCATTTCCAAGTCTGTATATTATACCCAAAATTCTCAAATTTTCTTCTCTTACAACTCAAAATAATCACCACCGGATTTCTAAACTTCCACCGTAAATCTGTTTGAAGACAACTGAAGGTATGTCCTAAGTTTTTTTTTCTTGTTTCTTCTTTAAACTTCAGTAAGATATATATATATTGCGAGGCACTTCTGAGTCTATATATGCCATTTTCATGGCTTGATTTCCTTAACAGAATTCATTATAGTTTGTTTTGTGGATTAACTACACTCATCTGAACCCACAACTAATTACTGGTATATCATACTCATTTCTCCTAGCCTACCCCAATCTATTGGGATAAAGGCTCTTCTGATGATGATGATGATGATGGTCATACTCCATTTCTCCTGCTGTAAACTCATTTTTGTTCTTCTATGCTATTGATGTAGGGTTGAAGACAAAGAGTTGGAGAAGAAAATGAAGAGAATGAAGAGGAAGAAGTAGGGAATTTTTGTGTTAGGGCTAATTACGATATTTCATTAAGGCTAGTAAAATTTTTTCACTTAAGGATATTTTTATCCTAAAATAAAAATTTTGGTTGCAAAAAGCAAATAAGGGTTGCATTTAGAATTTCTCAAGCCAAAATTGCATAATGAACCTCTATTTTAAAAGCCAAGCCTTAGCCGAGCCTGTACATTTACATATTTTTTATTATTAAATGAATAAAACTTTATTCTATATCAAACATTTTTTAAATATATTCTTGAATAATCATTTTTAAATATATTTTAAATTAAATAATATATTATTTATTAATATACTTTATTCAAGATGAACTCAGGTCCATAAAAACCAATGCCCAAGCCCATACCAAAGCTAGGCCTGCAGCTTGGGCCGATTGCCCAACCACTGGACACCTATTGGTACATGTATAGCAACAACATCAATTCTCAGACACTGGAAAGATGTGGGAGGACAGAATTTATGTTCGGTGTCCATATCATATAGATTAGGTGACATTTAACTTGAAACCAATTGAGTATAGGCGGAGAGGCCTCAATCATATTAAAGATACCAAGCAATCCCAAACTTAGTCGTTATGTATGAGATTCATCTTATCAGCCTCAATCGTATTAAAGATCCCAAATTGAATCATTATGAGATTTATTTTTATGACCACCGTCACTCACACTCACATGTAGGAAAATTGGTCCTACGACAATGTAAGTACTTCACATGTAGTGGATTACAACCCTACTTCACGGCATGAACTCACACATAGGGAGAAGAGATCTATCCTAGAGGGGTCAATAATGAAGAAAAACTTGCTTTGATTTAAAGATTAAAGAAAGCCCAAGTCTACCCAAAGTGGGATTAATTACTTACATTCCTCACATGTAGGCCCAATTTTAGCGATTTAAACAACAGAACCTACAATGTTTGAAAATAGAAAAGTGGCAACAACCAACAAACAAACAAGGCAACAAGCAAACTAGGCTTTGATATAACGCTAAAGATTAACCTAACACCAAGCGGAAATAAGTGAAAACTTGGCCAATGTGCGATAATTACTACATAACAATTCATAAAGTAAAAAAGAAATCTATGCATTTATAATAGCAATTTCAAACACATGAAAACACAACTTGAACTTAACACGAAGCTACTATTAGAAACTTAATATTGTAACACGATGACATAAGCATTTTTTAAAATTTATCAATTATTGGTAATCGTCATCCAAACTAACAGCCATTGACACAATGCAATTAATGAACCCCAAATGCATATGACCTTTTGGCTCTATGAATTCACATTTTGCCAACTTCTCACATTGCACATCAAGTTTAGATTACCTGTTATGAAAAGCGAAAAGAGCAATATGATACAATCAAAGGAGAACCTATTCTATCTTCACATCTAGCCTCTAGAGGAGTGATAATGCCCAATTCTATCTTAAAATCTAACATCAGAGGATAACCTATTCCATCTTAACATCCATGAAGATATTGAAGACTGATAATGTCCAATTCTACAAGACTAGTTTTCTCCCTAATAAAAATACAGAAAGACTCTTAGAACAAATTTCTTCCAATCAATTGCTAAATCTTTTCTGATAGAAGTCCATCTAAATAATGCCAATAATATTGGAAAGAGGGGTCGGGTCAAAACAAATGGCTACTGTTTCCATACACATTATACAGAAGCCGGATACCAATTGGCTAAAAGCCTAAAAGTGAGTAGGCATATTTATGGAAAGGAGTTTTCAGAACATACATGATGATAGATGTAGCAAAGGCATTCTGGCATGAACCTCAAGTTTGCAGCTTCACCCCATATCAAAAGATACAGACCCATGTATAATAATTTCCGTTGTTGCACTTCCTGCTGAATGGTTGGCAACCTACAGATTTAAATATCAAGGAGAATTAAGAAAGAAAGAATATGGGAAACTTATTCCTCAGAACATGACTGTAATTCAAAATATCGAAAGACTAGGAGTGAAGAGAAAAAGCAAGGATATATATAAAACACCCCTACATAGAAGAAGTATATCCTTCTCCAAAGTTATTGACTAGAGTTCACTTTACTATCTTGAAACACTTACATTTCTGGGGATATTAACTTAGTTCAAGGCATGTATTTCTCTTAAAATATATCCTAGAAGCAGCATAAAACAGCTTCTGTTGAAATTAAATAGTCCAGCAAAATCTTACTGCTTAATAGTAGAACAGCAACTCACCAAAGACTACTTTTCCGATCCAAGTACTTGCACCACTTCTTGTAGTTCTTAAAAAGTTTCTTCATCACCTCTGTCAGTGCATGGTCATCCAACTGAGCAAGAAAATTGTCACACAATTTTTATCCATGTAAACTTTGAGAAAACTAAGGTTAGTTGCTTTTAACAAAAAGACCAATTTTTAAGTAAAGATCCTATATGTCAGCCCCCCGCCCACAAACAAACCCCAAAAAATGGAAATATAAAAAGTGCCCAATTCAAGCAATATAAGAACCAATTGTTTATGCCACAATCGTTTGGCAAAATCAAATTGTTAAACTTAAAAGTTTTTGTACCCTAAACAATTTGTCATAAGTAGAGAGGACCAACCTAAACATAAGGCCACAAAAAACTCTAAGTTTAACCAGCATAGCATAATACCATTCAACCCTCCCTTTATGTGTAGGCCCAATATTAACAACTAAAACAAACAAGCCTAGTATTTCACATGGCTAGCAAGTAAGGGTCAAGAAACAGCATAAAAAAATTGGGAATTTATTTGTGACCACTTGTCAGGGCACCCATTTGTGTCAATTGTTAGTATTGCACATGAAGAGGCTGTTGAATGGTATTATCTGATATTTTTTTTTTGGCCAAAATCTGATATTGTTTAAGTTCAAAATTTGTTGTCACATTGTACTTAAATTAGATCTTTCAACTTATAGTCAAATGGTTTCAGTAAGATGCTTAATAAGGTAAGCTCAAGTTTGTTACCTCATTAACATTTACAAAGCTGTTTGTTGCCAATTATTTGTTGCAGTATGTCCATATGGTTTCTTGATTGGATACTTAAAAGTGGCTTTTCTCGAATTTTCACAGAAATAAGGATGAATTTTTGTGATTTGGGGTCAGTTTGGGCGAGATTGTATGATGGAGAAACTAGCATTGATATGCGATTGCTGGGGTAAATTCTATTATATTGGTTATTGAGTTGGATTTGGATTGTAGCACTGCCACAAGAAAGAAGAGTTAGGATGTTTTCAATAAACCTTTGAAAATTAAAATTTTCAGTAAATTAATTTTCTAAATGCTTTTGATGACTCATTTTAGAAAATTTATAATAAAAAAATCGAGAAGATCTTTAGTAGCTAAAAGCTACTCAATGTACAAAGTTAATTTTATTCAAGCAAAAAAATGTTATTTAATCTTTATATTTGTTCCTTTTAACCATGTATTCTTTCCATTTTAACTTTTAACGATGCAAAATATTTAGAAAAGTAGTTTGCGTCCAGTGTGACGTACAGATTTTTTGAACCTTTTAATGAGTTTTAAAACCTTTTTAATGAAACCCAAAGCTTAAAAAAATTGAAAAAAATGAAATTAAAACTCAGAAAAGGGCAAACTTAGGGGATAAAGTGAAAAAGTTGTTAAAGAGATTTTAGATTATTAAAAATTGATTTTGAAAAACATCTACTTAAAATGTGAAAGATAAATAAGTAGTTAGTCTTAAAGAAAGTAAGGATAATAGGTAGTTGATTTTAAATGTCCTACATGTCATCAATGGATATTGACGTAAGAGTTCACAAGTCTTAGCTTATCAGGTAAGCTTGTATCCTATAATCACATACATATATATATATATATATATATATATATGCGTGCGTGTGATTATCTCTTTTTTAAAAAATCACAAAAAAATCTACTTGACATAATTTTCAATAGCATACAAAAAAATTTCCATATGACAAATTCAAGACTTCAAATTTTTCAAGAATAAGAACTCAGTACTTAAATCTTTTCAACGTTGAATTTTTTTCAAGTTATTAAAAGTCTTAGTGAGTAACAATTGTAGCTTAAAAAGGAGGAACCACCATTGTTGGCTTAGCAGTGTCAGGAGTGACACTACACAAGGACTTTAGAGATTTATAAGATTGGAAAAGTATTCTGAATAACTGGAAAAGAATTTGAGAAAGAAAATTTGTACACATTTGTTGGTCTTCCATTTTCTGCCACATCAGCATATTTAACCAAATAAAATGTCCAACCAAAAAATAAAAAACAAAAGGACACATGCAAACACATAGAACTAAATGCCCTTATGGTTATTCATCAAACTCAATAGCACCATGATACTAATTTACCCTAGTAGAAGTTTAGGGACAACTCTAAACTTCAGATAAAATTTCATGGATGAAATGGGCCATATAAGAAGAACAGGGGATAAAAGTAACCATCACCATTCTAATATTTGTGGTAGAAAGTCCATGCTCACAGAAAAAATTATATATCTAGTTTACAAGCAAACCTTGGATTGTTGATCAGGCTTTGAAAATTGTCGTATGCACACATTTGCAAGCAATAAGATCATATGCTCCCTCTGATTTGCCACATTATCTTTCTGAAGAGAAAACAACTGAGTTATGAGTATTGGTCCAAAAAAACATATTGAAACAGATCTTAAAAATGTTTTACCAGCAGATTTCAATCACTGGCAAGGAAGCACACAACACTAAAGTCTATTATAAAAGAAGTAATTCTAGTTAGTTTATTTTTCACCTGAAACCCAAACATTTCTTGAAGCCAATCTAGAATGTCTTCATCTGTTTTTCTCTTGTGATCTTTGGGCCATGGAAGACCTCTGGTGTTACGAAGTGCATAAACAGCTGCTCGGATCTACAATTAAGGTAAATAACAATATGTAACCAAGTGAAGGGAAAAGTAAATTGAAAGTTCAAAACAGCTTATCAGACAATAAAGAAGTTCAAAATACCTCAGGATATTGCATAATAGCCTGATTTGCACTATCAGGATCAAGAGGAAGGATATTGTAAGGGACCAAGATCTGTGTCTGTTGCGCAACTTTATCTTGAGCTTCCAAAATCTGCACAAACCTTAATAATTATCACATCCTTCAGAGACAAAAATTTGATATTTGAAGTTCATGATTTCCTAGTTAATTAATCTTATCCAGTGAAAGATATTAACATCAAACAAGACACCACCAAAAAAGATCAAAGGTCAAGATAGCTAAAATAGTCTCACCTCACGGTCAACTTCTTCAGATTGTGTCGAATTGACAGCCCTCAAAACCTCAAAGAGAACATTCGCGGTCTGGTATGCTTTTGTAAGTTGAGCCCTACATACAACCAGAAAATTTACTGTTAAATAAAGAACTATCAATAGTAATTTCCACAATAATCAACCAAATAACATAAATATTAAAAATATCCATGCAATCTGAGGACTCACCGATCAGCTTTATCAGCAGCATTTGTCAACGCCTGGATGTATTTTTTGTAATATTGTTGATAAAAATATTGCATTTCACGGGAATCACTTGTCTTTTCCCTTGCCTGTAGAGTTGGACCATTCTCCTGTAATAACAATATCACATCTCTTCGTGAGACCAACAAAAAAAAAATGGATATAAAAAACTAGAAGCATCAATACCTATAAGTGAAGTAGACACTACTAAATTTACATTAGGTACACTTTAGTCTTTAGCCATGAAAACCTCTGTTTCCAAATAAAAGTCTACTTACTAACAATGACTGCACATCAAATCTATTTGGTCAGGATCCACAATATCTGAAACTAGCAATTCTAGGGAAGCTATTGTAAGGACCCTCGTGCACTTTGTTCACGTAGGATTGAAGACGTGGCCCCCGAGGCGACCTTACAATGTGAGGTAGGCAGTCGCCCACTCACTTACTCACTCAGCGTATTGTCCGCTTTGGGCAGTCGCCCCCCTCACTGCTTTAATTCCCCACTGGGACCCCGAGGCGACCTTACAATGTGAGGCAGGCGGTCGCCCACTCACTCACTCAACGTATTGTCCGCTTTGGGCGGTCGCCCCCCTCACGGCTTTAATTCCCCATCCCAGTGGGGAATTAAAGCCGTGAGGGGGGCGACCGCCCAAAGCGGACAATACGTTGAGTGAGTGAGTGGGCGACCGCCTGCCTCACATTGTAAGGTCACCTCGGGAGCCACCTCTTGAATCCTACGGGAACAAAGTGCCACGAGCGTCCTTACAATAAAAACGCGTGTTTTTATCGTAAAGATGATTGTAGAACCCATTTACTTAAGAAGTCATGGGTTGAAACGTGAAAGGACGCGTCCCAGTGGGGAATTAAAGCCGTGAGGGGTGCGCACGCCCAAAGCGGACAATACGTTGAGTGAGTGGGTGACCGCCTGCCTCACATTGTAAGGTCGCCTCGGGGGTCACCTCTTGAATCCTACGGGAACAAAGTGCCACGAGAGTCCTTAAAACCCTCGTGGCACTTTGTTCCCGTAAGATTCAAGAGGCGGCCCTCGAGGCGACCTTACAATGTGAGGCAGGCGGTCACCCACTCACTCAACGTATTGTCCGCTTTGGGCGCTCGCCGCCCTCACGGCTTTATTCCCCACTTAAGACGCGTCCTTTCACGTTCGAACCCAAGACCACTCAAGTACATGGGTTCTACAATCATCATACCATTTGGACAACAAAGTGCCACGAGGGTCCTTACAATAAAAACGCAAAGTGCCACAAGGGTCCTTACAATAAAAACATGCGTTTTTATTGTAAGGAACCTCGTGGCACTTTGTTCCCGTAGGATTCAAGAGGTGGCCCCCGAGGCGACCTTACAATGTGAGGCAGGCGGTCGCCCACTCACTCACTCAACGTATTGTCCGCTTTGGGCGCTCGACCCCCTCACGGTTTTATTCCCACTTGGGAAGCGTCCTTGGTCCTGGGTAAAAAACGTGAAAGGACGCTTCCCAAGTGGGAATAAAACCGTGAGGGGGTCGAGCGCCCAAAGCGGACAATACGTTGAGTGAGTGAGTGGACGACCGCCTGCCTCACATTGTAAGGTCGCCTCGAGGGCCACCTCTTGAATAGAAACCATGTACTTGAGCGGTCCTGGGTACGAACGTGAAAGGATGCTTCCCAAGTGGGAATAAAACTGTGAGGGGGTTGAGCGCCCAAAGCGGACAATACGTTGAGTGAGTGAGTGGGCGACCGCCTGCCTCACATTGTAAGGTCACCTCGGGGGAAGGTCGCCTCGAGGGCCACCTCTTGAATCCTACGGGAACAAAGCGCCACGAGGGTCCTTACAGCTATACCATGAACTATTATTAGCATGCCTCCTACACTTCTATCCATGAACAATTAACTTCTAAGAAACTCATCAACCTAATTTATATTCAACCAACTCTCTAACAAGTACATGCTTCCATAATCCATCTATTAAAAATTAAAGTCTAAGAAACTCATCAATCCGACTAATTCAACCGTATTACTAACCAGTTTATAAACCCAATCGGCAGAGTTTTTAACTATACCACGACCACAATATGAAAGTTTTGATTGTCTGATTCGGTAACTTAAGAATAATGTAAGACCAAACAAAATAATATGCTTTCCTTTGACCATTAACACAAGTATCACAGAAATTATTAAGAAATTTCCCATCCAGAATGTTTTCTAAACAAATATTGCATGCCTTTTTCTAAATTCTAGGGCCATCACAAATCACTGTCTGAGATATAACCAACCACCCATCGGATATGAATCACAAAGCATCCAAAACAAAATTACCTAAAAGCTAATGCAAGGTTTAATAAAATATATACATTTCATAAGAATTCCTTAAGCAAAAAGGCCAAACAAGTTAGTATGAAATAAACATGTCCCACGCATGAGGAAAAGGAATGTGAGAACAATTATTTAGAGTTGGGCTGAAATTTCTAATATAAGTGAAATTCAACAAGCGCATAAGCTTATTGTCAGTTAGCTAAATTTGTGAATGCGTGGATTTCAAAAGAGAAATGAGCTGAAGGAATGGTAAGTTGGTAACTCAAACTCTTAAAAATGAGCCAAAATGGAGAGCATCAAAACAATTTTGTACCAAATTCAAGTTTTTAATAACCATTATCACAAGAAAACAGTATTAAAAAAGGGTGTAAACCAGTTTCCTTCAGTGCTTTTCCTCTTTCTCTATTGCATTAGCAGCTTAATTTCACCATAGAAATTTTAAAACAATAGGTTCCACAAAATATAAATTTTCAAAAGTCACAAAAATATTGTCAATAGTTAACTCATTATTTGTCCATGGATCATTAAGTCCCAGTGCTTATAAATCACACTACACTACCCAAATTGAACATCATTTCTACTTTTCAAAGGCATTTAAAATATACGCTAAGCATGAACCAAACAAGTATACATATGCTAAGCAAATTCCTTAGATGAGAACACTATAATACTCACTCTTTCAAGACGTTGAAGGAGTGCAGTTTTAAATTGGCGTACACCACGTCCACTGGAAGTGGGATCCAGCCTGTGAGCTTTCTCAAATGCATAGAATCGACCTACAAAGAAAACCACAAGGAATTTTACTTGATCCTACAGATAATATGACAAAATCACACTGCAAGTAAACATGAAGCAAGAAGCAGATCTAGAGAATGAATGAAATGAAACAAGTAATACCAAGATGTTCAAGGTCAAATAAAGACGGATAAACAAAAATGTCCATACATGTGGTAAATATGTCAAAGGACAGAAAATGGGGAATTTGAAATATTTTTCTCCATGAAAAACAAAATAAACAGGGATGTCAAACATTCACTAAATCATTGCACTGGAAAAAGAATAGTAGACAAATGCAAGAAACACTATTTCTTGACTGTCTGGGCAAAATAACTTCAACACTAGAAAATCCCACAAACAGTTATTGGTTCAGAGTTTCAATCCTTGCTACTTATTTTATAAAAGATTACAGGGAAGAAATACATTTTCTTATTAAGATGCCTCTTAGGAACACAACAATAGGAAACCACAAAATATACCATTTTTAAAGCAATATATAGTTGGAAAAATCCAAAAGTTAGCCAGGCATATGTTTCTAACTTGAGTAAGTATAACAAAAAAACTGTGATGCAAATAATAATAATACAACCAAATAATTTGCTCAGATTGTACAACAACAGGTCAAGGGTAGCAAGCTTAAGTATAATTTCACCCACACGTGCAAACAAAAGAATGTATATCCAGCAAGCTTAAGTATAATTTCACTGACACGTGCAAATAGCAGAATGTATATCCAGCAAAACTAAAATTAGATTTCTTGTGTGAACCAAAAAAAAAAGATTTGTGGTGATTCTCAACTGCTATAATTTATACACTTATCACCAAAAAAGGCTAACTCATACTAACATCCAGAAAACATAAATAAAAAATCATACAGGCATTAAAACACAAAGGAAATCCATAAGCATGTTATGAAAGGCAAGCAAACTAAGGGGAAAACTTACAAAGATAAGCCACCCTTGCATTGCTTGATTCAGCCTCATTGGCAACACGGAGAATGGGTGCAATCTCGCTAAGAGAAGATGGCACCACCTCACTGTCAAAAGCTGTCTCTCCAATATTACCAACAGTCTGTGTCCTTGCGAGCCGCCTCTGCGGTTGCGATCGATCTGACCCCCTGCTCGAGGACATTCTTGCTCTCGCCTTCCACCCAAAATCTCGACAAGAAAAGGGTGAAAAACACTCACTTCCCTGCAAGAAACATAAGCATTCTTATGTCTTAAAACAAATACAAAATCTAAAGCAAATTTTGACCCTAGCTCAACTTAATAATACACGATAAACACCCAGAAACCAAGAAATAAACAAAAAGTGATATTTTTAGAACCCGACAAAGCAAAAAAGCAAGTAAATCTAACATCCAGAAGAGAAGAAGGCTCTTGCAAGCAAAGAAACTACAGCAAAGCACCAAAAGAAACTTTACTCGAAACGATGATTTTCAGCACAGTAAAACCCTAATCAAACATCAAAAAAACACACTCCAAAAAAGAAATAAAGAGCTCGGAAAAGAAAGTGAAGTACCAAGTGACTAAAGAGAAGATTTTAAGCTACTAAATCATCTGCAAAAGCATGAACAGATCGAACACTGAAACAGAAAAAGCAATGTGAAGAGAAAATATCAGAGCGAAGAGAGCTCACGGAGAAAAACCCTAGGAGAGAGAAAAACAGATAAAAGAGTTAGAAAGAGGGGGAGGGTGAGACAGAAAGGGCAGCTACTTAAAGCTACTTATAGCATCAAAGGAAGCAAAATGGAGAGTGAAGATAAGAAGAAAGAGAAGCTACTGGCCACAGCTGTGGTCTGCGGTCTGTCCTCCCTTTTATTCTTTTAACGGCTATTGGTGGAGTGGGCTAGGCAAGAGAGAGACTCAAGTTTAACCAAATTTACTAACCTGCCCCTGTACACTTTAAACTGAAAGTCACATAGCCTTTGGTTCAACGTAACCGGAAGTCATCCCCTCTATTCCGTGTAAGACCATGGCTTTTTAACAATTTAATACTTAAATATCCTCTTTATGTTTATTATAAAATTAAATTAAATTTTTAATATTTAATTATATAAAAATTAATATTAAAATTTTAAAATAATAAAATTAAATACATTTCGTTAAATTTTTTAATTTTCGTTATCTTTATATAGTAATAAGACTTAACAGCATTAAAAGTAGTTAACGAAAATATATTTAATTTTGTTATTTTAAAACGTTTAGGATTAATTTTCATATAATTAAAGGTTAAAGGTATAATTTTATTTTTTGATAAACATGGAGAACATATTTGAATATTAAACCATTCTTGCATTTGGTTTGAGAACTAATTTAAATAAACGGTGAGATTAATTTCAGTAAAATTAAAATTGATAAAATAATTCTTATGTAAAAATAAATTTAATAAAATAATAATAATAATAAAATATTTAAAATAAAAGATAAAATAGTAAATTATCATTTGTTTTTTGATTTTTAGTCAATTTTATGTATGGACCCTTAGTTTATTAAATAACTTTTGTTGCGTAATAATTTTTTTCTCTCACTAGATTGACCGACAGTGTTTAAAAAGCTACGAATTCAAGCCATATGTTTATCAGTTTGATTGACCATTTATCCCTTCTTTGTTTTCTTTCTCATTACATTTTCTTAGTTCTATTATTTGTTTACACATTAAGTTGGGTATTGCTCGGTTAATTATGGTCAAATAAGTAATTTTTTTTTATAATCTAAGCATAATTAGTCGAAAGTCCAATAAAGGGTATTTGAATACGTTAAGCAAAAAGTAAAAAAAAAAACCTATAATTTTAAGAGTATTTGAATGCCTTAGAGGAAACGATAAAAAAAAATGCCTTAAATGAAGGTATTTGAAAACCACCACCCATTTGTTAAGCAATTGAATTCCAAAATTTGGGACGCCATTGATTTAAGGTATTTTTCAAGATAAAATCAATTTTTGACTTACCATTTGGATCCCATTTAAGGCATTTGAATGGCTTTCGATTTAGTATTTTGGTTTTCTATTTAAAAAATGTCATAGGGCATTCCAATACCCTATATTGGGTATTCGAATGTCTTATATGTGAACTCAAAATTATCAATTAGTAAAATAGAGATTGATTTTTATTGACCTTATACTAAAACTTATTCTATTTGATTTAATAGAAAATTAAATAAGTAAATTTGATCAAAATATTAAGTAAAAAGACCATTCAATAACATTATCATTTTTCCACTTATTAAATTGTTATTTTCATCTTATGAGAGAGCATTATAAGGGTATTTTAGATATTTTCTTAATACTAAATAAACATAAGAAACTGGGTAAAAAAATATCAAAAAAAAATTATAAACTTGATAAATAGAAGTATTTTGGATGTTTTCTTCTCATTTAAAAAACATATGAAAATGGGTAAGAGAAAATTATAAATAAAAGTTGATAAATTAAGACATAAAGGTATTTTGGAAATTTTCTTATCAATTCCTTCCAATTTCTTTAGTGCTATTTTTATCAACCAAATAAGAAATAAACTCAAATAATTATCCCCACTACAAGAAAAATCATATTTACTGGCTCTTATAAGAGCTAGTAAAAGATAACAAAACCATTAGTGTTAATATTACCTGTAGTTTATTGGTAATAACTCTATTAAATAAAGTTATTTTGGGGCTTAATTTCGCTAATTTTTGCTTAATCCCCATTAAAATGTTAATTTATTCCCTCATATGATTAATTTTCTTAATTATACAAATAATCTAATTTAGAGTGGTTACGTAGTTGCTTTGGATGATTTTTTTAATGAGAATTTAACAAAAAGGAAATTGAATTCATCAGAAGGCAATTCATTGCCACAAAAAGACAAAAATTGTTCAAAGTGGCAATACTCGTCTTGTAAAATCAACACACTTTCTCATCCATCTAGGGCACCACATCATTCATTCTTATCTATTCTATACTCCTGCCACACTCTTACACACGAGAGACACATGCCTAATACCATGTACGATACGAGGTGTCAATCTTATCCTTAAGACAAATGAATATTCTAGAAACATGCGAGTTGGCTGTAAGTTGATTAGGATGAGTAAATTACATGGCAAAATGAGTAGGATGATGAGGAATCGCATAATGACACATGGGATCGGATGTCACTTCAATACCGTGCAAAATAA
The DNA here is from genome assembly GCA_031772115.1 of Heritiera littoralis. Lineage (NCBI taxonomy): Eukaryota > Viridiplantae > Streptophyta > Magnoliopsida > Malvales > Malvaceae > Heritiera > Heritiera littoralis. The sequence goes on from JAPDPK010000200.1 coordinate 124,656, forward strand.
TCAAAATGCCCTCACCTATGGAAGACCTAAAGGCAACATTTTAAGGGCACTGTAGCCTTAGCCGCCACCCGTCATTACTGGGTTTAGGATAGGCTTATTTCATGTTTTAGCTAGTTAGCCTATTTAGTTTGTTGCATTACTTTTTTTTTTGGTGGAAGAAAAAACTACTTTTTTTTCATGCTCATTAAATTTCCTTGTTGTTTACTTTACTTTCCTTTACTTTTCTTTACAAATCCTTTAAATTTACTTTAATGTCATGTAATCTACACTCTGATTTTACACTTCCAAACGTAAATTTTAGGGGTTGTTTGAGATTGTTATGAGTTTTATGTTTTATGTTTTCAAAAATTATGTTTTGTTTTATTTTCAATTTATTGAAACTGAAAACATGTTTGCTTGTATATTTTTTGTTGCAAAAATTTGAAAACAATGAAAGGTAAGCTAAAGTGGGAAGAGTTTAAAAAAAAGAGAGAACAAGGGTTCGATTCCCATTGTTTACCATTTTTGCATAGCTTTTGCTGGGGTTTTGATGATTTTTTTAGCCAAAATTTTTACTGTAGCCAAGCGGGTACTGTTCACCCATGTAGTAATAGTGCAGAAAACACTTTCAAAATATTGAAAACACCAAAAACTTGTTTTCATCAATTTCCAAATTTATGTTTTTTTTCTATTTTTTAAAACAAAAACATAACCACCAAACATGATTTTTGTTATAGTTTTCAAAAAAAGTAAAAACAAAAACATAAAACACAAAACAAAAACAATCCCAAACACACCTTTAGTTTTCATTTACATTTTCTTGCCATACTTTAAGATCAAGCTTTGGTTATGGGAATCAAGGAAAGTTGAAAATACACATTTTATTGTTCCTGTGCTAAAGCTTGATTCCAATCAATTTCTCTTCAATTTCATTTCTGCTTTGATGTTTAATTTTCTATTTTAATTTCATTTTTTTTATGTTTTCCACGTCCATTTCCATTTCAAGCATGTGTTGCTAAGTTTTTATATTTGTCTAATGCTTCTAAGTTCAAAATTGCATTAGAGATAGTGTAGATGTAGTTAATTTTTTTCACGCTTGACATTTAATTGCTATATTTTAATTTTCAATCTTCAAGTTTGGTTTTCACTACTGTTTCAGCCTCGATTTTGTATGGTTTCAAGTTGGTTTTATGTAGTTTTGGTTTTGAAGATATAGTGTTAAGTTTAGCATATGTTTGAAAAAAATTCCAAGTTTAATTTCTCTTTTTTTAATGTTTTTAAAAGCTTTTTTTAGATTTTCTTTTCAATACCCGGTTCGACTTTCTTAAGCAGATTAGTATTTGAAGTTTTGTTTTAAGTTTGGAAATCTTTGTAAGGTAGTTTAGGTCATTAGAGGTCTATGTTCATGTGGGTTTTAACTATCTTAAGCTTCCGTATGGTTTTATATTTTAGTCTTTGCAAAATCAAATTTCAAATTATGATTTCCTTTTTAGAAAAAAATTTTCATGGTTTTTACGTTTTTCTTGAACATCAATGTAGTTTGCTTTATGTTGAGATAGTTTTAATGTGTTAGATAGCTTGATAATTTTGGTTAGTTCATGTTTAAAAATTAGTGTAGAATTGTACTGAAGTGATTTCTTTAAAACCATAAATTTCAATTCTATTAATTCCACGTATTCTTTTTTTGTTTTTGAAAATTCATTTCAAGCCCTTTAATTTCTAGCACTTTATTTTCATGTTATAAATTTTTGCTATTTACATTTTTACCTCTTTACTTTTTTACTTATATTTTTGCCCATTTACTTATCCACTTTTTTTTACATTTCAATCACAATTTTTTTTATTCATAGGAGGTACAAGGGGGAATAGGAAATCAAACCTTGAACCTTAACTCTCTTAAAAAAGGGTAACAACTGCTAGGTCAAGCTTTGGTTATTCATTTCAATCACAATTTTTAGTATTTCTTTTCCGCACTTTAATTTCATGCTTTTACTTTATTTGAATTTAATTTCTTGCTTTTAATTACATGTTTTAATTTTTGCAAATTGCAATTTTCGTTTGTTTGAACATATTTGGGATAACTTAATGTAATACTATGCTAGGCTAGCTTCTCAATCTTTGAGGAGTATATCTAGACTTATCCATGTACTACTTGCTGACCATGTAACTTGCATCTTAGATCCCATATAGGTTGAAACAAGTTTTTGGCAACATTGACTAGGATTGGGCAAGGCCATAGCTGATATTAGAATAGTTAGACCTAGGTATACTTCAAACTTGAACATATTTAGCTTTTGCAAATATTTTCTTTAGGCTAGATTTTTAAGATAGATCTTAGTTTTTGCCTTTAGTTAGGCGACCTTTTAATTGTATATATGTCAAGCATAGAGTTATGAGCTAGTCCCTTTAAATTCAGCAATTAAACTTTAAGGAAACACTCGATAAGTTTGCTTCGCAGTTTAACATGTCTAAGCCCAAAACCTTAGAGAATATGGTATCTCTTTTGTTGGTGGGATTTATTTTAGCATTAGGAAGCATGAAATTAAAACAATCCGATTTGAGATTGACCCGGACCTTCTTCTAATGATTATACGCTTAGTTCAATTTGAAAGTTTGCCTAATGATGACCCACATGCTTATATTGTTAAATTTTTGGAGATTTGTAATTTCTATAGATGTGATGGCATTTTTGGTGATGCCATTCAGCTAATACTCTTTTCATTCTCACTCCAAGATAAGGCAAAGAGTTGGTTGTGATGACTTCCTCATCATTCTATCATTACGTGCGATGATTTAGCTCAAAAGTTCAAGTCGATTCATTTTATTGTTAAACATGGAAAAGATAAGGAATGATATTATATCCTTCGTGTAATACGACTATGAACCTCTCTATGAAGCATGGGAAAGATTTAAAGACTTGTTCTAAGGATGTCCTCATCCTGGATTACCACTATGGTTACAAATTCAAACTTTTTATAATGGTATGAGCAATCCAACAAGAGCAACTACTAATGTGGCAGCGGGTCGAGCTCTTATGTGGACGTTGTTAGTGTATGCCTTTGAACCAACTCACTTGGTGAAAGACATGGTACTATAGTAACAAATGTTCACTTTTGGTAAGTGACATAAAGGTTTCCCTTCACTAATAATAGGGATTATTTGTCTTTAAATATGGTGAAGCCTATGGAACAAAATTCACCATACAAGAGAATTATAAAAGGTTATAATTATGAGATTCTTATGCATCAAAGCCTTGCTCTTTGAAACCGTTCTTAGTCAATGTATTTTCAAGAATGGGCATTGACAATACACTAGAGAGTAGTACATGTTAAGCCTCTTACTTGTGAAGTAAGCAATTGATCTCATAAATTGAAGTATATGAGATATTTAAGTATAACATGTGGATGCTTATTAGGGAATAAGTTCATCAAATGTAAACTGACAAGAGAATTTCATTTGGTGGTATTGATTTAAGTTTTTATGGAAACATTCTCATGTGATAACCGTGTAAGTGATCCTTTGAATTATGACACCATGTATCTTATATGTGAAAAGTCATACTTTGATTTCATTTTATTGGTTTGGAAGAGCCAAATGCCTAAAACAGGTGCCTTTAAGTGTTACTCGGATCATATGAAGGTGGAAGATTGGTCCAAAGAGGATCCATTACCCCAAGTGAATTGTAGAGAATATATCCCAATTGTTCTAGACTTAGAATTGACTTGATTAAATCCATGGCCATGGTAGAATGAACTAAGTTGAATAGTGAATTTCACTCAGATTCATTAAAGTCATTTCTTGAAGTTGCAAGAACTAATATCATGGATTAAATTTGTAGACATTACACTATGCTTATTTATTCCTGGAGATATAGTTGATTGAAGAATTCAATTACATGAGATGCTAATCATTGAAAGCCTTCAAATTGAAAATCACTCTTAACCTCTGTAACATTTGGAGGTCATAATGCATTACTAGATACCACGCTTGATCTATGAATTAAATAAAGATTTAATTCATTTCTAGCTTGTTAGGAGCCTAATTGGTCGTAGAAAAAATACTAGTGTATAGATTAAATTGGATTGGAAAAGGTTTAGGGGAATTTCAAACTTTTCATGGACATATTGATCATTTGATATTAAATCAATATGCATAGTTAATGATTTCATTATAGTGTTTAATTAAATCATAAGGCCTAACTTTAGTTAAGAGTATAATTAAGTTGTAGGCCCTTTTATCATTAAAAGCTTCATAATCACAAACTTGAATAAACAACTTCATTCTACTTTTCTAGAAAGAAAATTTTCTCTCTGTCCAACATCGGAGGTTTGACAATAGAATGTCCTTTGATTCCAAAAAGGATTCCTAAATTATAATGAACCATTCAAGGATCATTTAAACTCTTAGAATGTTAAGCTTATATTCAAGAGCCCGGACTTTGATACCAATTGTTGGCTCTAAGATTAAATTGAAAGGGGATGAATCAGTTTCTTCCTAAACTTAGGTCAATCTTAAAATAATTTCATGTTTTCTTATCTTTGGTCTAAGAATTAATCATCGATTTCATATGCATACAAGAAACATAAAATTTAAAAAGAGAGTACGAGAAGAAAATTTAAACACATGATTTAGAGAGGATTGGTACCCTTACATATGTTCTTTTTTCTTGAGCTCTTCTCAAGAACTTACCAAAATTACTACTTGAAATTGGGCTTATGCGCCTCACTCTTTTTAATGGTTCAAGAGTAACCTTTACAATATACTTTTTGCTTAGGCTCATGATAACCTTTCTCACACTCTTTCCCTTTTTTTTTTTTTGCTTAAGGAGACAACCTTACAAGCTACTTAATCCCTTTTACAATTTAAGCATACTTGGGATCTATTTGGCCTAGCTGGAGCTTTTATAAAAAATATTGTGCGAGTAGATTTTTTTTTAAAGTGTTGTTAAGAGAAGTTAAATTAGTGTATGCACCCAAAGGATTGGCTTAGTGGTGTAAGGGCTTACTGAGTTCCTAAGTGAGGACGATCCATAGCAGGAGGTCTTATGTTCGAATCCTCACCAGGTCAAATTCCCTTGAGCCAACGCCAGCCACACAATGCGAGCAGGGATTAATTTCACACCCAATGTGATATGGGCACAACTTGTGGTTTACGCAAAAAAATTAGTGTTTGGCAAACTTTATATAAAAGTGTTGCAGAATGTTGAGAACTATTTAATATAATTTTGTATATTTTTAATAAATGCAAAAATAAAATAATAAACTTTATTAAATTAAAAAGAAATTTTAATCACACCCACTATATTGTCGAACACACCTTAAATACTAGAAAACCCCAACCTTATTTCCTCTCTCTTCATTTCTACTTGGCACACCCTAAATTTTAATTTTTTATTCCTAAATTACCCTCACTCTCTTCAAACCTTAATCACACCCTACCTATATTCTCATTTCTCTCAACTTTATTCTTTTAAAACTCTTCAAATTTTAAAGCTTGGAAAGGTTATAAGGTAAATATAGCTTACCTCTTCATTGAAGTATGTTTACTATTGTTTTTTCGTGTCTAAATCTTCTAATATGTTGACTTTGTGAAGAATTTATGAAGAATCAGGTGGGTTGGTGTGCTAAATGAGTCTCGCAGCAATTCCTTGTCGTGGTACTTAAACGGCTCGTGGCAACTACATGCCGTGAGCTCGTATGTGGTCGCAACACAGGTGTGCTGCTAGCCATTGAAAGCTCGCGTAGATCCATGCAGCGAGCATCTACTGGCTCGCGGCAATTGGATGTTGCAAGCCTTTAAAATATGTCTTTCTTTGTGTTTTTACTAGTATTTGTTTTTTAAATAAGGTTAAACTACATTTTATATTAAAATTAATATGTGTAACATTTTATTTGAGTGTGACTATATCTTTATTGCAATTTTGGTAATAGTTTGGATACTTTTAAAACTTAATATTGTCCTCTTTTTATGTGATTTGGTTATTTGATGTGAATTAGTTTAGGTAATGTGGATTTGTTTAGTACAGGTGATTTGGTTTTATTACATGTGAATTGTTTAAGGCATTTAAATTAGTTTATTTGAAGTGAATTCGATAAGGACTTGAGAATTGGTTTCTTACATGTGTAATGATTTTGTTGTATGTTGATACAGATGCCATCATGTAGACATAAACATGATCATAGTCGTCCACCCACCTATACATCGAGGTGGCGACCCACTGCATCATAAAGGAGGAGACGTATCACAACAGAGGCATTATCTAAGGAGGACATAGCAGAGGAGAGCCTTCATGTGACTATAGCTAGTGTCACACCACTTCCTGAGGAGATGCAACATGCTGAGGCAGTAGCTACAGAGGGGTGGCTATAGGTGTTGGATTATGCCCTTAGAACCATTCATTAGATGATTGACTTTGGCATTTTTTTTATGTATCATGACATTTTATTTATCATAGTTCATTATTATATTTGTCTTATAACTGCGTAATATAATCTTATATAATAATGTCCTTAGAATAGTAATAACACACTATTCTTAAAATATCCCTAGTCAAGTATTATTGTGAACAAGGATAACAATGATACGATAAGACTAGTATGTGGTTGACTGATGACCATTGTCATGGATATAGGATATCAAGTCATCACATAGGTACATGTTAGAGAACTATGTACTGGATCGACCCTCCATGAGAACGCTACATGGATTGTTATATGAATGTCATAAGTGATTCTCATAGTGATGATGGTGTATGTGATCCTTTGACTTGAGATCATCAGAGATCCCAACATAGAGAATTGCATACTTTAATGCTGCTAGATGTCATTCGTAACAGGATGGACGTTAAAGGTAGTAATTGGGTATGCCTTGATCTATGTAGAGGGATGTTGAGTGATCAAGATAGGATTTATCCCTCTTATATAACAAGAGTGATGTCTTGGGCCCTTTGATAGAGTGAGACTAAGAAATGCATGGCCGTGCTCGAATAAGTCAATATGAGATATTGATTTTATTTGTTTAATTAGTCTACTCAGGAATCAAGAAACGCTGATTAAACTATACAAGTGTGACACATTCCATGACTTGTGTCTAATCAAGACATCATAGGATAAAGGGATTAAACTACACGGTAACATCTATCACGAGTAAGGTTATGTCGAGTCATTGACATTCTCGTTACATGGGTAGCAATGATGTGTTGCTAGATACCGCTCATTGCCTGTGACAATTTTGTCATTGCCATTGTTTTGAGAACCTATTGGGTCGCACACTTAGAACGGATCAATGAGGAGCTTAATTAATCCTATTCTGAATTGGATTAAGGATATAACTAATCCTATTCTGAATTGGATTAGGGATATAACTAATCCTATTCTAAGTAGGATTAGAGTTCTGTTTGGCAGTAAATTTTAGGGTAAAATTTACTGCCTATAAAAGGGATGTTTTTCTAAAACATAGCCGCACCTTTTAAAACTGAAAACAAAACATTCTTTTTAATCGAAGCTAGCAATTTGGTTATAAGGAATCAAAAGCTCTTTAAGGCTTCTGATCGTGAGACGTTCAAGAGTCGTGAGATCCGTTCGTGTGGATACCGTAGAGGCAGGAACGAAAAGTTGCTGCTTGTGACTCGACCAACGACAGAAAATTCAGTGAAAACGTCAGGTAAAATCTCGAAACCCTAATCAGGCAACTCTCCGAATCGATCTTGGTGGAGGCCGAATGATTTAAATTCCGCTGCGTGTTGTTTCGGTTTCCTTCAGTAGGCCAGTGCATCTGCTGATGCACCAGTTGCGGAGGATAGGCAGTAGGCAAGTACATCCACTGAGGCAGCAGCTATTACTGGATTGTATCTTGGTGGTCCAATTGATCCATCCCTTTTGATTAGCTATCGAACGCATGTTACTGCAACTATTTGGCAGTAAAAAGTATATTTGAATGTTATTACTTATTTATTGTAATGTAAATTAGACTTAATAATATTCTTATTGTTTGTTTGGTTTTCATATAAGAGCAAGGAGAGTTAAAATTCTTAATCACGGTCCTAAAGTTTGCACATGGCTGTTAGATATGAGTCGGTTACGCATCTTGGCTTTGATCGAGTGGGCAAGGTTGGCTCCATTCATGCAGTGTAGTTATCTCATGTGCAAAAAGACTATAATTACTACATTTATGGAGAGGTGGTAGCTAGAGACAAACATGTTTCATATGTCTTTCGGAGAGATGACCATCACTCTAGATGATGTGTACGTTGCTTGCAATCCCAGTGGTTTGGAGGATTATATCATATGACACTATCTCAGTTGACGAGGCAAATGAGATGCTAGTGCGGCTACTTGGGGTTAACATAGAAAATGTAAGGGAAGAGATGACTGCCACTAGAGGATCACAGGTTAGGATGCAATGGTTGAGAGATACGTTCTTCAGGGTGATTAACTCTGATAGCGTTGAGAGGATAGAGCACGCGGCTCTCGCGTTCTTATTATTTCTTCTTGGTTGCACTCTTTATGCTGATAAAAGTGTAACACGAGTACGAGTTGCATTCTTATCATTTCTAGAAGATCTTATGATTGTTGGTGAGATTGCATGGGGTGTAGCTTGCCTTGCTTACACATATAGACAGCTGGGCCTTGCTAGTAAAGCTGAGTGTCATTCGATAGCTGGTTATAGGACACAGATTTAGGTATTTACTATTTATTTAACAAAAATCATATTGATTTCTTTAATATATTTTAGCTTATGTTTAATTATAAATGTTTCTTTTGTTTTATGCAAGCATGGATCTACGAGCATTTTCCCTCGTTAGATCCAGTGCAGGACGTGTCATATAGAGAGGGGCAGCCCCTTGCTCGTCGGTGGAAGCCACCTGGCTGCAATACACAACTACAGGTATTAAGGGAGCAACTTGATGACCTTCAGTATCATCAAGTCAACTGGGATCTATATGCAGATAGTAGATAGCATCATCCTTTATCAGAGATTGCTTTCTTTTGCAGATGCATTAAGTTCGATCAAATCGTGAAGCCTTACCATTCGGATAGAGTTCTACGATAGTGGGGTTATGTGCAGAGCATTCCACAGCCACCACTCACCCCATATCACATTGAATGATGAGCCAAGCCAATTAACTATGACGTGCATTATAGCTTTCAGCGCGGTTACTGGGATAGCTAGGACTACCATTTGATCACTGAGGACAAGAGAAGTGCGCGATGCAAGACCCTGGATGGTGCACAACAGACTATTTGACTTGGCATATCGCCATTTCACATTGGTATGTCTAGAATTCAGCATATAGATTGACAGAGCAACATAGAGTGATCGACTACAAGGTAAGTTCTTTGGTTATTAAAAAACTTGTTAATGATGCCTTATTATCTCAAATTCGATGTATTTATATTGTTCTTATTTTGTCGTGCATCGTGTAGCATATACGGGATCACCTTGAGACAATAGAGTTTGGTGGAGACGATTAAGATGTGGATGTTTGACGACAAGCTGTGCTTGATGTGTACGCCATGGTAGTGAGATTGCCAAGGTGTGCACTGGCACCTACACGTCCAGCAGCATCATCGCCTCCACTTATAGCATCTTCATCTCGGCCTCCATGTCCATCTCCATCCTTAGCAGCCCCATCTTTATCTCAACAGCTCCTTATTCGTTTGTCAATATTAGCATCACCTTCAACTCCACCAGCAGCAGTGCCACCTGCAGCACCACCACTTCCAGCTCCATCAGCAACACTACTGCCATCTTTAGCAGTACCAACTTTAGTTTCGCCACCTCCAGCACCATCAGTATGTGTGAGGCATAAGAAGAGAAGGAGAGTGTAGATATTGTATTTTATAATTTGACTTATACTTTTGTAAAAAAATGATATTTATATATTTATGTATATATTTAGGTTAATTTTGTCTTATTACTTCATCCATCATACTATACTATTAAATATTTGAAACAACTATTTATTATTACTTAAAATAATAATTACTTCAAATAATAATTGTAATATTAATAAAATATTAAAATATATTATTAATAAATTTATTAAATCATTTATTAATTAATTTAATATCATTTATAACTAAAATAATTAGATAATTAGTATTTTCATAAAAAAATTTTAAATTAGTTTATTTACAACTAACATAGAATCATAAAATAAATTACAGATTCGATAAATCAATTAAATTTTCATAAATAAAATATGCTTAATCCAATCCAATAAAACATGAGAATGTTTAAGTTACATAATACAACAAATGTCTGCAGGAATACACTATATTTAGTTGCATAATACATCATGGTTGTAGACACCCCATTTTGTCCCGGGTCTTTTAATATTAATTAGACGATGAATCTAATTTTTGTATTACTACCTTGTTTATTATTAAAATAAAAATAAAAAATAATAACAAAAAATAAAAAATAGAAAAAATAATAAAATAATAACAAAAAAATATGATAAAGTGGTTAAAGAAGGAAAACTTGAAAAAAAATAATAAAAATAAAAACAACACACAAGGAAAGAAAAAGGGGGAAACCTTAGAAAACTTTGGAAAAAATATTATAAAGGGGGGAACTAGGGTTTTGGAAAAAGGAGGAGGGGGTTGAAAAAAAAAAAGAGGAGGTTTTTTAACAGGACGGGACAAAAGGGAGGCTGCCTTCCCGCTGGGAACTTCCTTGCTACCATTCTGCTTCAACCAAAGCTGCCATCCACCAGCCACGTCTTTGTTGTGGTGTGCTACTTCACTCTGCCACACCATCATCATCGTTTTCGCATGTCTTCGTCCCTAGTTGGCCTTGCCATCACCATCCAGGACCATCGATGCCCCTGATTTTGCTATCATTATCTTCTTCCAATCCATACAGTGCCCAGACTAAATCGTGTACTTGTCCCTGTTGCAGCAACATCGGGCTGAGCAACCTCGCGAATTTGCACTGCTCACAGTCACTCCTCGCTGCGTTGCTTTCCTCATTACTTCCTTGCTGTTAAGTTTCTTTGCCCAGCTTGTCACCATCATCACTTGCTGCTCGTGTCGTTTCCCTAAGCCACTACACTTCGAGGAGAGGAAGAAGGAAGTAGAATGATCAAATAAGAAAGAGGCAGAAAGCTTGAGAAAAGGAAAGAAAACAAAAGGATTCGATCAACAGCCACGTGAGACTAAGGAAAAGCAAAGAAAGGAACGTAAGCTGCAGCTGGAAAAGAAAAGAAAGAAAGCCAATAAAGACAAGGACGTGAATTGTGGCAGAACGTGAACAAGAGGAAATAAGGAAAGCCACGTGAAACTTGGAAAAATAGAAGGAAAGGACGTGTAGCAAGGAAAGAAAGACGAAAAAAGAAAGGTAAAAAAAGGAAAGAAGAAAAGTATTCTTTATTTATTATTTATTTTTATTAAGATTATTTTCAATTGCTTGTTTGATTTTCAAATTTAGATCAATAATATTTATTTGAATTAATAATTAATCAAGTTAATAAATTAGGATAATGTTTGATTAAATTGATTAGTAAATTAGGATTTAATAATTTAGTTGGCAAGATAAGTATAGTTAATTTAGGTGTGGTAATTTGCATGATATTGGATGTGATTTTAAAGAATTAATTTATAGGATTTTTTTTTAATTTCATGATATAATCTGCATAATAAGATAGAATAATATTGGTGTGATTTTAGGAGTTGATTTGTATGATCTAATTAATAACATGATTTAGTAGGATATAAGCATGACATGATTTTCAAAGTTAATCTATATGATTTAATTAGTTGATATGATTTAACGGTTTTAGGAATTAATTTGCATGATTTAATTTGTATGATCTAATTAGCGAGATGGATTAGTAAGATTTTTTTTTTATTTAGTGTGACATGTATTTTAATTTATAGCAATTAGAAGAATATTAGAAAAGCATAAAATGAGGTTAAATATCCTTAAGAAATATTAATTAATTATTAAACATCAATATGGATTATACCGATGATGACATTTTGAGAAAGTCAATTGAGACATCTTAAAATGTCTAGGTGAGATGATTCTTTCTTAAGTTGAGCCAAATCGATGGAATACTTTCGAAAGAATTTTCAATAAATTATAATACATGTTTATTCTTAGTAAATTAAATATGAATAAAATATAAATGAATATAGATAAACAAATATAAATATGAGAATATAAATTAGATGAAAAATTAATAGGAAAATAATTAGTAATTAATGAGATTAGATAATAAAGAAATAAATATGAGTTATTCCAAAGATAAAATTTCAAGAAAGTCAATCGAGACTCCTTGAAAATTTTTAGGTGAGATGATTCTTTCTTAAGTTGAGCCAAATTGATGGAATACTTTTGAAAGAATTTTCAATAAAATATAATTCATGTTTATTAAATAAATATAAATAAATGAAATAAATAAAATAGAAATAAATTAGACCAAGATTAAAATTAAAGAAATTTAAATAAAGTTAGATAAGCAAATAAATAAATGAACTAAATTACCTAGAATAAAAATTATAAGAAATAAAATTACAAAATATGAATTATGCCAATGATGAAATTTCAAGAAAGTCAATTGGGACTCCTTGGGAATTTCTAGGTGAAAAGATTTCTTTTAGGCCGAGCCAAATTGATGGGACGCTTTTAAGAAAACTTTAATAAACCATGATTCATATTTATTCTCTAAATAAATAAAATAAATAAATAAAATATATAGATAAATTAAGATTAAAAAATATAGAGATTAATATGGAGTCGAAATTAGAGCCAAAATTAGAAAAAATAAAGATTTTCATAAATCATTTAATTGATCCGACGATGGAATTCAAGAAAGTCAATTGAGACTCCTTGAACATCTTGAGGTGAGGGGAATTTTTAAGATTGGAGCCAAATTGATGGAAAAATCTTAGAAATATTCCCAATATATAAGCATATCGAAATCAATATAAACACAAGGCAAAATTGTAAAGATAACCTAAAACTAGTTGGTACCATTTTAGGATGGGCGTTATAGGGGTGCTAATCCTTCCCTACACGAAACCGTACTCCCGAACTCTAGTATCTTTGAACGTAGACCAAGCCTTATCTTTAGTTTGAATAGGTGACCAATCACACCTAGGTACAATGGTTGGTGGCGACTCCGTAGTTTTGTGTCTAGCTATTAGGTTTCCCAAAACTTACTACGTTATGACAATGGTTTATATAAATTGATTGTTTCTTGAGTCGTAACATTTATGTTTGATGAGAATAATAATTTGAAATTTTAAATCCGAGATACATAAGGAAGCTCCCACTCTCGAGCACATTCATATCGATACCTGCGCCAGTTCATATGATCGGAGGTATTGGTGCTCCCGGATCCAACAAAACTTGCAATAATGCATTGTAGACACCTAATTTTGTCCGGGTCAAAATGTTGATTATGTATAAGAGTAGAATTATTATTGAACTTAAAGCTTTGATTTGAAGGAATCTCTCAAATGAATTTTAAACTGAACTATCTCATTGTGATTTAAATTTGAATATGATCCAGATTGTAAATGTCAAAATCACTCCAAAGCTTCAAAGTTCAATCTGTGTCCGTTCTTTGTTGGTTGGCCTCCCTTTCTCTTTTACTTTGTTCAATTTTTTTTATTTTCATTATTTATTTATTTATTTATAATTATTTTAGTTTAATATAAAATATATATAAAATTAGAAAACCACCAAAAAAACAAAAAAATTATTAAAATCAAAATAAAAAAAATAAAAAAAAGAAAAATAAAAATTTTTGAGTTTTGCTTTAATTTTTGGGGTTTCAGAAATCGTATCATCATTAACTCCTACAATGAAAAATGGTTAGTAGAATTAAGTAAAAATAATAAACAAATAAATAAATAAATATTGTTGAAATAATAAGATGATGAAAACATAGCAAGTAGGCCAACTTGCCCATTGCCGTTAATGCCACTGCCCTGCCACTTGCACTGCTATCATTTCCCCTGTAACTTGCCACTACCATCATCCAATCAAATTCAACCTTCGAGCACTATAAATGGCAGTGCTCAGAATTCACAGGACACACAGAGGAGGGGAACCGGCCACCCAATTTCGACAACCTCAAAACCCCTTCAACACAGCTCAGCTCCCTATTTCCTTCTTTCCACTGCCACCCGAAAATCAATCCCACAAAACCCACAATCACCACACTACAGCCACTTAAGGCAGCCGAAACCCATTTCCACATCACCAAGCTCCAGCCTAAATAGAACCGCACAGCCTACTCGCATCGAATCTGACTGCCCGCGGTTCAATCATCAACCTCACCACTGTCCAAATCGCCACTTCCAACTCAAAAAACTTCAAGAGCCTTGTAGCTCGCAACCAGAACCTTCAAAGCCTCAACATACAGCCAACACATCAAACCAATACAACCATCCAAAAACCAGTCCCACACAGTACCAGCAAACATACATAGAGGAGGCAACGAAAAAGGGGACAAAGATCAGTGAGGCCCGAAAGCACCCAAATCAAAAGAAAACATCTAGGCACCACAACATCAGAAAATCACTAGAACACATAAAAAAATATAAAAATAAAAATAAATAATAATAAATCAGAAAGAACGTCCGTAGGCCTAGCCTTCCACATGGGATTTATAAAGATCTAGAAAGAATTAGGTAATATCGAGGCTAGATCTATGTCTGGAACGTCAAAAGGAGTCGGAAAGGCATCCCATTTTCCAGAAAGGAGACCGAGCGCGACAGAGCACGGCTGTCCGGTGGCAGAGAAGGCGGCCAAAAATCGTCTGGAGAAGGGAGAGAGAGTCTTTTTTTTTAAAATAGGTAAAAATAGTTAAAAAAATAAGAAAAGGAAACAATATAAGTAAAAAGGGCCCCCCTCCCCTATGTTTATTTTTTATCTTTTTTTTTATTTTATTTATTGTTATTTGTTTAACTATTATTAATTTTATTTATTCATTTAGTAATTTATCTAACTTAATTTTTTTATGTTATATTTATGTAATTATCTAAATTTAATATCAATAACTTTTAAAGTTTCCTATTAAATATTTTCAAAATTTGTCCAAAAGGGTGGACAATTAATAATAATAATAATAATAATAATAATAATAATAATAATTTAAATGGAAATATTAGTTTAAAATTAAGATTAATAATAAATTAAAGTATTTAAAGTATTAATTTGAAAATTAAAGTTAATGGATATTTTAAGAGATTGTCCAAAAAGGTGGACAATAAAAATTTTACAAATAAGTTTTATACATATTTTAAAACTCTTTGTCCTAAATGGTGGATAATCAAAATTTTAATTTAAATTAATATTTAAAATCTAGTTGTTCAAAATGATGGACAGTTAAAAATTTAAAAACTAAAATTATTTTCTTTAACCATGAATCCAAAAAGGTGGATTACAAATAATTTAATTACATTCAAAATAATTAATAATAACAATAATATAATTTCAAAAATAGTTCGTTCGGAATGGTGGACGATAAAATTCTTTTTAAATATAATATATATATATATAAATCGTCAACGATGGAATCACTTCGGAGAGGAAAAGTTTTCTTTGAATACTCTTGAGGCATACTAGTGTTTCATTAGAATGGTGAAGAAACATAAAAAAAAATCCTTAATATTAGATAAAGTATCAATAATTACGACCAATATTAGGAGAACGCAAAAATTAAATGGTACCGTCCATTGGACGGACGTCGTGGGGCTGCTAATCCTTCTCCACGCGTAATCGTACTCGCGAATCCAATCTCTGCAATGTAAATCAGTCATTATCCTCAAAGTCAAATAGGTGACCAATCACACCTATATAAAAAAGATTGGTGGCGACTCCCTTCGCAATCAAATAATTTAAGTATAGCGATCAGGTCCCTGAGCCTGGACGTCGTGACAGCTTGGCTACTCCGTTGGGGACTTTCAGAGTCAGGCCATAAATTAATCTTGCGTTTTCTTAGGTCATGATATGGTTTTCTTAATCTGATATCTAGTTCTTATTCACTTTATTGTTTTGCTGTAATTATATCATTTGTTTATTGTGTTCATTGACTTTATTATTGTTTTCATATTATTGATGTGTGGCATATAGGATAGGGTAGTATAATTATTGGTCTGCTCCCTTTGTACACATTACGCGTACACTTGCATGCATCAGCTCTACACTCGAGCTTTGTCCCTTTTAGGAGGAAGTAAAATACCTACGCTTTCGTGAAGTGTAAACTTTCGCAGAGGCTAGCAAAATACTTCCACTCAGATTGAACCCTTTCTGCTTATAACCTGTGATGGGTGAGGATCGGGGTGCCTTATTAGTCCAGAGTGGACGACAGTAAGGAACAATATGGGAACCTTTTAGCCTCATGAAAGCTTGAACCCAGCATAAAGTGAGCCGTAAGGTACCAACTTTAGGTAAAGCCATGCTTGCATTTTTAGAAAATGCCTGAAGTTAGGAAACAAGAAGGAACTTTCTTTTTGTTACAAAATATATACCACATAGAAAAAAAAACTTGAAATTAAAGAAAATACAAAAAAGGAAAAATTGCTTTTTGATAGGAAAATAAAAACAAAATTCCTTTTAAATATTTATAAGAATTTCTAAGCTTTTATTAAATAAAAACAAAAATAATAAAGGACATGAAAAAAGAATAGAATAAAGAAAATAAAAAATAATAATAGCAGAATCATTTAAAAGAAACATTTTAGCATAACCATCATTGCATCATTCATTATTGCATTCATATATTTGTGACCATGAAATGGAATTTCTTTGTTTTCAAGATTCTGTCAAATTATTGAAATGAAAAAAAAAGGAAAGAATTTTTGTTTTTATATCATAGATAAGATAATAAATTAATTTTTCTCTTTCTTCAAAATTTGTGGTAATACAAGGGCCAAGACCATCAATTTTCAAATCACATCGTGTGTCACTCAAATTAAAGCTATGGAAGATAAACAAAAAACCCAAGTAGAAAAATTAGAGAAAGGGCAAGAAGAAATGAAGGGGCAATTGACTGTGATGATGGACATGTTAATGAAAATGATTAAGGAGCAGGGTTATTCTGAATGACATAAAAGTTGTCTAAACTTGTTATGTAACCTTAAAAGGAGCTTTTGTGTATTGACTTTGCATGACCTTTTATTTCAATAAGAATAACTGATGCATTTTCATCACATTTTTTCTCTCTCTTTTGAAACCTCTTAACTTGTAAATTCTTTCATATTTTATTCATTTTTGATCTCTAGATGACGAATATGATTGCCTTTCCATACTCGATCCATCCTAAATGATGAATATGATATCGATCATGGTAATAATTTGGGATAAAACTTTGAAATCTATTGACGATTTTGTCCTCAAACTCTATAAGAATATCGACGTAATTGACAAAGTCCACACTACGACAATTGGAATCAATCATCAATTTAATGGATATTTGTGCTGAACTTGATAAATGATTCTTCAATAAGAGTTACCATGTTTGAAATGATCAATGGCCATTTTACATTTCTTGTCTCAAAAAGAAAAATCATCCATTTCCTTTCCCCTTTTGAGCCTAATAGTTTTTCAAAAAATCCTTAACCAAGGATCACCAATTGGAAAGAAAAAGAGAAAAAGAAAAGAGAAACATCCAAATGCAAAGTAAAGGAAAACCTCTTTTATAGTTGAACTATTTTGAAAAAAAAATGATTGAAAAAGAAGAATGGGACATGAGACATGAATTGATTAATGATGGGCAAAATGCCATAATACTTCATTTATGACAAAAGATCCCATGGTTTATAACCCTTAGAACATGTACTTTACGCCTATTTCCTTTTATATACCCTTAGCTTTGCCTACCTTACGGGCCTTGTAAGTCCATTTTGATCTAATGTGGAACTTGAGTTGAAGAATTATAGTAAGGTCATAATTTGGAGGTTGACAAGAGTTTTGGTCTTTAACAAAAATAGGTCCAAAAAAAAAACAAAAAAAAAGAGAAAAATAAAAAAGGGGCTCAAATCAAAAACCCAAAAGGGCGATTTGAGTCAGAATAAAATGGGCGATTAAGCTTAAGTCTTGAAATATGGCCTTCTCATGTGGTAAACCAGTATTGTTTGGAGATCTCATGAATAATGGGGCAAAGTGGTTCGATAAATTTTGGAAATTTCAAATTAACTTATCTTGATTAATTGAATATTCATCATTTGGATATTGCTACCTTCCTTTCATCTTTCAAAATATCCCATTTTTCTTGGATAAATTGGTTTTTATTTTCTATCACTTTTAACCAATTCCCATACAATAAATCCATGAGATGTGATGGAATTGCACTTGTTATGAAATTGAAATGATGAGAAATAAATGAAAAACAATACTCATAGCTCCATTCAAAAATGATAAAGGATGGAAGGGTTGGGATGTGTACTGACGCCTTCAGGTTTTAAGGGGAAAATGCAAAAGCATGATCAGATGATGAAAGTAAAAAAAAAAAAAAGAGAAAGAGTCGCAATCATTGGACGGATAGACAGCTGTGATTTGAAAAGACTTGGCCTTGCAAACCTTGTAACCACAACCTTCGAATGGTTCTCTTATTTCTTCTTCTTCTTCTTCTGACAATTGCATACATACATTTGTATCTACATTTTTAATAATTTGTAAATTTATTTTCATGCAAATTTTTTCCCATCTCATTTTTCTATGCATAATAGACTTTATCAGTGCCAAAAATCAATGGGATGAGATTGCGACTCTTCAAAAAAAATAATAAAGAAAATTATTGTAAAAAAAATGTTTTTAGAAATCAGGAAGAATTTAATGGAGTCCTAGTTTAGGAAAAGGTTAAGTAGCAAGGGTTTACAAGGAAAACTTGAATGCTTTAGAGGTAGTTTTGAGCTTTGGTTTGTACATAATTTTGAAAACACTTTTGAAAATAAATTCTTAGTTGTGAATAACATATTTTTCAGAATTACATAAGCATGTTGCTTAGGGTTGATTTGAGTTAAGGATTCTTTCTGTATTTTAAATCGATTGATAACAGAAGTCCCATATAATGTTTTCATGATTAAAAGATGACATTTGCGTTAACAATCTCAATAGAAATGGTGGTTGCTATCAAGAATACAAATCTCAAGCCCTTTCACTAATTATTCTATGCCCCATACCACTCAAAAGCTTGAACCTCCAAGAAAAATAAGTGTTGGACTTCTTGAACCTAATTTTCCTTTTACCATTGTGGGATTTAGGAGTCGTTTTATCTAGGCTAAACAATGAAATGATTTTTTGAAAGTTTTAAGAAATTAATTCATAAAGTACTCTTTTAAATATCTTGATTTTGGTAATTTAACACATGTCAAGGCTATGCTAGAGACTAGACATACTATCGCTTGAATTTTTCACAGAACTTAATTCTTTCAACCCATTTCTTCCAAAGCCATCATTCGTTTACATTTTGGGCCAAAATGATTGAGAAAGCCAAGTTATAAACTAGTCTTTATCTGATTGATATCATGTCCACCTTTCTTTGGCTGAAGCTTACATGCAGAGGAATATTCCTACATATTGGGCCTACATCAAGAGAAAAAAATGAAAAAATGGAAAAATGATTGTGATATCATGCATGAAAGACATTCAAATGATTTCGAATACCAAAAGAAAGTTCTCATTCTAAGAATTGTTTTTTTTTATGCAAGTGTCTTATTTGACATGATGAATGGCCATCTTTCATCCACCTTTCTCAAAAAGAAAAATATCCACTTGCTACCCCATTTGAGCCTATAAATTTCGTTCTACATCAACCTTAACTAAGGATCACCCTCCACACTGTTGGGGAGGGGGGGGACAAAGTTCAAAGAAAACTCATTCACTAAGAAAGGAAAGCTCGATCATAGATAAATCTCAAGGGCAAAATAAAGAAGAAAGAAACCCCTTTTGAGTTTGAATCTTGTTGAAAAAGTATTGAAAAGGAAAATGAACAAAGAATATGGAAAAGAAAAATGAAAAAATAAGAAAGAAAGAAATGAAAAAAAAGATTGATGAAGAATGTGGAAAGATTCTAAAGTGCTTCACATGATGAAAATGATCCTTAGTCTGATAAACCTGGAAACATTATTTTTGAGCTTGGTTATCCGTTTTTTTCATAACCCTAAGTCCTGGCCTACATTACGTGCTTTAAAAGCCCATTTTGATCAAATTGTGGATGCTTGTATTGAAAAACTTTTTCTCTGGAAAACATTAAACATTTTGGTTTTGAATGAAATTTGGATTCTCAAATGCATGGTAGAATAATCAATGAAAAAAAAAGAGAAGAACTAAGCTCTAAGGTGAAAACCCCAAAAAGGGCAGTTTAGAGCAATTATGGGACTTTTTCAAAACAACTCGAGGCATTTATGTATGATTGGCCAAAGTGACTAGAGGAATGATAGTCTCAAACAAGACCTTTTGAGAAACCCAAAGATCATCACCTTGAAGATTTGAACCTTTTGTTTCCTTACCAAATTTTGAACCTATCACAGCTAGCCTTAGCATTTGTTAATTACCATATATCAATAAATTGAGAGAGTGCTTAAATGAATTTTGTTCTAAAATAAATCATTTCAAAAAAAGAAAATTTTCGAGGAAATTCCTTTCATTTGTGAGCCTAGATGAAGTGACATTAATTTTCTTTCCAAATTTTGTTCTTGGAAACCAAACTTTCTCTGTATGTCAAATTGTCTCTTTCATATAAAAAAAAAAAACTCTCTGGTTCACCCATCTCATTCGAGATAGCAATCATCACTTTTCAAGAGATGTAATCAAATGTTTTGTTTTAAACATGAAAGATACTGGTGTGGGGCAAGTACTTGTAGTCATAAGTCTTTTTGAAAATTCTTGGGGCAAGATTTTAGGAATTAAAGTGGTGAAAAGTTCTTAGAGCAGGTTTTTGTTGTCATGAGTCTTTTTTTATTGAAAATTAAATGTTGGGATGAGTTTCTATAATCATAAGAATATGAGTCTTTTAGAATAAATAAAACGATGTAGAATTTTTTTTATTCTCTTAGGGCAATTATATTAAATAAAATGATTTTCTGATGAATTTGAAAAGATCAAATGAAGGATGGCAAATTTTGAAAGAAAAAATATGATAAAAGGGAAATATGATTTGGTAAAACACTAGAGGACATTCGCATTGTACTCATAACATTCATAGCATGCATGGCATCCATGACAGGTATGACATTTCATTTTGACATGAAACCATTTTTTGAACTATCTGTTAAGACATTGGGATAAAAAGTTTTTAAGGATGAAGAAGAAAAATGATGAGGGAAAAATAATGAAAAATATGAAAAAAAACAAAAGAAAAACGAATGGTGATAAAATGTGAGAAAGAAAAGAATAAGATGAAATTTTAACTGATGAAAGAAAGAGGAATAAGAATTTGAAGATATGAGGAGATGAGGTAACAAATAAGATCAAAATAAAGCCCAATTCAGCTGGCATAAACACAAAGCCCAGTTTAGCTGGCACATTGGCACAAAATAAAGCCCAGTTAGCTAGCACATTAGATCAAAATAAAGCCCAATGTAGTTGGCATTGAGATGAATTGTAAGCCAAGTGAAATTGGCACATTGTAAGATAAGAAATATTTTGGGAAAAGAATTCATCAAGATGAAAGTTTTTAAAAGATGAGATGTTTTTGGACTTTCGGATGTGAATTCTCAAAACCATATATCCAGATACGAATGCCTAGACTTTCATATGTGAATTCTTGGAATTTTGGATGTGAATTCCTGAAATCACTTTCCAGATGCGAATGCTTGGACTTTCAAATGTGAATTCCTGAAACCATATATCTAGATACGAATGCCTGGACTTTCAGATGTGAATTCCAGAAACCATATAACCAGATGTGAATTCTTGGAATTTTGGATGTGAATTCTCGAAATCACTTTCCAGATGCAAATTCTTGGACTTTTGGATGTGAATTCCTAAAACCATATATCTAGATGCAAATGCCGGGACTTTTGGATGTGAATTCCTGAAACCATATCTCCAAATGTCAATTCTTAGATTTTCGGATCTGAATTCTCGGACTTTCGAATGTGAATTCTTGAAGCCATATCTCCATATGTGAATTCTTGGATTTTCAGATGTGAATTTTCGGACTTTCGGATGTAAATTCCCGAAATCATATTTCTAGATGCGAATTCCTGGACCTTCGGATAAGAACTCTGGAAGCAAATAGAAAATTTTTCAAAATCCTCTAGGTAAAATCCCAAGTCCTCCGAGCACAAATTATAAGACCTCCGGGCAAAATCTCAAGTCCTCTGGGCACAAAATTTAAGTCCACCGGGCACTACTTGCAAAATGAACTCTAAGTCCTTCGTGCATTAATTTCCAAGAAAACTATCAAGGTCCCTCAGGCACCAATTGTGAAAAAAAAAGAAAAAAAGAAAAAAAAAGAAAAGAAAAATTTTCAAACCCTCCGAGCTTAAGTAGTAAAATTTTTTCTGGTCAACTAAGATATAGTCTCGTCATGGTTTCTTTGCAAGTTCAAGTTTTATTTAATAGTGAACATCAGCTGAAAACCCAATCTGATCTATTAAGATGCAAACACACTACTTACAAAGAGTAGTCATGGTTTCTTTGCAAGTTCAGATTCTGTTTAATTGTGAACATCAGCTGAAAACCCAATCTGATCTTTTAAGATGCCATTTCACTACTTATAAAGAGTAGTTACGGTTTCTTTGCAAGTTCAGGTTCTGTTTAATAATGAACATCAGCTGAAAACCCAATCTGATCTATTAAGATGCAATTTCACTACTTACAAAGAGTAGTCATGGTTTCTGTGCAAGTTCAGGTTCTGTTTAATAGTGAACATCGGCTGAAAACCCAATCTGATCTATTAAGATACAATTTCACTACTTACAAAGAGTAGTCATGGTTTCTGTGCAACTTCAGGTTCTGTTTAATAGTGAACATCAGCTAAAACCCAATCTGACCTATTTAGATACAATTTCAGCACTTACAAAGAGTGGTCATGGTTTCTTTACAAGTTTAGATTCTGAACATCAGCTGAAAATCCAATCTGATCTATTTTGACTAAGAGTTGTAAATTGAAAACCCGTCTAGTCAATCAGGGCTTAGGGAATAGAATCTCAGACTCAAATTGAATGAATAAAAGTATGACTTCATTAAGCAAGACATGGTAATGAGTAGATCACAGAGCACACATGTCAAATTAAGCCCCTTATTCACCAGATTACAGATGTGGGCATCGGTAAGGGTTGATTCCATAAGCCTCTATTGAGGGGGCACATCTTTCATTTTTGAAACCTCTATTAAGGAGGGTTGTTTTCAAAAGCCTCTATTGAGGAGGCGTATATATCAATTTCAAAAAAAAAAACTCTATCGAGGAAAGAAAATTTCAAAAACCCCATTGAGAGGGCACACTTTTCAAAAAGCCTCTATGGAGGCGACACAAGTTATTTTTCAAAGTTTCAATGCCTCTATTGAAGGGAGCACAGTTTTCATTTTCAAAGTCACAATGCCTCTATTGAGGGGGAGCACAAGTTATTTTTCAAAGTTTCAATGCCTTTATTGAGGGGGAGCACAGGTTATTTTTCCAAGTTTTAAAGCCTCTATTGAGGGGGAGCACATGTTATTTTTCCAAGTTTCAAAGCCTATATTGAGGGGGAGCACAGGTTATTTTTCCAAGTTTCAATGCCTCTATTGAGGTGGAGCACAGGTTATTTTACCAAGTTTCAATGCCTCTATTGAGGGGGAGCACAGGTTATATTTCCAAGTTTCAATGCCTTTATTGAGGGAGAGCACATATTATTTTTCAAAGTTTCAATGCCTCTATTGAGGGGGAGCACATGTTATTTTTCCAGGTTTCAAAGCCTCTATTGAAGGGGAGCACAAATTATTTTTCAACTTTTAAAGCCTTTATTGAGGGGGAGCACAGATTATTTTTCAAAGTTTCAATGCCTCTATTGAGGGGGAGCACAGGTTATTTTTCCAAGTTTCAAAGCCTCTATTGAGGGGGAGCACAGGTTATTTTTCCAAGTTTCAAAGCCTCTATTGAAGGGGAGCACAGGATATTTTTCAAAGTTTCAATGCCTCTATTGAGGGGGAGCATAGCTTATTTTTCAAAGTGTCAGGGCCTTTATTGAGAAGAAGCACAAATCAATTTCCGAAGTCCCAAAGCTTCTATTAAGAAGGCACCTTTTTCAAAACTCAAAAAAAAAAAACTAAAAATATGGGAGACATTCTTGAATGCACTTTGCAAATATTTAAAGTTGGACAAAATTGTTGTCTATGTCTTTGTCTTATTCCTGATTCTTAGTAATAAACAAAGAGGGGCAGCTGTAGAAACCTAATTTTGTTCGGGTTAGATTGTTGATTATGCATATAAGGGTAGGATTCTTATTGGACTTAAAGCTTTGATTTGAATGAATCTCTCAAATGAATTTTAAACTGAACTATCTCATTGTGATTTAAATTAATTTGAATATGATCCAGATTGCAAATGTCAAAATCAATCCAAAGCTTCAAAGTTCAATCTGTGTCCATTCTTTGTTGGTTGGCCTCCCTTTCTCTTTTACTTTGTTCAATTTTTATTTTTATTTTTATTATTTATTTATTTATAATTATTTTAGTTTAATATAAAATATATATGAAATTAGAAAACCACCAAAAAACAAAAAATTTATTAAAATCAAAATAAAAAATAAAAAAAGAAATTTTTTTTTGAGTTTTGTTTTAATTTTTGGGGTTTTAGAAATCATATCATCATTAACCCCTACAATGAAAAATGGTTAGTAGAATTAAGTAAAAATAATAAACAAATAAAGAAATAAATATTGTTGAAATAATAAGATGATGAAAACATAGCAAGTAGGCCAACTTGCCCATTGCCATTAATACCACTGCCCTACCACTTGCACTGCTATCATTTCCCCCGCAACTTGCCACAACCATCATCCAATCAAATTCAACCTCCGAACACTATAAATGGCAGTGCTCGGAGTTCACAGGACACACAGAGAAGGGGAACCAGCGACCCAATTTCGACAACCTCAAAACCCCTCCAACACAGCTCAACTCCCTATTTTCTTCTTTCCATAGCAACCCGAAAATCAATCCCACAAAACCCACAATCACCACACTACAACCACTCAGGGCAGCCGAAACCCATTTCCACATCACCAAGCTTCAGCCTAAACAGAACCCCACAACCTACTCACATCGAATCCGACTGCCCACGGTTCGGTCATCAACCTCACCAGTGTCCAAATCACCACTTTCAACTTAAAAAACTTCAAGAGCCCTGCAGCCTGCGACCAGAACCTCCCAAAGCCTCAACACACAGCCAACACATCAAACCAATACAGCCATCCAAAAACCAATCCCACGCAGTACCAGCAAACACACATAGAGGAGGCAACGAAAAAGGGGACAAAGATCAGTGAGGCCCGAAAGCACCCAAATCAAAAGAAAACATCCAAGCAACACAACATCAGAAAATCACTAGAACACATAAAAAATAAAAAAAATAATAATAAATCAGAAAGAACGTTCGGAGGCCTAGTCTTCCACACGGGATCTATAAAGATCTAGAAAGAATTAGGTAATATCGAGGCTAGATCTAAGTCTGGAACGTCAAAAGGAGTCGGAAAGGCTACCTATTTTCCAGAAAAGAGATCAAAGCACGATTGTCACGACCCGGAGGTCGTGACGTACACTTATCACTCATACTTATACCGTTTTCCTAAATTTACGAACTAAATTTTTTCTTTTCACTTTAAGGTTTGTATTCGATGTCAATGTCGCTTCCAAACTAAATTCGTATTTTAAATTCGATTTAACTTTACATTTATTGTTTAATTTACTATCTCTTGGAACAACTCAACTTGATTGATATTTTAATTCAATATTAAATTGGTAAAAGAAAAAGGTCGAAAACCCCCTTATATAAAATCGACTTTCCCCAGCTTAATAACCTGCCAAAAATCAACTATTCCCAACAACATCTTTCAATTCTACAACCAACAGTCTATAGCACCATATACTACAAATATTTCCTAAATCACTAGTTACCTATATTAGCATTTCATAAGTGCATAATTGTCGTACAAAGATCATTTCTCGGATCGCACTCGATAATCATATGAGTTTACAATAATCTAGAACGATCCTAAGTTACATCCTAAAATAATTCCATAAGCATGTGCTGTGCAACTTAAATGTCATACATAATAAACAAAATAACCATTTCTATACCTCAAGCGAACCAAACCAGCACTTAGAGGACTCAGACCAGTATCATAAATAAAAATCATCCCCGAGGCCTTGCACCAAAGCTCCGAGTGGGAGCTTAGCTCGTATGATCTGCGATGTTGTTAGAAAGGGGTGAGCAAAACCACGGCTCAGTAAGTAGTTTAAGTAAATGCACGTTAGACTCATGTCGATCTACATGCACGTGTAGAAAACAATGCTGAAGTAATAAGTAAGCTTGGTGTCTAAGCATGGTATTAAATCAAAACACTTTCTTCGTACACTTCAGTTGTAAGACGCTTTCAATATGCATTTATTTAAAACAAGCTTACCATGCAGTTCCACTAAATCAATTCATTATGCATTCGGTTAAATTCAGTACGCTATGCACTTTGAATAAACGATTGGTATACACTTTGATAAATCGATCACAATGCACTTCGATAAAACGATCAATATGCACTTCAATAAAGCCAACACATTATGCACTTCGATAAATCAAACTTTTAAAATCAATGACTATGCACATATGTAAATCAATTACTATGCATTTATTTTAGATAAATAACTAAGCATTTTTTTATATAAATTAATTAGTTCACAAAACGATAATCAATAAACATTAGGCGTATAGCCTTGATTCACTGAAAACGATTTCAAAAAACGATCACTTATCACTTTAGGCATAAGCCTTAAATCACTTAAAACGATTTCAAATCGATTACTTTTCATTTTAGGCGTAAGCCTCAATTCACTGAAAATGATCTCAAATCGATCATTTGTCACTTTTAGGCATAAGCCTTAAATCTCTTAAAACGATTTCAAATCGTTCACTTTTCACTTTAAGCATAAGCCTCAATTCACTGCAATCGATATCAATAATAAAACAGTATGTAGAGTTTAGGTAATAATCCTCAATCAATCAATCAGTATCCATCCTAGCTAGCGATGGAGTGGTGTCGCAAGCTGTTGGATTATGCCCTTAGAACCATTCATTAGATGATTGACTTTGGCATTTTTTATGTATCATGACATTTTATTTATTATAGCTCATTATTATATTTGTCTTATAACCGCGTAATGTAATCTTATATGATAATGTCCTTAGAATAGTAATAACACACTATTCTTAAAATATCCCTAGTCAAGTATTATTATGAACAAGGATAATAATGTACGATAAGACTAGTATGTGGTTGACTGATGACCATTGTCATGGATATAGGATATCAAGTCATCACATAGGTACATGTTAGAGAACTATGTACTGGATCGACCCTCCATGAGAACGCTACATGGATTGTTATATGAGTGTCATAAGCGATTCTCATAGTGATGATGGTGTATGTGATCCTTTGACTTGAGATCATCAAAGATCCCAACATAGAGAATTGCATACTTTAATGCTGCTAGATGTCATTCGTAACAGGATGGACTATAAAGGTAGTAATTGGGTATGCCTTGATCTATGTAGAGGGATGTTGAGTGATCAAGATAGGATTTATCCCTCTTATATAACAAGAGTGATGTCTTGGGCCCTTTGATAGAGTGAGACTAAGAAATGCATGGCCGTGCTCGAATAAGTCAATATGAGATATTGATTTTATTTGTTTAATTAATCTACTCAGGAATCAAGAAACGCTGATTAGACTATACAAGTGTGACACATTCCATGACTTGTGTCTAATCAAGACATCAAAGGATAAAGGGATTAGACTACACGGTAACATCTATCACAAGTAAGGTTATGTCGAGTCATTGACATTCTCGTTACATGGGTAGCAATGATGTGTTGCTAGATACCGCTCATTGCCTGTGACAATTTTGTCATTGCCATTGTTTTGAGAACCTATTGGGTCGCACACTTAAAACGGATCAATGAGGAGCTTAATTAATCCTATTCTGAATTGGATTAAGGATATATCTAATCCTATTCTGAATTGGATTAAGGATATAGTTAATCATATTCTAAGTAGGATTAGAGTTCTGTTTGGCAGTAAATTTTCCCTAAAATTTACTGCCTATAAAAGGATGTTTTTCTAAAACAGAGCTGTACAACAATTAAAACAGAAAAGGTATTCTTTTAATCGAAGCTAGCAAATCGATTATAAGAATAAAAAAAACGCTCTTTCAGGCTTCTGATCGTGAGACGTTCAAGAGTCGTGAGATCCGTTCATGTGGATACCATAGAGGCAGGAACGAAAAGTTGCTGCTTGTGATTTGACCAAAGACAGGAAAAATCAGAGAAAACGTTAGGTAAAATCTCGAAACCCTAATCAGGCAACCCTCCGAATCGATCCTGGTAGAGGCCGAATGATTTAAATTCCGCTGTGTGTTTGTTTCGGTTTCCTTCACAAGCAACACTAAATCTATGGCCATAGAACGATACTCCAGTCTCGCTGATCAGTCGAGAGCTGAAACTTGTCTGCTGGTTTTCCAGACAAGCCTAACAATTTACCTAGAGCAGTAGGCTCGATAGGTACAATACGATAGTCTAGAGCACAGAGCTCGATGGACGGGCAATAAGGCCTAGAGCTAAGTTCGATAGGCTAGAAATGACCCAAAGGTCGTAGGACATGCCTGCACTCAAAAACAGTTTGAAATCAATTTCCTCGTGTAGCACTTGGCTTCCACAGATTCCAAATCACTATTAAATCAGTTTTGAGTTCGAGATATAAAGAACTTTCAATTTATTTCAAATGTCGGTTCAAACCAAGACTTTGCAAATATAAAATATGATGGAAGTCATTAAAACATAAACATTAAGTAATTAAACTCAAAACATGCTATACGTAAATGCATATATGCATCAGTTCATTTCACTTAACATGCACGCTTGGCTGGCCACAACATGTAAAGCAAAAAATAAGTTTCAGTCCAGCCCAATCATTAACGAATTTATAAAATTAAATCATTCCTACGAGATGGTGCTAATAAACTTTACTTAACCCACTTACCTTATACATTTAGCAATCCTTCTTCCTCGAGCTTTCAGTCGAAGGTAAGTCCTCTCACCGCTCCGATTCACTACAATTAAATTCATTTCCATCTCAAAAATTTGACCTCGTCATGCTTAGTCACACGCTAAGGTATATATTTTAAAATTTACAATGTCAACAGTCACCTATCCAATCCATTAATGGTTTAACATTTTGACACATGATCACAATTCCGACTTGATATCCAATTTCATTAACTATCTTACAATCATCACAGTTTCAAATCATTTTCCTATGGCTTATAAAACAATATAATAATATCATAAAATTAGATAAAGGTCTTACCGAATCATTCCAAAGCAATTTATCCACACAAAAGATTTAGCCAATTTCCTCAACAAATCGTATCCCAACCATTTTGTACCATGATACCGAAATTACGTAAGTACTGATATCATCATTCAAGCCTACTTCAGAGTTATAACTGACAGACACTATATAGTCACAAGTTCGACATTCACTTATTTAAATATATCAACGATTAAACTATGTCAAGACTCAACCTCAATTTCAATAAGATCAAACATGTACAAATCATGTCCATTTGTCACAACTTAATTTCAAAAATACCAATGCTAAGAGCCCCATCACCAATATGGGTCCTCTTAGTACTTCACGAAATTTAAATATTACAAAAACAAAAGAAAATTATCAAAATATCAAGATAATGCAATATCATTAATATTAAGTCCAAAACTTATCCACAACAAAAAACCGAGATCATTTATCCATTAGAACATCATCATGTGTCCAAATTCCCCGATAATTCTCCAAACTCAATATTCGGCTATAAGATCACTAAATCAATATTAAAATCATTATGCCTTCAGTTCATTCGATTAAGCAATACTATATGATCTACACAATATAAATCTTCTACAAACTCGTTTAAATGTCTTACCTACTCCTATGTTCGGGGCTGAAGTGTCAAGAGTAGCGGATTCAGTTGTTGCCTTAGCGCCGTGCTACAAATTTAAACACTATTGCATCGGATTAGCATCAATTTACACAAGTTTATTTTCTAATTAATTTTATAAAAGTGGCACCACAAAGTCGTCTTACCTACTCAAAGTATAGCGTGTGCGCACTTCGTGATTTACTAGATCCGTGTTTGTCGCCTTCACGTAGTGCTACACGTTCAAATATAATCAATTCGACTTAGTTTTAGTCCAATAAAATTCTAAATATTTAATACAATTTAAATCGGCGTCTCTTACCGAGTTTCGATATTAGCTCAGCTAAACGTGAAATTTGCTTCCTCTTTTCCTTTGTATTTTCCTTTCTTTCTTTTCTTTTCTTCTATATCCTCTCTATCCCGGTTATCATGAACAGCCCCTGTTGCTCAGCCTTTACATGTCAAAAAGGCCACAAAGCCTTAAAACTTGGCCCCTTTAACAGTCTTATAATGCTACTCTCAACAACTCTAAAATCAGCCTTAAAATGCCTCGAACCAGCCTTAAAAAAAAAACACCACCATTTTCAGTGCCAATTAGTCATCCCAAAACAATCCCCAAACTAGTAACAATTCAGCCTTATGTAATGCCGAACCAATCCTCAATGGTAGTAAGATTTTTGCCCCTTTAAAATTTTACCTTTTAAACTTTCAATTTTCAGCCAAAGAAGTCTCACTTCAGCATCATTTTCTGGCCTTGATCAGCACTTACAGTAGCCCTTAACACCTCTACTTTACTTTTATGTTTTGGGCACCCAAAACTGTCCCAAGACCGCCTTGATTCACCGCACCAATCTAGCCACATTCACCCCTTTTCGGTGCCTCAAAAACCACCATAATAATGCCACATTCAGCCCTTTACGATATCTCAAAGGCTATTCCAACAGTAGCCACATTCTCAGCTCCAAGGTAGCTTCAGCGACAACCTTTAAAAGCCACAAAGATCCTGCATAAACCAGCACTTAAATCCACTTCGTTTTAGCTATAAACAGCCTTAGTTTTTAAACTGTTTCCTGCCACTACTTAGCCCCAAAAATCCTTAACATCTTCCCTGTTTTCGAACCAGTAACCAAGCCTCTATTCTAGACCCTTGAACACCCTAAACTTAGCTCTATACCACCTCCATGTCCCCCCTTACCTTCAGCCTTTCAAACCCTATTGAACCTTATTCGAAGCCTTGCTACAGCCACCCAACTTAGCCAAGGATCAACACTGAAGGAGCATTTTTCAGCAACCAACTCAGTCTAAGAAGGCTCTTATCAAGAACCATTTTTCAGCCCCCAAAAATGCCACAACAACCCAGCCTAAAAGACCCCAAATCAGGACCCTCAACACTACATTTCGACCTCTCTTTTCAGCTGCTTTGTTTCCTCATTTCCAATCTTCACCGAACTTAGCCCCTACCTCCTCTCTTCTCTTTCGATCTCTCTTCAGCTCCCTCGTTTCAACTCTCTTACATGCTACTGCCTCCTCTCTCTCTCTCTCTCTCTCTCTCGATCTCTTTCCATTCTTCTCCATTCTCTCATTCATTTTTTTTATTTGCTTCTGGCAGAGGGTTCTCTGCCCTATTCTTTCTTTTGTGTTTTGAACCTACTACCACGTTCGTAGGAGTAGGTGGGGATCGAGTGGCTTCCACTGGAAGCCAATCCTGATTACCTCTTATTACTTTTTTTTATATATTTTCTATTTTTAACTATATATCATCTTATCATATACTTTTAAATCCTCTTACTTTTATATATATATATATGTTACATATGCATATTTTCATGCCCTATACATAATAGTCATATATATATATATATCTATTGTTCTTTCTTTATTTTAAATTTACATATGTATATACATATATTATACTTAATATATATATATATATATATATATATATATATATTTCCTTATTTATTCTCTCTCTCAATATATATTTATATATTTTTATATACTTATCTATATCACATTTAATTTAGTATACCTATACCCTTAATGCACAAGATATCTATTTATTTTCTCTATCGGATTAATATATATTTATCTCAAACTTATTTATATAAATAATTTTTTTATATGTATTAATCATTTATTGCAAAATGCTCCAAATTAGACTGTTTGTTTTCATTACTTAAAATAATGAGAATTATAACTACATTTCAATATTTAGCTTATTCAATATCATTTATTTATTTACTAACTTGATAAAAATAAAAAATTTTGCAATCTTTACAACGATGGAGCACGGCGGTCCGATGGCGGAGAAGGGGGTCGGAAATCGTCTAGAGAAGGGAGAGAGACTCTTGTTTTTTTTCTAAAATAGGTAAAAATAGTTAAAAAAAAAAGAAAGAAAAGGAAACAATATAAGTAAAAGGGGAGGGTCCGTGCGCCCCCTCCCCTAATGTTTATTTTTTATCTTGTTTTTTTTATTTCATTTATTGTTATTTGTTTAACTATTATTAATTTTATTTATTCATTTAGTAATTTATCTAGCTTAATTTTTTATGTTATATTTATATAATTATCTAAATTTAATATCAATAACTTTTAAAGTTTCCTATTAAATATTTTCAAAATTTGTCCAAAAGGGTGGACAATTAATAATAATAATAATAATATAATAATAATAATAATAATAATAATAATAATAATAATAATAATAATTTAAATGGAATTATTAGTTGAAAATTAAGATTAATAATAAATTAAAGTATTTAAAGTATTAATTTGAAAATTAAAGTTAATGGATATTTAAGAGATTGTCTAAAAAGGTGGACAATAAAAATTTTACAAATAAGTTTTATACATATTTTAAAACTCTTTGTCCTAAATGGTGGATAATCAAAATTTTAATTTAAATTAATATTTAAAATCTAGTTGTTCAAAATGATGGACAGTTAAAAATTTAAAAACTAAAATTATTTTCTTTAACCATGAATCCAAAAAGGTGGATTACAAATAATTTAATTACATTCAATATAATTAATAATAACAATAATATAATTTCAAAAATAGTTCGTTCGGAATGGCGGACGATAAAATTCTTTTTAAATATAATATATATATATATAAAAATCGCCAATTATGGAATCACTTTGGAGAGGAAAAGTTTTCTTCGAATACTGTTGAGGCATACTAGTGTTTCATCAGAATGGTGAATAAACATAAAAAAAATCCTTAATATTAGATAAAGTATCAATAATTATGACCAATATTAGGAGAACGCAAAAATTAAATGGTACCGTCCAACGGACGGACGTCGTGGGGGTGCTAATCCTTCCCCACACGTAATCGTACTCATGAATCCAATCTCTGCAATGTAAATCAGTCATTATGCTTAAAGTCAAATAGGTGACCAATCACACTTATATAAAAAAGATTGGTGGCGACTTCCTTCCCAATCAAATAATTTAGGTCTAGCGATCAGGTCCCTGAGCTTGGATGTCGCGACATGCATTATATTTAATTAAATCCAAGTGAAAATAAAAAATAATACTAAACTTTTATTGTGATCTATACCTGAACAAAATGACAGTTGCTCACAAATCCAATAACAATTAAGCTATGTTGTAGTGGGGAAGGTGCAATAGATATGAGCAGAAGATATGTCAGGCACTGTCTCAAAAATATATGGACAAGTACGACGTCATATTGTGAAGATATCAACTAACCCAAGTCTTGTAAGGTCATCCAATGTCACAGCCCGTGACCCTATTTTTCACCTTATTCTATATATCTTATATGGTTGGGTTGTCTGCGATACTTTACTTTTCTTTTACATATTAACAATTTGATATTAAATTATAATATGAAATACATCCTCTATCTTACTTCATAAGAAAATAGTACTGTGAAATGTCTAAATATGAAAAATAAATGAACGTACCTCATGTCATAAGTGGGCTATCGCATCATCCCCAAATGCGCAGCCGAAATCCTTTAAGTGTTAAAATCTCAACCTT
This sequence comes from Heritiera littoralis, assembly GCA_031772115.1. Lineage (NCBI taxonomy): Eukaryota > Viridiplantae > Streptophyta > Magnoliopsida > Malvales > Malvaceae > Heritiera > Heritiera littoralis. Next base: position 158,774 of record JAPDPK010000200.1, read on the forward strand.
CGAAAAACCTGAAATGTTAAAATTAAGGGGTGGGCAAACCATGGCTCAGTAAGGGAATTATATGCATACTTGATATTCAGCTTCCTATATGCTGAAAATCTTTTTCATTTTTCCTATGGGGCTCTAGGCTCACATGTAGGAAGGATACTACAGTCGGCTAGGGATCCGGATAGAGTAAGGTAGGTATTTTGAAATACCTATCTTGTCCCTGAACGTAAAAGCAACTGTAGAGAGTAAATTTCATTTTTGTTTTGAAATTTAAATGCTTTTCGTTTTTATTCCATAACCTTTTTATATTCTTTTCAAAATAATGCTTTTATGAAATAAAGCATTTAAATAAAATAACTAATATTCATATTTTCTTTGAAAAGAATATTAGTTAAATCATCATCATTTTCCTTTAAAACTCATTTCATGTTTTACTGTACATTCATAATTAGTACAGTACTTTAAAATAGCAAAATAAGCTATTAAACCTTTTTCGTATAACATATAAATCATTTAAATCTAATATTCAATTTAAAATTTAAAATAAGAATATTAGATTTATTTTCCTCCTCTTTCCTTTTTGGAAAACATATCACATATTCATGTCACATATAGTCTAATATTCAATTTAAAATAATAGTAAGAATATTAGACTTATAAACTCCTTTTCCTTTTGAAAACATATTACATATTCATATCACATGTCATATGAAAATCATCTCGTAGTACTAAAATCAGTACTGAAATAAGCATTTTATAAAATGCTGTAAATCACTTTCATTAGATTTATCACATATCATGTAAAACATTTTCATTTCACGTATCACATATCATATAAAACATTTTCATTTATGGAGACTGAGGCATGCCCAGCCCGTCCACTGGGTCTAGGGATGTAAACGGGTCGGGTACCCGCTAGATTTGGGATACCCGAACCCGAACCCGAACCCGATTAACTTTAATAATACCCTAACCCGATTAACTACTCGATTATTTTTATTTATGCTACCCGAACCCTAACCCTATAAAATATAAATATCCGTTTAACTACCCGAACCCGTTTAACTACCCGTTTATTAAGTCAAAGTTTGATATTTAAATTTAAAATTAAAATTAATTTTAGAATAACTTAGTTAAAACATTATATTATAAATTTAATTTAACTCATAAAAAAAAATTAAAGTTAAAAATCATAATTATAATATATACTGATTTAATTTAATTAAATAAAACATTAATAATAAATAATTGATATATAAAAAATATAAGTATTATATTAATTAATTATTACTTATAATCGGGTTCGGGTAGCAGGTACCCTAAGGTAACTACCCGAACCCTACCCTAACCCGTGACGGGTAGTAATTTCACTACCCGAACCCTACCCGAACCCGATTATACACTACCCTAATCCTACTTAAACGGGTCGGGTAGCACTGGGTACCCGTTTATAGGGTACCCATTGCCATCCCTAACTGGGTCGTTACTCGTATCATGCTATAGACCCCGAAGGGTATAAATAATCATGTCAGATCTATGGCCATAGTCTATAATTGTCCTCGGCGGATCACTGATCAGGTGTCGGCCGGGACTACATATCACATATCACATATTACATGTTACATATCACATATCACATATCAGCATGATAGGATGCCATCTAGTCTCAAAACCGTATTTTTCATCATCAATAACATTTATGGAATTTATAAAAATATATAATTTCATAATTTAAAACCATATAGGTTATAAAACGATTTAGTGAATATTTAAGAAATATATATAAAAATATTCACTTTATTTCTTTTCATTTTCCATCTCGTATTACGTGTAATTTACATATCAAGAGAATTTTCGATGATTTCATTATCACCATTCTCGAAGAGAATTTTCTGTGATTTCATTATCACCATTTCTCGAAAACATGAATATTTTAAAAATCAATTTCATTATATTCATGTTTTATGAAAAATAATAATTTTTCTCATTTTTCGTGATTGAATATCGATTTTCAAAAATAAAATCATTTAATATGATTTTATGAAATTTTCTAAAAATTTTCGGTAGCATAACGGCTGCCTATTAGGTAGCCTCTTGCACGGAAAATACAGTTTATAATTCCAGCCAGTACATCAACTCAAATTTCAAACCAATCATTCATCGCAATATTTTCATAAAATATTTTCATAAAATATTTCATAATTAAAATCATGCAGACTGAATATCCTTACAGTGCTGCACATGCATCCCTTACCTTAGTATACTGTAGAAGATGCTTTAAGTTGCACCACTACGCCTCTTATATCGTCAAATTATAAACTGCAAAAATAACAGCTTACTATAATCAATTTTCGACATCGATTATATAAAATCCCTTTATTTATTAAACTATTTTTTTTAAAAATTATCATTTCTTATAATTTCTCTATGGTAGATGAACATTCCATTTACTTTTCTATTTTCTGTTTTGGCTTTATTTGCCACTTCCAAACTGCAATTCATCTTCCTTTTTAATGACCAATTGTCATTCCTTGTGTATAAGCTTATTTGGCTTATGTGCTTTATTTCTCATGTTAGTACATATATTCCTCCTCTTTATAAATTTCCAGCCTTTAAGTAATTCAGCATCGCCCAATTTGTGCCCCATTTACGTCACCTTTCCTATCCCTCCTATGGCAGAATATTTCTCTTCATTTACTAAGCCTATTTGGCTTATAATTTTCCATTTTCCATAGTATTACATTTGTTTTATCCTTGCATATTTTCAGCCTTCTAAGTTAGTCAATTTCTTTCCACTTTTCTTTACCATTCACGCCACTTCCTCTGTCCTTTATTTTGGCCGAATGGTCTTAGTTAAATATAAGTGGTTTATTCATTTTATATACATAAATATGTATATATTAATCATAGTTGACACATTGTTTCCACCCATTCAGCCAAGTCAAACCTAACCTTTCTTTTCTTTCCTGATGTCTACTGTCCAACCGAAACCTCCATTTATTTTCTATTTGTAGCCAACATTAGTTTCAGTTTATATCATTCTATATTGTGGCTACACCTAGTATATTTTTTTTGGCTGCCACAACTTCAATTTTCACACACACAAAGTCATTTAAAAGTCAGCCACCCATTCACCTTTTCTTCCACTTTTCGGCTGCACAATTTGGCCAACAATTCTTCTCCATTTTCGGATGTACAAACAGCCTATTTTTCTTCATTCTTTAGCCACCTTTGTTGACCATAATAACACCTTTTTTCTTTTCCCCTGTTCCACGTGAACTCTACCTAAACTAAAACTCATGTTTTTTATTTCCTTCTTATTTTATTTTATTTTATTTTTCATGGCTGTTATGGTTTCAGGTTCAGCTTGATTCCATTTTCACGTGAATCATCCTCATCAACACCTATCTTCCTTCTTTCTAGCCATCACAACCGAGCCCTAACTCTAACTCATACATATCCTTATTTCAAATAACATATATAAACAACATACTTTTGCTCATAACAGCCAAAATTAACAAATAAAGGCTCATAATTTCTTAGCTGAATCTTTACCTGTACAGAGCAGATTTTCCACGTTGCTTCAACTTCTGTTTGGAGGTATTCCAGCTATGTTCTTTGGTGTTTTACAAGCTTAATAAGCAAGGTCTATTTTCCTTCTGAAAATACTCATATTCTTAGCTGAAAATAAGAGAATTTCTGTTGAAGAAATGAGGGTTACAACACGTGAGAATAGAGGAGAATTCGTGATGTTCATCAAGAAATGAAGATGACGATATAGCTGGAAACAAAAGCAGAACAATGGTGTGTGTTGGCTGTATTTTATTAGCCAACATTAATTATTATTATTATTTTTTTGATAGATTTTCCTACTATATTTTATTGTTATTATTTTTTTATTTTTTTTTCACACCAATACATATAATTCTGATTTTCATATCAGAATTTTCTTTTGTACATGTCATAATAGTTATTTTAGCCTACTTAAATTACATAATTGATCCTTTCTTAATTCCTTTGCCAACCATTTAAATTTATCCAAATTAATTTCCTCAACTTTATCACTTCCGGAATTTCCTACAATATTCCATCTTGTAAATAATTTATTTATTTACTTAACTTCTCTATTTACTTTAATATTAAATTTTCAAATATTTAATATCAAAATATTAAAATTCGCAGTTATCACATCCAATTATCCTTATAAGCTATCGTGTTGAAACACACCAAGGATTTTATCAATTCATCAGCACGCTCCTGGCATCTATAGAGACACATATAATCCTCTCGGTGTCTACTTAACTCATCCATCAAATCTCATCGCACTTGTGGCCATGCATTACACTCTTATCCAACAACACTACGACAACTCTAAATCCATAGTGTCCATTAGACTCGACATTAACATCATGAATGAACAGACATATCTCAATTGGAAAAGAATCCATATATCGAATCTTGGCACCTTTACGATGCACATGTAATTTCTTCCTCTTCTTCAACAGTTTCATTGAACTTGCTGTTGTGGGTGAAATGGTATTGTCATGACCAGACTCGACAATCTCAAAATAAGAAGGTTCCTATTGAGTTGATGTGTTTAACTTCAATGCTCGTGTTCGATCCTTTGTTTTAGCCTTTTCAAATGGAAGAACTAGGAATGTTGTTGCTATATTACCTAATTCTCTCAACTTTTTTTTTCAAGGCTAGTTTTCCTGAAATATTACATGCATTGCACTGTTTCACTATTATGTCCCACTCAGCATCCAATGTCAACTACTACATGTCTTCATTTGTGGACTTCATTAATCTAATTTCGACTAATGTGAATGCACGGCAGATAAGGGGATTGATTGTCCAAACCATGTATATTCAGCAATTTCGTGAGCACACGACAACCCATGTGTCATTCTCATTACACAGCCACAAGAGTGAATATCAATATCTTCCTCCTTCAATATCATTTGCAAAGCTGTCCTTGACACCAACCCCCGTAACTCCTTAAATAATGATGGCTTGAAGTTGTGTTCAACAACCGTAAGGCTTGCCTCGAATGAAGCCTTTATATCTATATGTTGCAGCTCTATCAAGGAGTCGATAACGTTCCAAGATGTTTCAAAATCACCTTGAGATAATCTAACGTATCGTTTCAACTTTGCATGTACACCCTCAACGCTACAATACAAATTAGAACATGTATTAATTATAAATTCAAAAAATTATTGAAAACAAACGTAAACTTAAAAGATGACAATGAACATACCTATTAATTGTCACATTGTCGAAATGCATTACTTTATCCATCCAAGCTGCAACAAATCGCTCTTTATACTTATCTAACCAAGTGTCCTTTACATGTTGCAGCGCTTTTGGATAACGATGGCAATCCAAGTGCATTGAGCTTAAATGCCGCTCATACTTTTCCTCTCTCAATGAGAACATAGGAACACTCCATGATGCCAATAATGCATCCCACCTCTCCTTGTGCTCAAATAACTTTTTGCAGTTAGCAAGCACATTCTTCGATATGTGTCATCTACATAATAGATTGGTTGTGGAGTTTAATACTGCTTGAAATGCATTCATCAATGCCAAATCTCGATCTGTGACAAGGACAGAAGGTGATGTAACACCTATCATTAAACTTTTTAACTTCTGCTATGCCACGTGTAGTTTTCTTGACGCTCAGCTTCCATGTACACAAATGCAATTGAAAAAGTCAAATTTGTTGATGTGACACCAACGATCTTGAGGAGTGGCATATGATATTATTCATTTTATATGTGCAATCCATAGTCAATATATATGGGAAAGCATGCAATAAATCTATCAAGGTAGGATGCACCTGAAACAAGTCTTTCACAATATGAGTTAACTCATCACTCCGATGCCACTCAATGTATTTACACTCATTCAACTGTTTCATCAGTTGTTGCATTTATTACCTACCAACTTTCTTAATCAATCTGTAAGCTTGTCATGTATTGTAAACGATCTTCACAGTGCTTACATTCTTCTCATTCTTGTTTTTCAACATCATGAGTAGGGGTGAAAATGAGACACTGGTGCTCGCAAGCTACTTGGGCTCGACTCGAGAAAAACTCGAATTCGACTCGATTTTTGTCCAGCCGAGCTCGAGCTCGAGTAGCTCGAGTTATCGAGCGAGCCGAGTTCGAGCATTGTAATACCCGGCTCGAGTAGCTCGTGAGCTTAATCGAACATTTAATTATAAATTTACGATTTTACCCTTAAAATATATACCTAACCTAAAAACCCTAAAAACTTAAACTTCTTTCTTTCCACTCCTCTCACCAGCGACGCTCGTTCACTTTTTCTTACCTTCGTTCTTTGTTTCATCCCTTTCCCCTCTCTCTTTCTCCCCATCTTGTTTTAACTTTCACTCGGTACACCTCCATTCTTCTCTCTCGAGTCTCGATCTCCCACCAGGTGTTAGCCCTTTCCCTTTGTAGCTCTGTCTTCTAATCTCACTTATTTTTGTTTCTGACATGGATTCATGTAGGTTTTAGATCTCTAACCTTTATGAGTCTGTTCTTGTTCTGATTCTTTTAGATTTTAACCTTTTTTTGCGTTTGTTGTTCTTTTATATTTTAACTTCTTTAGTTTTTTAAATTTTTTTTTAATTTTCTGGTCCAGCTTAGGGAATATCTTTTTTTTATCCCTTTCATTCCTTTGATTTTTAAGTTGTTTTATTATTTGTCTTGTAATTAATTAAAAAATTTGTTACCGTTTTTTTCTTGGTTCTTTTTTTCTTTATTTCTTTATATACATTCTTTTGACTTCTTGAGACTTTTTTGTTTTCAAGTTAATTTGAAGATGAAAAGCATACATGTTCTGAGGCTATCATCTTTCTGTAATAATGTGAAAATGCATAAATGGATGTGGGTCTTTGTTCTATTTGTAGATTTGGGAAAGGGATTGGCTTTATCTTAATCTTCATCACTTTTAAAATTTTCTGCAGACTGTGATGTACAGTGTTGTTGTATTTGGATTTGTTTCAGATTGTTAATTTTTTTGTTTAAAAATATTTTATTTGAATATTTAAATTTAATATTATCAATTTTTTTTATTATGATTCGAGCTTAATCGAGTTCGAGCTTAATTGAGTTCGAGTATAATCTCTGTAGACACCTAATTTAGTCCGAACAATTTTTAAATAAAAAAAATCAAAAAAAAAATAAAAAAAAATCAAAAAATGATAAAAAGAAACAAGTCAATTTTGGTCAAATCTCATGTGGAGCACATGCAAAATTCACACCTTCAAGAGTTGACTAAAGTTGATATTGTTGCCAAAAATAAAAAGAAAAATAATCAGCCATTAAATCAATGAATAAATTAAGGAAGAAATAAATTGGGTGAAATAAAATCTGAAAATTGATTACCAAAAATAAAAAAAAATGAAATGGAAATAAATTTAAAAAAAGAGGGAAAGTTAAACAAAATAAATGAAAAATCCCATGATCATGGGATCAAATATAAATTTTTGATTACTTTCCATGAAATTTTGAGGCTATAAAAGCCAATGAAACGGGGCTAAAAAAAAACCTGGAGGAGAAAACCCTAGAAAACCTTGGAGAGGACATACAGCCACCATCCATCATCCTCTTCAACTCAGCCTCGCCAACCACCATCATTGGACAGGCACACAAAAAAAAAACCTAGCTGGTCGTACCATTATCATCTCCCTCCCCTACTATCCTTGTTTTTTGGGCCATCTTGAATTCATCCTTGCTACCACTCTCCCCTTTTGCGTTGCTACTTTGCTCTACATCTCTTCACTGTTAATTATCTTCATCACCCCGCCAAAGAAAGAGAGAAGAATCCGCGAGTTTGCTCGCTCGCCCACCCAAAGAGAAAGAACATCCAAGAGCTCGCCAATTCAAGGAGTTCGCCCGCCCGAGGAGGCTATCTTCGCTCGCCTGCCCTGCCAAAGAAAGAAGCTGTGTGCTCGCCCGACCGAAGAAGAGGGAAGACTTGTGAGCTCGCCCGCCCTCCAATAGAGGTATATTCCCCTTTTTTGCCATTCATTTACTTAGGTATTTTTAATGTATGGGTAGAAAATAATAAGTAAAATAAATAAAGGAAAATAAAAAAAGAATTTTTCCGATGATAAGATTTTGAAGAAATCACAAGTAGTGATTCTTCGACAATCTTTAGGGTCGAGAAAAAATCTTTGGACGTTACCAGCGTATTGGAACATCTAATTGATTTTATCTTGATACAAAAATCATTTTGATATAAATATAATAATAAATTTTAAATTTTAAAATAGTTAGACAAATAAGAATGTAACTATCAAAATAAATAAATAAATAAATGCAAGTATAAGTGTTAAAATAAAATATATATATATAAATATACATTTTTAAATAAATGAACAAAAAAGGAATTTCCGATGATAGGATTTCTTAGAAATCACAAGTAGTGATTCTTTGATAATCCTTAGGGTTGAAATGAAATATTTGAATATTACCAGCGTGTTGTGGTATTCAAATAATTTTAGTTCGATATTGATATTTCTAATAAAATTAATATTTAAAAATAAATAATAAATAAATAAAATCTTTTTAAACAAATAAGTAAACAAGAATGTAAAATTGTTACAATTAATCTTTTGGAATAAATAATAACAACAACAATGACGAAGAAAAAAAGAATAATTAAAGAAAAATAAACAAGATATACATTTTAAGGAATTTCCGATGATGAGATGTTACGGAATTCACAAGTAGTGATTCTTAACTGATCTCTAGGTGAGAGAGATCTACTAAATGTTACCAGCGTATTGGAATATTTAGTATGATTTTTCAATAAAAATAAAATTTTATAAATCAATAAATTTCAAAAGTAATAATATAAGTATAAAAGATAATAAAAATAAAATAAAATAATATATTTCTCATGTGCATCATATTTATTTTGTTAGCACCATTTGCATTCATGAAATTCAAAATAAGTGCGAAATCTCCCGAGGATGGGATTCTATAGAAATCGCAAGTAGCGATTCTTAAGAAATCTCTAGGTGAGTAAATTATCTGAAATGCTACCAAAAGTATTGGAGTACTTCGGAATAATTTTCAATATAAAAGATTTTCACTTATTTTAAATTAAAAAAAATAAAACTTAAATATTCCAAAATAAAACAAATAATAAAAATGGTTTCAAATAAATGGAGTTCTTTTTGAATGTTTAATTAAGATCATTTTATTAAGATTGAAAGATAAGACATGATTAAGTGGTACCGTTTTTTAACGGGCGTTGTGGGGGTGCTAATCCTTCCCCACACGTAACCGAACTCCCGAACCCAAACTTTGTTTTCGCAGACCAAAAATTATTTTTTTTGATAAAACTTAATTAATCTTAAGATTTTATTAAAAAGATAAATGATTTTAGGTGGCCAATCACACCTAGTCAAAAAAGATTGGTGGCGAGTCCATTTTTGTGTTTTTTTCAAAATCGTCTAGCGATCGAGTCCCCGGACGAAAATCGTTACGACAATCTCGAGTCGAGCTCAAGCTTGAAAATTAGAGCTCAATCGAGGTCTAGCTTGAAAACTAGAGCTCGACTGAGCTCGAGCAGAGTATCGAGCTTCAATTTTCGAGTTGAGCTCGAGCTCGAGTATCACAGTGTATCGACTCGGCTCGATTCATGAGTATATTTTGTGGTTTGAGCATGTTCTTGGTCATATCAGCCACAACTTCCTTCTCATCAGTTGACAATCTTGTGCTAAATGGATGACCCTCAAAAACGCCTTGTAGGTGCATGGTTGTGCATCACTTTTACTACACTAACTATCACTCATCATCCTTTTTTCTAATTTCACACCTACTAGCTCAAATGGACAGCCACATTTTTTCATTCCGACACCCTTACGAGCTACTTTATTTGCTTTTGCCTTCTTCTTTTTCGACTCTTTAAATCTTCTACTTCATTCACAAGTGAGACATAATGATGGAGACCCAATGATGGAGATCCAAGCTCACAAAGCTCAAGTCATGTTCGTGATGATCGTGATCCTTTGAGTATCCATGGAGGTCCAATTACAAGAGCTAAATCAAAGATAATGCAACAAGCCTTGGCTGGTTTCATTGATATTGCTAGAGAGAAAGCCCAACAAAGCTTGAGCATGGAGGATGATAAAGTCTTCTACAACATGGTCCAAGCCCAAGTTCAACCTTCTTGAAGACACACAAGTATTGGGCCGAAATGCAAATTAGGCTAGATGCATATTTTATTTAGTTAAGTATTATTGGGCTGAACATTGTCTTAATTTAATTTAAGCCCAATTCCTTTTTAAATAATAGATTTTGTAAGACTTCTATTACTTGTTCTGCAAGTTAGGAGAGTAGGATTCCTATTGCTTGTTCTGCAAGTTTGCTATTTCCTATTCTGCAAGTTAGGAAAGTAGGATTCCTATTACTTGTGCTGCAAGTTATTTATTTGCCTATAAATAGTTATGTAACCCTTTGGGGAGAAGACAATTGATTTTAGTAATAAAATTGAGAGACTTCTTATCTTTGGTTCTCTTGAGAACTCTTGAACTTATCAAGGTCTTCCTTGTGGCGTTCTTCTACCTTCCACCAATATATACCATAGGTTCTTGCTTTTCTAAGCAACGGGTCTTGGTCCAATACCATAGGTTCTTGTGTTTCTACACAATGGGTCTTGGTTTTACTTCTAATTTTTGTTTTCCTTTGCTGCGTTTTTTTAACTTATTATTGTTTTTCTTCAAGTGTTCTTCATTGAACCTCATCTTCTTTCGGTGAGGTCCATATCACATAATCTAGGTTTTCTTGAAAAAATTCCTGGTTTAGATCCTCTAATCATAACTGTGAATCTTACATTTCTACCCATCTCTCTTGTCCATGTGATTAACTCTTCTCTAGTAGAAAAAACCAGCACAAATAATAATAATAATAATAATAATAATAATAATAATAATAATAATAATAATAATAATAATAATAATAAATGATTGATTTTACTTGTACTAAAGATAATATTAAAATTAAAATTATCATACCTTGTCCATCGTAAAGGACTCAGTGCAATCAAATTGAGAAGACTCTGCTTCTTGCTGGTAAACCACTAATCTTCTGTTATCCTATAAATATTCAACAAATTATTAGTTTATTACATAACAATTAACTAAATAAATAACAAAATTCTAAATTTTTTTCTCGATTTAAAGGGTCTCGGCAATTCACTGCCATGACTTTTTAAAGGGTCCAAGCAGCCCATTGTTAAGAGCCACTCATACCTCTCGACAGTGCCTTGCCAAACCTTTATAATGTTGTCAAGCCGTTATTAAGTCTCGTCAAGCGGTTGTCGAATTCCTTCATAAGGTCTCGGCAGCCACCTGACAAGATCGTTTTATATCTCTTGGTAATGAATTACTAGGAGTGTCGAAAATCATATCATTTCCTAAACCCTAAACCAAAAAATTAAAAAAAATTAAAAAAATTAACTAATAATAACATACATATGCAGGAATATGGCATATTTAATCTACATCTTCATCCATAAATTAATTCTTGCTTGAATCATCATCAAAATACTCCATGGATTAGATTTTTGGATGAAATTTAATTATTTACGGTGTGTGCAGGGAAGAAGAGGATGATGAGCTAAATGAAATTTTAGGGTGTGTGAGTGGATGAGGGTACAATAGTAATGTTGTCCAATGTTTTTTTTAACAAAAAAATTATTTATTTAGGATGCGCATAGTACTCCTTAGGGTGTGACTAGTTGCTCTCTAAATTAAATCACAAGTTTTTAAGTGAAACAATAAATTAAATAAAAATACTTTGCTCATTCTATGTACCAAAAAAACTTTGCTAATTAAAATAAAAAATTAAATAAATATAAAAATTATACAAAATAAATAAATTAATATGAAATCATATAATTCTTTTTATAATTTTATGATTATTGAAGAATAAAGTGAAAATGTAAAGTTTTTCACTTAATACATATTATTAAATTTAGTACTTCTTGAAACTGTTTAATTTATTGCTTTTTCAAAAAGCTAAAATTTTCTTTTCACAAAAGTTAAAAATTTTAAAATTTTGAGAGCCAAACACCTGACTTTTACTTCTGCAATAGATAAGCTCTTCCATAAGTTAGGCCAAACATGCACTAAGGTTTCTCACTTGCCCTTCCTCTTAACGATGGATTGAGGTATTGATGAATACAACCAAAGAGAAACAAAAGAATTTCAAACAAAGTTTTTTTAATGCAAGAATAATGAGCTCTCGTAGATGTAACTTAGATCTTATTCTTTGTGTAGGTTAGGTGTTTGGGCTCATGCTCAAACATAAAATCAAAATTACACAACATAATAAGATGGAATTTAAACATAAAAATACCAAAACAACCACTACTAGCTCACATTTGATAAAATATTCAAGAAATGAATTTGGAATATCAAGTATACAATGGAGTTCAAAACTTTTACCTTATTTAGAGATATCATGATCTTAAGAGTTTGATCTCCATATGGAACTTGTACACTAAGGCTTATAATGGAGTTCAAAACTTTTACCTTATCTAGATATATCATAATCTCAAGAGTTTGATCTCCTTGTGAAACTTGTACACTAAGGCTAAGTCGTTGCAAACCAAAGTTGTCCCAAAGTTGTCCAATTATCCGGCCTTTAACGGTATACACACAAGTTGTGAACGGCACCTTCACAAAGGTTGAGTTGAATTACAACTGTTACCATATTAGCAGCTTGAGTATCAATATACTCACTATCCAGGATTCAAAATCTTCAAAAACATATTCTCGCGGAAGAACTCTCTTTTTCAGAGTTGGAAAACAATCCCAAAGACCTTACAAGAAAATTGGCATAGGGAATGTATAAGAAAACTACAAATTTTTCGTACAAATTTTGTAAATAAATGAAGAAATTAAATAAACTTAGTGTAAGATGTATTCTGAAAATACTATTACTGAGTAATGAAACTGAAGATGTGAGTGTAGTGCATTTAACAATAAATGATTAATATATATATAATTTGGATTTATATAAATAAGTTTGAGATATCTATACTATTAATTTTGATGGATTTCCTGCATTCCCAATAAGCTACGTCGCTGGTTAATCATTTTACTGTTTTGCTTCTCTTGTGTTATTTCATCATGTTATCTTACTCTGTAATTTTAGTTTTCTGTTTCCCAGTCATTGTTGTAATTTCACTTATGGATGGAAGCAGATGCTGGTAAATATCTTTGTGGTCTATTTTTGTTTTGAGTGTTTTTTATTCTTCTTCTTATTAGTTTGGAAAAAAAAATAAAATCTTGCATCCAATATGGTATTCCATTATTCAACAGTGTGTGAACCTCATCTCCTCGGTTTTTCTGTTGAGTTTCTTCAAGTGGACCCAACATTCATTTGTCAAATTAAATTATGATGTGAAGATGGGTCTCGCTTTTGCAATTTTCCATGTTTTCTTTTTGTTTTTTTTTTCTGACCCTTTGCTGAATAATACTTTCTATCTTATCTCTTTTTTCTTTCATTTACATATTTTGTGGCCACTACCTTACCTTTGCTAGGTCGTTTTTCCACAACATAAGAAGACACATGTCTTGACTTGCAAGTTCATCGCTTTTTTTAAATTTCTTCCATTATCTCTTTTTTTTCCTTGATTTATTGGCAAGTGAAGCTTTTTTAACTGTTTTTGCAACAATTTGCTTACAACTACCTAAATAGATTGATACCAGTTGATGGACTTCTTTGACACTAATATACGTGTATGCTATCTGTTTATTTTTATTATGACAACAAAAGATTAGTTTTTGCATTTCATTTGTTGAAGAAAAGAAATGGCACTATGCAGCTACTATCATTATTATTGTGAGGAATGCATAAAATTCCTAGGTAAGTTAATTGAGATAAAAAGATTTGTTAGGAGAAAGAGCTAAATTGCAATTTGTCTTAGATCTTTGATAGTGAAATTTTTTATGGTGCTCAAAAAGAACATATTCTAAAACCCATATGTTATCATGTTCTTAGCATCTTCTTTGTTTTTGTCTTAATTGTTCTTGATTGATTATTATCTACATTGCTTGGTAAAAGATTTAGCATTGTGCGTGTAGACACCTTATTTTGTCTGGAGTTTTAACTTGTAAAAAATAATTAATTGGGTTAAGTGACATTGTATTTTAATTTAATTCAACAATTTAGATTAGGATAATTATTTAATATTAGGATTATTTAGAAGTAGGCTAAAATTAAAATTAGGATTTTTTTTAGATTTAGAATTAACATTAATTAAATAAAATAAAATTAGGATAAAAATAGGATTTAGGAATAATTAATAAATAAAATAAAAAATTAAAAAAATTTTAGAATAGGATAACTATTAGGAGTAATTAATCAAGTAGGAGAATTATTATTATATTAAAATTAGATTAATTAGAGTTGGAGTAAAATTAATATAGGAATTAAGAGATAAAATAATCAGAAAAAGATAATTGATAAAAAGTAAAGTTGGATTAGGACTTACTTAGATTTTTACTATAAAATGGATTAGAAGGATCCAATAAAGAGAGGGGAGATTGATCACGACTGCCATCATCGGGCACCATCCTCTTCAACGTCTCCTACAGGCCTTTTGCCATTACACCAAGAGACCACCTCTGTTTCGTCCTCATCATCTACCATCCATCAGCCACCATTGTTTCACCTTCACAAAAACCAACTAATTTCTTCACCATTTAACCGAGCTACCTAGATCTTCCTCCTGCGTTTTTCTTGGCTCCCCCATTTTCTTTGCCTAGCCACAGCTGCATCATCTCTGCCATCACTGCAACCCCGGCACCACCACGCGCTACCTGCTGTTACTAAGAAAGTAGGACCGAAGCCCATCAGCAGCTGCTCCTTCCCTGCTCTGTCCAGCCCCTGCAAAAGACAAGTACCCATCCTCTGCATGCTGCTATTGCCCCCTACCTCTATCGTGAATCATCATCGTCTACAGCCTTGCACCAAGCTTGTTGCGGTTCTGTCTTTTACTGTGCTTCTAGCCCGATTGCATCACCGACCCCTGCTCCTTAGCCGCTCCAGTAAGATATCCACGGCATCCACATCTCCACCGCCTCTGCTTTTAATCCTTTGTAGTCGGTTAATGCTACAAGAGAAAATATAGAGGAAAGAGAAATAAGAAGTAAGCCACTTTCTGGTACTTTTTACATGTTATTAATTAAATAATATTTTGGCAAAATTAATTAACCAACATTTTATTCGATAGGTGGATAAAATGATTGAAAGAATAGTGTTGATTTAAATGCATGGTAATTGGTTACATGATAATAATTAAATGACGTAACAATTTGGTCCAATAATTTAATAATCAACTTAATAATTGGTGATTAATTTGATTTAATAATTTTTATGTAATAATTTGATTCAATATTTGGTTAAATAATGAAATTCAATTAATATTAATTTGTATGGTATGTATACAATTTGATTTGCTTGATAGTCAGTTTGAATTATTAATGTGTTTATTAAGAAAATTTTTTTTGTATGCCATCAGGATATTTAATTTGTAGTATTTAATTGATTTTGCATGAGTAGTAAGATGTATAACTAGAATTTGCTTTGAAACGTTAGAAATAGGATTTTACAAAAATAACCTTTTAAAATATATAGATATAAATGGATAGATGAATAAATAAGAGAAATAATTAGATAGAATTAAAATTAGAAGAAATAAATAAATAAATAAATAAAAAGACAAATTGAAATTATTCCGATGATGGAATCCTTGGAGTGATTGCGAATGTGTAATGTTCAAAGATTCCTAGGTAAGAGATTCTTGTTTAAACTTGGCCAAGATGATGGAAGGTTTAAACAAGTAATTTCGATAAAAATAATTCCAGATTGTTTTTAAAGCAATAAAAAATAAATATTAAGAGATAAAGACAAATTGAGATTATTCCGATGATGGAATCCTGGAGTGATTGTGAATGTATAACATCCAAGGATTCCTAAGTAAGGGATTCTTGTTTAAGCTTGGCTAGAATGATGGAAGGTTTAAACAAATAATTTCGATAAAAATAATTCCAGTTTGTTTTTAAATAATAAAGATTGAATAAACAAGTCATAAAATAAAATAAAAAGAAATTATTAAATAATAAGAAAAAAAATAGATAGGGATAGGAGTCAAAATAGATTGGTCATAATATATTTAAATTATCCGATGACGGAGTCTCTTTAGGTGGGTCGAATGAGACAACTTGAATACTCTTGAGGTGAGGAGTAGTTTCTAATGGTTCAGCCAGAATGATGGAGGGTTATTAGAAAGTTTTCCAATATTAATAATATCGAAACCTAATGACATTTAAAGGCAAAATTAGGAAACCTAAGACTAAATGGTACTATTTTAGGATGGGCGTTGTGGGAGTGCTAATCCTTTCCCACACGTAATCGTTCTCTCGAGTCTAAGAATCTTTGAACGTAAACCAAACCTTCTCCTTAGTTTGAATAAGCGACCAATCACACTTTAGGTTTGAATGGTTGATGGCGACTCTTGAATTTAAGTCTAGCGGGTTAGGTTCTAAGATCTGACACGTTACAATAGTGCGAATCATGTTACACTAAAAAAAAAACATTTAGAGCTGGTAAAAAAATTGTCTGTAGCAACGCACAGTGTTTTTTCTAGTATATATTAATCCAATAAGGAAAATAAATTAATATTTTGCACATTTGTGAAGTAAACTAATAAATTATATAAATGCACTTACAAAACCTAAGTGCCTAGATTAAAAGAACAGAAAAATATATATATATATATATTCATTTAATTAAATAAGGAATACAAGTACATTAAATTAAATGTAATATACACATGAGTATATGAATAATATATATGTATAAATACATATATAAATAAAAAATAACTATATACATATATCAAGTATAAAACATATATATATATATATATATAATATAAAAGAGTTACTATATATATATATATATAAAATTAAGATAAGAAAGATTATATATATAATACATATAAGAATTTAAAAAAAAGAAAACTAAACGGCTTCCTCATGGGAGCAAGATTTGAAAGAAAAGAAAGGTAGAGGACTCTGCCAAAAATCAAAATAAAAAAAAAAGGGAAACCTGTAAGAGATGAGAAAGAGAAAGAGAAAGAGAAAGAAGGGAAATCACGGTAGAGAGGAAGAGAGACTAGAGAGGAGAAAGGAGGAAATTGCTGCAGCAACTAGCGAAAGGGGAGCCAAAACCTAGAGAAGAGAAAGACCAAAGTTGCAACTATAAAGTGAAGCGAGAGAGCAGTAGAGGTAGTAGAAGGTGACACGAGATAGAGGAAAAAGAAGACCTGGATCATGTCTGAAAAATGCAGCAGTGCCACGTGAGGAAGGACTCGAACACAACAAGAAAATGTGACATTGTATAGCTGTTTTGGTTGGCTTTAATGCTATCAAGTGGTTGATTTAGACTAAGATCCTTGCTAGTGTTTAAGGTTGAAATATAGCTGAAGAAGGGGCTGACCTATGCGTGAAAAATAGAAAAAGGAAAGCTGACTTTGACAGCAGAAATTAGGTGCAGAAGGATCCATTTTTGAAGCTGCCGTAAATGGCTTTCTCAAGGGATGAAATGCTGAATTGAAGGTTAGGAAACAAAGGTAGTGACACGTGAAAACAAGGCTGTTCAGTAGCTTAGAAACAACAAGAAAAGTAGAGCACTAGGAGGCTGCAACAAGGCTGAAGCATAAATGGCAGCCTTTTTGGTCCCAAATCAGGAGCTGATCTTTCTAGCCATTTTTGGTTAGATATACGTTGTATCGTGACTAACATTTGAAGCTGTGGTCAGTGGCTTTTTAAGGGCTGTAAATCGGGAGGTGTTCAAAGGGTAATAAATATTAATTATTTAATATTAATATGTATATACATATATTCCTTAGGACAATGAAATGTGGGAATTATGGCTTTGATATGATATGTGAGAGGGATAAGAAAAAATATACAATGAGATTTCATGATTAAAGAAATTATTGAATAGGTCATGGTGGTAATGCACTGAGTTCAATGGGGTATATTATGTATAATGTGATCATGTAATTGATTTCGCGATATGAAAATAAGAATGGTGATATGATAAAGTATGGTTAATGTCACATGGCTTAATTTATAAATTATAAGTTCTCATTATGATAATGTGTTAAGTCAAGTTGTTGGATTATGCCCTTAGAACAATTCATTAGATGATTGACTTTGGCATTATTTATGTATCATGACATTTTATTTATTATAGTTCATTATTATATTTGTTTTATAACTGCGTAATGTAATCTTATATGATAATGTCCTTAGAATAGTAATAACACACTATTCTTAAAATATCCCTAGTCAAGTATTATTGTGAACAAGGATAACAATGATATGATAAGACTAGTATGTGGTTGACTGATGACCATTGTCATCGATATAGGATATCAAGTCATCACATAGGTACATGTTAGAGAACTATGTACTGGATCGACCCTCTATGAGAACGCTACATGGATTGTTATATGAGTGTCATAAGCGATTCTCATAGTGATGATGGTGTATGTGATCCTTTGACTTGAGATCATCAGAGATCCCAACATAGAGAATTGCATACTTTAATGCTGCTAGATGTCATTCGTAACAGGATGGACTATAAAGGTAGTAACTGGGTATGCCTTGATCTATGTAGAGGGATGTTGAGTGATCAAGATAGAATTTATCCCTCTTATATAACAAGAGTGATGTCTTGGGCCCTTTGATAGAGTGAGACTAAGAAATGCATGGCCGTGCTCGAATAAGTCAATATGAGATATTGATTTTATTTGTTTAATTAGTCTACTCAGGAATCATGAAACGCTGATTAGACTATACAAGTGTGACACATTCCATGACTTGTGTCTAATCAAGACATCAAAGGATAAATGGATTAGACTACACGGTAACATCTATCACGAGTAAGGTTATGTCGAGTCATTGACATTCTCGTTACATGGGTAGCAATGATGTGTTGCTAGATACCGCTCATTGCCTGTGACAATTTTGTCATTGCCATTGTTTTGAGAACCTATTGGGTCGCACACTTAGAACGGATCAATGAGGAGCTTAATTAATCCTATTCTGAATTGGATTAAGGATATAACTAATCCTATTCTGAATTGGATTAGGGATATAACTAATCCTATTCTAAGTAGGATTAGAATTCTGTTTGGCAGTAAATTTTAGGGTAAAATTTACTGCCTATAAAAGGATGTTTTTTTTGAAACATAGCCGCACAATTAGAAAACAGAAAAGTTTTCTTTTAATCGAAGCTAGCAGTTCGGTTATAAAGAATCAAAAACGCTCCTTAAGGCTTCTGATCGTGAGACGTTCAAGAGTCGTGAGATCCGTTCGTGTGGATACCATAGGGGCAGGAACGAAAGGTTGTTGCTTGTGACTCGACCAAAGACAGAAATCAGAGAAAACGTTAGGTAAAATCTCGAAACCCTAATCAGGCAACTCTCCGAATCGATCTTGGTGGAGGCCGAATGATTTAAATTCCGCTGCATGTTTGTTTCGGTTTCCTTCACAAGTGTGATGAAGTAAGGAAAGGTGTGATTGTTGAGATTAATATATATATATATATTGATACTATGATAATGAGGAATTTTAGTATAGGATTTTAGATGGATATTTCAAGGAGAAAATGGAGATATGTGATGTTAGCTGAGAGAAAATTTTCAAGAATAAGAATTTATACTTTAATATGTGTCTATATGCACATACCATCAGTGTGACAATGAAGAATTAATTTTGAGATAAAAAGCGAACTTGGTTAATTGCTGTTCTAAAATAGATGTTTTTAGTAAGTGATTAAGTATAATGAAAACATGTTATTGAGACGATATATGAATTGATTTGTAGTGACTTGAAGCGGTGTAGGAGTTTGAGTTCAATTAGGAAACCAGAGGAAGAAAATTGCCAACCATTGAGGTAAGTGGGTTAAGTAAAGTCTATTAGCACCATCTTGTAGGAATAGTTTAAATTTTATAAATTCGTTTATGCTTGGGCTGATTGAAACTTGTTTTTTGTCTTGTGTGTTATGGCTAGCTAAGAAAGAGTGCATGTTAAGTGAAATGAACTGATGCATATGTGCATTTACGTAAAGCATGTTTTGAGTTTAATTGCTTAATATCTATATTTTAAGGACTTGCATTATATTTTAAATTTGCAAAGTCTTGGTTTGAACTAACTTTTGAAATAAATCGAAACTTCCTTATTTTTCAAACTCAAAACTAGTTTAATAAGTGTTTTGAAATTCGTGCAAGCCAAGTGCTACATAAGAACATTGTTTTTCGAACCGTTTAAGTGCAGGCATATCCTACAACCTTCGGGTTATTTCTAGCCTATCGAGTTTAGCTCTAGGCCTTATTACTTGTCTATCGAGCTTTGTATTCTAAGCTACTATACCGTACTATACCTATCGAGCCTAGTGCTCTAGGTAAATTATTAGGCTTGTCTGGAAAACCAGCAGACAAGTTTCAATTCCCGATTGATTAGCGAGACTGGAGTATTGTTCTTTGGCCATAGATTTTGTGTTGCTTGCAACACCATTCTATCATTAGATAGGATGGACATCATTTTCGTATCGCTGACCGAAGATTCTTGCCTAAATGCTACATACCATTGTTTCACTATTGATATTGATTTCAGTGAATTGAGGCTTACGCCTAAGTGAAAAGTGATCGATTTGAAATCTTTTTCAGTGAATTGAGGCTTATGCCTAAAGTGAAAAGTGATCGATTTGAAATCGTTTTCAGTGAATTTAGGCTTATGCCTAAAGTGAAAAGTAATTGATTTGAAATCGTTTTAAGTGATTTAAGGCTTACACCTAAAGTGATAAGTAATCGGTTTTGAAATCGTTTTCAGTGAATCAAGGCTGTACGCCTAATGTTTATTAATTATCGTTTTGTGAACTAATTGATTTATCAAATTGCACGATTATTGATTTTAAACGAATACATAGTAATTGATTTATCAAAGTGCATAGTCGTTGATTTAAAACGAATGCATAGCAATTGATTTATCAAGTGCATAGTCATCGATTTAAAACAAATGCATAACAATTGATTTATCAAAATGTATAGTCATCGATTTAAAACGAATGCATAGTGATTGATTTATCGAAGTATGTAGTGATTGATTTATCGAAGTTCATACTGATTAATTTATCGAAATGTATATTGATTGATTTATCGAAGTTGAAAGTAATTGATTTATCGAAATGTATACTGATTGATTTATTGAAGTGCATAGTGATTGATTTATCAAAGTGCATAGTGTTTTGATAAATCAAAATGCATAGTGGTTTAACTTAATCGCTGTGCATAGTGAAAGTGATTTAAATAAAGTGCATAATGAAAGTGTCTTAAATTGAAGTGCATAGCGAAAGTGTTTTGATTAAAGTCCATATTGGATTATTGGTATCATGACTTAATACCATGCATACACATCACTTCAATACTGACTATTTGTGCACTTGCATGAAGATCGACATAAGTCTGCATTTGCTTAAACCACTTATTGAGCCGTGGTTTGCTCACTACTTTCTAACAACCTTGCAGATTATACAAGCTAGACTCTACGCTTGGAGTTTCTGTGCGAGGCCTTAGGGATGGTATCTACTGGCGATACTTGTCTAAGTCCTCTGAGTGCTGTTTTTGTTTCTTTTAAGGTATATAAAAGTTGTATATCATTTTAATTATCATGTATGACATTTAAAGAGCACAATACATGTTTATTGGAAATATTTTGGGATGTAACTTAGGATCGCTGTAGCTTATTATAGACTAGTATGATTATTGAGTGCAATCCGGGATATGATTATGGTATTATAAATGTGGACTTTGTGGAATGTTAAAATGCTTAATTGATGATTTTGGGATTGTGTTTAGTGTATGATAATGTAAACTGTGGATTGTGGAATTGAAATATGATATTAGAAATATATGTATTTTACAGGTTAATTAACTAGGGAAAACTGATTATATATAAGGGGAGGCTTTTGATCTTTTCCTTTTACTAGGTTAGTCTTGAATTAAAATATAGAGAAAATAAGTTGATTTGCTCTAGGAGTTAACAACTTTAATGACAACATTAAGTTAAATCAAACTGAGAAAGATGGAAATTGTTTAGTGGTGAGACTAACACCGAATACAAACCTGAAAGTGAAAAGAAAAATTTTGTTCGTAAAATTGGTAAACCATAATGAAGTGAAAGTGTTAAGTGCACGTCACGACCTTTGGGTCGTAACTATATACAACTCTTGTGCTTACTGATTTTATAGGTCAAATCCACAGGGTTTGTCTCAAGTCGAACTTAAGTTAAAGTAGGGAAATGATTTCTTTCACTATCAAAGGAGCCGGGCATAGAAAAATCAAATTTTAATTCCCTACTCTTGCAATAATTGTGACAATCACGATTTTTTGAACTTAGTGAATGAATCTATTTATCTAGACTCTTATAAGTTAATATGGAGTACTTAAGAGTTATAAGAATTTATTTAATTAAGTGATAAATTAAAATTCAAAAATTTAATTAAATTAAAAAAGGACAAATTTAAAATTAAAGAAATATATATACACCAAGAAATAAGTATATATACGTATAATTATGTTGGTATGAATAAATGTGTATACATATACACACACACACACACACACACACACACACAATAAAAGTAAAATTATTATACAGTTGAAAAAAAGAAAAAATAATAAAAATAAAATAAATAAAAATAAATAATAATATATAAAAATTATAAGGATTATATATATAAATTTTTATACGTAAAAAATATTTATAAAATATATTATATATGATAATTTATTTATATTAAATATATAAAAAATATAAAAAAATTAATTAAAGAATTAATGACAAGCTTTATATATGTGTGAGCAGACTTTAAACAAAAGAAAAAAAGGGAAAATGAGAAAAGAGGGAAACCGAAGTTGATTGGAGGGAGAGAGAGAAAAAAGAAGACTGAGCCACGTCGGCATCGAGAGTTCGCTATTGCCATGGCAAGAGAGAGAAAACGAGAGGAACAAAAGGAAAAAAAAGGTTGTCGAGGCTGCTCCATCAAAAAGGGTGATACAAGCTAAATCTGAAAAGTATAAAATGTAGCCATTTTGTTTAGTTGTAATTAGAATTAGAAAATTAGTTGAGGATTAGTTAATATCAAAGTAATGCATCTGTGGTTGAGCCACAATTTTGGTATATAAGCAGCAACTAGCTACGGTACTGAACTAAGAAATATTAAAACAGAATTTTACAACACACACACACACACACACACACACACTCTCTCTCTCTCTCTTGTCTCCTTCTTTTCTTTCTCTTTATCCTTCTTCCTCTGCTCTTCCTATGAAAGGCTAAGAGGTAGAACAGAGGAAGAAGGATAAAGAGAAAGAAAAGAAGGAGACGAGAGAGAGAGTGTGTTGTAAAATTCTGTTTTGATATTTCTTAGTTCAGTACAGTGGCTAGTTGCCGCTTACATACCAAAACAGTGGCTCGACCACAGATGCATTAGTTGGATATTAACTAATCCTCAACTAATTTTCTAATTCTAATTACAACTAAACAAAACGGCTACGTTTTATACTTTTCAGATTTGGCTTGTATCAAAAGGAAAAGAAGGGAGGGAGGTAAGCTGCCTCTTGCTGCCACTAGTTGGCGTCAACGCCTCTTATTGCATCGGCCAGGGCTAGATCAGAGAAAAGGGTTGAACCAGATCTAAACCGGTTTAGCAAAAAAAAAGATAAAATAAAAGAGAAAGGAAGGGGGATCGGGATAGTGAGTTAGCAAGAGATGTTGAAATTGAAACAGGAGCCAAATCAGGGGCTGTTTTGGGTGGTCAAACTAGGGTTGTTGGAAGGGAAAGCCAAAAGATACAAAGCTAGAAACAAGGCTAGATGAAATAAAAAAAATGGTGTGAACTCAAGTTGGGATTTGACGGCTTAATTGAGATTATGGCAGCAACTGTGGCATGGTGTTGAGGGCTAAATGGTGGAGGTTGTACAGAGATAAGGGGTTGAGTTTATAGGCTTAAAAATAGAGATTAAGGTTGGATTTGGTGACCATTGAGACATGAAAAAGGCTAAGCAATGAGGTCGTGCAAGGTGGCTCTCGGAAAACACTTACTTACTAGTTACACATTTGTATTGACGTTATTATAAGGTTGGAGTTGGATTTACAACAAAGACTGTGAGGCATGGAAGAACAGAGGAGAAGAAGGCTGGAAATGTGTTGACTTTGGGGCAGAAATGGTGCTGCCTTGACGCTAAGAAGGAGCTATTCGGGTGTATTACGAACCAGGGAGTCTAGATGTGTTTAGGTTGGACAAGACTGAGTTGAAAGGCTAGTATTATAGTCTGAAAATTAGCTATTGGAAAGGCTCGTTAAAGAGTAATTTGAAAGGCATTTTGGAACTTTTTGGACTGGAAAATATAAATCGATCAAGGGTGGTTTTTAGTGTAAAACAAGGATGACCAAGAGTCTAAATCAGGGGGCAAAAAAAGCAGAAAACTGAAAGGAAAATGAAAAAGAAGGAAAGAAAAAGAAAAGAAGAAAAATCAAAACATTCGCCTAGTGTTCTAGATTAAGGAAAACGGTGTATGCATGACAAGCTCAGCGTATGTGCACTAAACTCGGAGTACGCGAAAGCTAAGCCTTGAGTCGATAAGATTCTTGTATAAGTTTTTAATAATATTATATTGTGTAGGTCACATGAAGTTAATAATGATATGACTATGTATTTCGTGGTTGAAAAATGAATTGTCAAGTTAATAATTTGACGCTTGATGTAAGTAGGCGACAATGGGAAATTGATCCCGTACCAATGGAAATGGGTAAGAAATGATGGTATTAAGTTGATATGGTTATGCGTATGTTCAAGAATTGGAGAATTGATAAATGTTTGAGGTTCGAAAATTATTAGTTTACTGTGACTATTTGGTAAAGTAAAACGTGTTAAAAATACTATGATTATGATATGGGTTCTTTGGTTTATGTTTATGGCTTGTGATGAAGCATATGGTAATATAATAGCTATGAAATATGATCCAATATCAAAGTAAGGAACTTGTATGAAAAGAATCTAGGATGGTATCATGACCATACTATCTAGGTTTGTTTTGGCAAAGAAGACTGAATTTTTTTAGTTATGACTAGGTTTTATATATACTACATGAATTGTTTTGACTGATATGATTTAAAGTAACGAATTGATTTTGGGTTTCAAATAATGAACCGAATGGTGTATTTAAATGAATGCATTGATAGTGGATCTTAAGTGATGAATTGATTGAGGATTTAAAGAAATATATTGTTGTGGATTTTATGAATTAATCTACTTTGAGATGATTTGAGATTTTTATTGGTTTCTACGTGCATGACGTTTTAATTATAAAAATGTTATGCTGTCAAAATTTTTATAAAGGATTGATTTGGAAAGTAATTGTCTGTGGAAATAATTATTGTTTTTAGAATGAAGAATTGAATGATAGGTTAGAAATGATTTTAATGTATTGTTTGGAAGTATTGATCTGATTTACACAACTAAACATGTTTTTAAATTAAAAGTTTGAATGATAAAAGGTATTGTGGTCTTATAGTGATACTAGAGAAGCATGATAGTTTGAGTGAAACCGTGGAATCGAAACCATATTAGTAAAGGCATGATAGGGTATATGATATTGTGATTGTGCAATGGTTTTGTAATGACATGATAGCCTATATGGTATGTGAGATTTTGATGTCTTATGGAATAATCTAATTATGTTATAGTGAATTGAGAAATTGATATATGATATGTTAGATAAAGAGAAAGAGTAGGTATACTTATGGTACCTTGTGAACTTGATGAAAAATATACTTGTGTGATGGTATTTATATATATATATATATATATATATATATGTTCATTTATTGTATGAACTTATTGGCTAATGAGGGCATAGTAGTCATGTTGTGCATGTGAAAATGAGATAGAGAAACGATATGATAATGATTGAATCATTAAGATGTTCATAGGATAGCTTTGTATTGTGATAAGGTATGGTACCCTTGACGTTGTATTTTGGAACTAATGTTTATGCATAAACTAAAAGCAAGTATCTCATATTTTGAATATTTGGAAACTAAACAATGTTTTGAACATGCATATTTTAGAATTTCAAACCATTTGATCTGTTTTTTGGGAAAAGAAAGCATGTGACATAATGCATATACATAAATGAGTTCCAAAGCAAAGCAAAATTCAGCTCTCTTGATTTTCGAAATTTTTGAATTTCAGTATATGTGAACTGTTTTGAACCTTTGATTTTGAACTTTGGATGATAGTCCAAGTATTGTTTTGAAACTTTTGAATGAGCACGTACTTTTGAATCAAAAATTGAACTTTGAACACTTTTACAGTATACGTGATGTATATGAGACTGCATATTTCGAATTGCACATGTGAAATGATTTTAGGATGTGCATGCTTTTATACATGATTGTATATTGTGCTTGACATGATTTGAATAGTACTCTGTTGCACATAACTTTATACTGAAAGCCACACGATTTGAAACTACATAAAAGTTTTGAAAACATCATGCGCATGCAATATTAGATTGATATTAGGTTAAATGATTGCTATTGAGTTAAATGATTATTATTGCAGATTGATATGGATGAGTAATAAGCACAGTGTTTGAAGTTTTGTTAACAGGTGTCAGGGACGGGAATAGTGAGGTATTTCAAAATAATCTTCCATCTGTACCTTAAAACCCTAGCACACCTAGGTTCTTCTAGGTCATGATATCGAGATCAAGTACGTCTATGATCGGAATATGTTATGAGGATTATATTTTCAGGTTTCATGCATTGCATTTAGGACAGTATAATTCTATTTCTGCAATTATATGAGTATCTTATTGAGCCCTCGCTTACTAAATTATTTTTAAATCTACATATTGAGCTTAAATTATAGAATGTAATAGGTTGCCTTTGGAGCAATGTAGGTTCAAGTGGTAACCTGAGACTCTGAGGCATATGCTCAGGAATTTGTGGTATATGAATATTTGCAGGTGATTGTATTTTCTGGCAAACTCTTATAAAGTACTAGAGGATGGATGTAGACTGAACAAATGAAATAATGCTATTTCACTTAAGTGTCCTATGATATGAAAATAATGAATTGTGGTAGACATTAAGATTATCCAATATGATGTATCTGTAATGAATAGTTGTGAATATTAGGATTGTTGATATGACCTCTGTTTGAAGTGTCTGATGTGGATTGTGGAAATGAGTGCTATAATCGGGATATATATGATATGATCATTTTTTGTAGGTAATTATCTGGGGAAATCTCTTATATTAAGGGGAGATATTTTCAATTTGTTTTCTAGACAAAAAAAATATTGAGTTAAAAATGATTATCACTTGCCTTAGAAGTTAAATAAATTCAAGCATGGTTTAAAATTTAAGGTTAGAGTAATAAGAAAATGTTAGTGAGCATTGTCTAGTGACTACACTAATACCAACACAAACCATATTCGAAAAGGAAAAGTTTAGTCCATAAATTTGTATGATAGACAAAGTGTAAGTCACGGTCTTTGGGCCATGACAATAACCTATAAAGGAAAACTCCCTGTACTTGCTGCAACATCCTGAGAAAATTTCATATCCTTGATCGTAATTCACACACATGTAATTGTTAGAATAGCTTTTATCCTCAGGCAAGAGACCTTTATACTTGCTGAAATTTACAGGAATTATCACCTTGCTAACCATATAGTCTAAGAAGGAAACTCCTAATTGTGCCGCTACTTGCAGGGAGATAAAAACTCTTGGATTTTGCATAGTATTGTTTCCAACTACTCAAGGTGGCTAGCCATAATGATATTTTTATAGGCTAGGTCAATTGTGTTTCATTAAATGTCACAATCACCTTTTAGCCTTAGGATTTATTATTAATTATAATTTGGTACTCCTTTTAATTAAACGTTTTAAATTTGAAGCAATAATTCGAATTTAATTAATGCTAAGGATTATAATTTAATTAAACCATTTAATTAAATTCTAGTAATCCTTTATTAATTATAATTTATCTCAATAACTTAATTAAAATATTTTTTAAATTAAGTTTACTTAATTGAACACATTTAATTAAGCTCAATTATAATTCCAAAAATAAGTCACATGAAAAAATTCCAAAATTTTTAAACATAATCAACTCAATTTAATTCATCTATAACACTTATGCATTTCCAACATGTTAACAACGAATTTAAATTTTACTTAAATTCATAGATCAAAATAGGTCTTTAGCAATATATCATGACCACTTAAATTTCAAAGAAGTCAAATGGTTTGACTAACGTATTAAGTGTACAGTATTTCATTGTAATTGGTTTTTCCATTAGAAATATCTCAGAAATTCATAAAGCATAGTGCAATTCTACTTTATAAGCATTTCTAATTTTTTTTATCTAATAGATGTCAATATTAACTCCATAACATTCATTACTCCAGTCAGAGACTTAGGAGTTAATATGAGCTAGGATGGTCAAAATATCATCCCTAAAAGTCACTTAGGGTGACAGTTCCTCATTTTGGCTACTCATCCATCTTTAGTTGCTTCATGGCACACCCAAAATCACCCTTTTTAGGAATTTAGCACCCAAACCAAGAGGTAAAATCAAACTGTGAAAATTTACATATAAGAGGATCTGGCATCTCAAGTTAGAGGATTATTTGCATTGCTGATATGTTGGAGCATTTCCATAGACACTTGAGTGACACTAACAAATGGGCTCTCACAACAAGTCATATTCAATGAACTTACTTTCTTATAAGTATCCATATGCTATCCTCAAATATTTCCTTATTTCAACCTATGAGATCAATGGCGTACTTTATAGGTAAGGAGGCTTAGCATGTGTCATTTTTTTTGCACTATCAATGCCTTGTTTTGATAGTATAATGACAAGGAACATAGGGTCAATTCAAAGGGATCTCATAATTGTAACCATTTAAAATTCCCTTGCAAGAACAATTTCTTCCATCAGCTTTATCTATTTAGTACCTAATGAATCCATTCTTGTTAACAATAAATGGTTAAGGGAAACCTTACATCACTTACCTTAAGTGAACATATGTTGCCGTGATATCATGCTTCATGCCAAGTGAGTTGAATCTAGAGCATACACTAACACTCTGCTCTTCTTCAATGCTTGAATAAATATCCTATCTCTTTAAAAATGGTGGTAGGTGAATATTAAATGTGGATCTTTCCATCGCTACTTTAAAAAACTAGCCATTTGTCACCTGTTAGACTTTTTTTTTTTCATTGTCACCTGTTAGACTTCAAGAGTACTGAAACGTTTCTTTGTCATATAGATTCTTCGAGAAGATTCCCTACAAAGATACTTAATCGTGTATTGATACCCTTCTTAACCATATTGATACCAACACAGAGTAAAGCTTTTGTCCAAGGGTAATGAAAGGTTATCAATGCGTTCCTGAACCATATTCAAAATGAAGTACAGGTATCATCCATCTTCCAAAAGTGTATACTCTGGATATACTTGGTACTTTAATGGTTAGAGAACATATAGCACTTTATAGATAAAATCAAGTTAGAATCACGCTAGTGATTAAAATTCAATTCTCTTTAAGTTTATAAGCTCATATCAAAATCTTAAGCATTTCAAAGTTAACAACTTTGATTTAGATTTTCATATTCTTGTGGTCTTTTTTTGTAAGAATTTATTATATTATACTTATTAATTGTAGTATGTTTTTTTTTATGATTTATGATTTTATTTTTATTTTTTAAAATTTTGATAGTGTTTGGACAGATCTAATCTTATTCATTATATGTAAAAACTAATTTAGACAAAAAATTAGATCATAAAAATAAGATCAAACCTGATTTGTATCCGTTCACAATCCCTTAATACTCTAATTAAACCGGACTTCAACATGACCGGCCCACAGACACGCCTAAATGAAAGCCATGCATAAAAACATGAAAATGACATTATTGATATAAAATTACATGATTCGAGATTGTGGGGTTTTGTCTTTATAGCAGATGGATTAATAGCAGCAAACAGTTTGATCACCGTCAAGAAAATGAAAGAAAAGAGAAGTTCAAGAACTTTGTAATGTAAGACAGGCATAGGCTGAGTTTGTAATGTAATTTAAATACTTGGAGCGTCAACCTCACTTTGATTTGTTACCTCCACTTTAATAATTTCTTGTTTTGCCTTACTCTATTATGGAACAAAAAGGAATTTGCTTCAACTGAAAACTATAATTAATAGAAACACAGAGTATTTGAATCTTTTTCTCGTGACTAGTGGTGTAATTGAATTGAGTAGAAACGATCTAGTATCAAGCATTCAGGCTCAAGTTCGACTTGATTCGAAAACTCGAGACTTAAAACTCAGCTCGAGCTTGGTTTTTAAAGTTCGAGGTTGATTCAATAAAATAATCGAACTTGACTCAATAGACTTGAACTTGATAGATCCGATTTGTTAATTTTTAATTATATATTATGAGGGTAAAATTTTAAATTACTAATAAAATATTAAAAAAATATATTAAAAAAAGCTTGATAGGCTTATGAGCTACTCAAACCAAGTACTGAGAAGCTCGAACTTAGCTCGTCTCATTATTTGGATATTTTGAGCTTGAGCTCGACTTAAAAATAAACAAATCAAATTTTAATAATTATCGGATCAAACTTGAAAAACTCACGAATAACTTGATTTGTTTACGAGTCATGTCCCACGCTGCAACTGAAGATTCAATGCAATTTAAAACTTGTAGATAGTAGCAACCGGCCAATCCCCGGCAGGGAAAGGATCAAGGGCGGCAGTTACGACCGTTGAAGTGTTCAATTAATAAACAAAAAAGAAAAAACTTGATTACAAGACAATTTCCCTCCTTTTTGTCTGCTTCCATTTGTCAGCCTTGAAGCCTGTCGCCCATTGTTATGTCCCTCCATATTCACCCTTCTTTTTGGCTTTCTTTTGCAGTCCTTTTCCTCTATAGACAAAACCAATCACTGATCATATTTCCCCTTGGCTTTTCCCCTCTCAGCATCTCTTTTATTCCATTCTTTTCCCATCCTAAGATTCTTCATATCTGCTTTCCCCCCGCTAAACCTCGTCCTCAACTATGTTTATATTGTGTATTAGCGAGATTCGGTTCTCGGGTTTTATGTCGAATTCTAAGTGGAGCCTAACATTCTAAGTGGATTTTATACGAGTGGAAAGTAAGTGTTTGTGTTTGCATATACTAACTTTTGGATTACAGTTCATATTTTCTTTCGAGTTGAGTGGAAGTAAGTTTGGAGTAGATAGAATAGAAATAGGTTTTTTGCAATCTATTGATGCAAAATATAGCCAGTTTTGTGATTAATGCATACTTTATATAGGTTGTTCGATGATGTTTTATCATTCTGGTTTTGTAGGTTTCTCAAAAGGTAAGCTTCCTTCATAGTTGCTAGTCAACCATGGGCTAGTGTTTTTTTTTCTTCTTTGGCCAAGAGAGGCAGGCATTCAGAAGTGAAATTTCTATGAGTTTTCAATGGATGTTGAAAATGAATTTATTCCGGTGAAATCCCATTTCGATGAAGCAATTTTGTAGTTATTTAGATTGATATTACATGGCCAAATCAACTCAATTTTCTTTCCCACTTGATGTTACGTTGCCCCTTTGAAGTTTCTTGTTTCTAGTTTCTTAGTGGACGCTTGATAGAAGAAAATTGATTTCATTATTACTATATTTCTTCTCTTCTCACTTTCTGTTGCACTTGTTTCTTTGCTGCAGCTCCAATTTCATAACGAAATGTCATCTTCTTTGGAGGAGCTTCTAGCAGAGGAAGGGTTTAGAGGAAGAAAATGGGTTACAAGGTCAAGATCCTCCATCAGATCAGATTCTCCATTGACTAACAGAGCTAAAACTGTGAGAACAAGGTCTGATATATCTCGGTACAGCTTGGGAGGTGAATTGTCAACAAGTGATGGTACTACGGGTAGGAGGCCAAGAGATTATCTTGTTAGAAGAGAAAAACTAAAGGAAGAAAATAAAGAAAGAGCTGAAAGAAGAGGTTCCAGTGATGGGCAAGAGGATAGATGGATGAGTATCAATTCCTCAGGAGATTTTCATAGAAATGAGATAGTTGAGATTGGTGTGGAAGAAAACGAGGGAGTAAAAGATGTATTTGCTAATGAAAGGTGGCATAGCTTCAGAAGGCGAGAGAACAGGAATAATAATGACTATACTAGGCATTTGCTTGGGCGAAGAAGCTATAGTGATAAGCCTCGAAACAGCATGAAGCAGCGGGAGAGTGCTTATGACAAAGCTAATAGAGGTTCACAGAATAGCAAAGGCTTTGAAGATGGAGAGGGTCAGAAGCGTGGTGATTTGGTACCAACAGTTTCACATCCTGCTCTTGATGAAGTTGCTGTTCAAGCCATTGTGTCCATCTTAAGTGGTTCTATTAAACGTTTTCTCCAAAATGAGGAATTCCGGGCTACCCTTCATCACAACTGTTTCTCCTCCCTTAACTTTATCGGACTAGAAGACCATGACGTTGAGAGCAAAGTCATTGTCAACCTTGAACAAGCAATTGAGATAGTAGAAAAAGCCATTGGAGAGTCTGTGAGTGCAAAAGAACTGAAAAAAGCTTCATTGCAGCTTAGTGTGATAACTGGTTTGAATTCAAATGATTTGAAGGATGGCTTCACATGTGGGGTTCCTAATGCTTTGTTGTCATCATGTGCTCATCTTTACCTCAGTGTGATTTATAAGCTACAGAAGAAAGACAGGGTTTCAGCCAAACATCTGTTGCAAGTGTTTTGCGATTCACCTTTTCAGGCACGGACGAATTTGTTGTCTGAGCTGTGGGACAATCTATTTTTTCCGCATCTTTCACATCTGAAGGCTTGGTACGATCAGGAAGCTAATTCACTATCTGATTCACCTAGCAGGGAAAGGAAACTGAAGCTTCTTGAGAAAGTGTATAATGAAATTATGGATTCTAGCACTTATCAATTAGCTGTTTATTACAAGGATTGGCTCACAGAGGGGGTTGAAGCTCCTTCTTTTCCTTCTATCCATGTTCCGTCTGTATCAGTTGGAAACATTCATCTGGAGGATTCACTTGCTCATTCTCCAGATCTAGCTACGCCAGCTGGTCTTTTCTCACCACAGCCAATGGTGAGTAAAAAGTTATATGATGCTGTATTTGGTCGATCCAGTAAACCTGGACTAGAGGAAACTGAAGATAATGTGGCGTCACATAACCATGACACATGTAGGAGAAGCTCTGATGTTTCTACTGTTGATGTTGAACAAACATTAACATATTCTTCTGAGGCAGTTAAACATCCATATCAAGATAATGGTGAAGCTTCCTCCAAAAGTCCACAGGATGATGCAACCCTTCTTGTAAGTACTTCTAACATAATACACACTCCATTTTTTCTTGCATATTCAAGGGCAGGGCTAAGAGAGAGCCATAGCCCTTTTCTCTTCGCTTTCTCTAGATGTTTGTTTAAAGTCAAGTGTTTATCCTTTTATAAATCATTAATACATGTCACGCTTTGCTCAAAAATACTTACACCTTTACTCTTCATAACTATCCCTGAATACATTTTATTCTGTTGTCAGTTGTATGTAACATCTTTGCATTATTTATTTAGCAACAAGTCACAACGGTAAATATAATAAAAACTGAAATGTCAGACAATTGTTTAACCAAAAATTTGAATAAAAAAAAGTTCGGGAAGAAGAAAATGCTGTAACCATCCTATTTTAAAAGAATATGAGCAACTTCTAGCAGCTTGCTTGTGCCGAAAAGAAAAAAGTTAATGAAGAAAGCACTTAAGAATAGCCCATTTTCCTGAAGACCATTAGTTTTGGCATTCTCCACGCAATACATATATCATTTATAGTTTACTCCTTGCCATTTACTGCTATTACGGCTTTATCAATTACAAATTGCTTTCTTTCCTGAATACATCTAACAAATAGAATTATTAGTTTAATTTCACTTCCCTTGAGTAAAGTATGCGAGAGTCTGCTATTGCATCTCTTGATAGGTAATGAGTAGCATCTTCCCCTTGATTGACATACAACGTTCTAATATCAGAAAAAATGACAATTTCACATTATGATACTTTCATATTTATTTCAACACTCTGCAATTTTTCCAAGTTGACTGCTGATTTGATCATTTATGTAAATTAAACTTCAAAATTTAGGTGTTGCTTAGCTTTATAAGCACACACAGGTCTTTTCTTTTTAGTAAATTAAGTTTCTAAAGAAGCTACAGAGTATCTAATATGGTTCCTATAACATATACACTCCAAGATGACTTCTAGAGATGAGCACATAGGCATTTGGAGATAAAAAGCTTATTCTGGAAGCAGGCTTCTTTAACTGCTTGAGGCTTTTCTTTTCTATTGGAAGCATCTTTTTCAAAAAACAACTAATATTGGTGTTTTCTTCTATCTATCATCTCAGAGGAATGTTTTAAACCAACCATTTTGAGGGTTTCACTATGCTGCAGGAAGATGGCATCTCCTCAACAACTGAGGAAGATTGGAGACTGCCAGGACAAAATATGCTTCAGGAAAAAGATATCCATTGCGCCACTAACAGCTTTAAAGCTAATAATACATGGCAAACAACAGCTCGAAATTTTGATATGCTACATGTACCTGCTCTTTTAACTGCCAATGAACTCATGCTCAAGAGGCTAGCAAAATCTGCTTTTGAGCCACAACAAACTGAGAGCACAGATGATCTCACTCTCTCTAGTCTTCCAAATCCTAGTGAGGAGATGCTCCACTATTCTCTTAAAAAAGTATGAATTCATCAAATCCCTCTTTTTAACATTCCTGGTCCCTTTTTATCTACAGTATGCTGTGTTGTGATTTATAATAAGTTCTTTTTCTTTTATCATTTCTGGAGCAGCTAACTACTGTCAGGCCTTTCTTTGAAGGTATGTTGGGGGAAAAATGTTATGAATGCTTGTGCTTTATATTCAAGGTTTGAATTGATTGCTCATATGATTTTGTCCCAGTGCAGAGTTGCAAGAAAGTTACAGATTTTTTGATGAAGAATCCTTATTCTCAAGCATATCCAAGGACTTTATTTGCCCTCTGACAGGGAAGTTGTTTGAAGACCCAGTGACGCTGGAGACAGGTCAAACCTTTGAGAGAGTGGCTATCGAGGAATGGTTTAATCAGGGAAACAAAACTTGTCCAGTAACAGGAAAATTGTTGGGATATCTGTCTGTGCCGCTTACCAACTTTATTTTGAAACGTGTTATTGATAGTTGGAAATTGAAGTATTGTAGCCATAACTTGATATTGGCCTTTCTAATAGTCCTGAACCCAAGGGATCATGGGTCATCAAGCAGAGGTGAAACAGCTACATTCCTATTCGAGCAATTTCTTACCACTTTAAGCAGAGAAGAAAGAGTAATGAATTCCAAACTCCTTATTTCTCTTGGAGGCTTGCAATTTCTTATTCAAAGGTTTAAATCAGCAAATAGGGAAGAGAAAACACGTGTTGCAGCACTTCTTTCCTGTTGCATTGAAGCAGATTCAGGTTGCAGATATGACATAGCAAGAGATATTAACAAACGGTGTCTGTTTGAACTGGTTCGCTGCAAGCAGGTTAAGTCGAGAACAAATGCAGTGTTGTTACTGATAGAACTGATATGCTTGAGCAGGTTTGTGATATTTAATCTTTCTATGTCAGTTTCTACATGTTTGCTTCCTTCACATTCTGTGCAGCATATAGGGTAGACGGGAAAAATTGCCGAGTGGAAGTGCCTGATTTGACTCTGAGAAGATTTCCTTCTTATCTTTCTACGCCACCTCAGTCTCCCCTCTTTTTGAGTGCGTTTCTATGTGATATGAGGAGGGGAAGCATGTATATATGTTTTTCCTAGTGGGATTGGGGAGAGGTAGGACTTAGGAGGAGTTAAAGAAATGACATGGTATATTTTTGTTTATACCTTGTTGTCTTTGGAATAATCCATATCTAAACTTGAGAAAATATATTACTGGATTTATATATTCTTTTTATGTTTAAATCCACAATCTCCTGTTCAGATGCTTTTAAATTGTATTGATTAGAAAACTTTATGTTTCTAGGCTATTTAGGTCTAAGGTTTTTAGTTCTTTGCAGATTACAGCTCCATTTTCTTCGTTAGTACTCAGACACTGTAGAGAATCAAAGTATTGTATTGAAAAACATAAAGTAAAACAGTACATAGGTATCCTATTTATATACAAAGAACTCTAACTAAATAGGAAAGTATATCACGCATAATCCTAGATATTATTCTAATTAATATAATCTATAACCTTAATGCTAGGGATACACATAGTTATAGATTTCCTAAAATAACAAATTAATTAAACTAGTTGACTTTCAAGTAGTATTCTTGACACTCCCTCTCAAGCTGGTAAATAGACAATTGTCCATTCCCAGCTTGGTTACAATTTTGTGGAAGAGTGAATTGTTAAGTCCCTTGGTCAGGACATCTGCTAGTTGTGATTCACTTGGTACATAGGCTGTGCAAATGAGACCACTGTCAAGCTTCTCCTTAATGAAGTATTTGTCAACTTCAATATGTTTTGTTCGATCATGCTGCACAGGATTGTGTGCAATGCTAATTGCTGATTTGTTGTCACAGTAGAGCTTCATAGGGCCATCTCACTTGAGTCTTAGATCTTCCAAAATGATCTTCAACCATAGTAGTTCACATACACCTTGTGCCATTGCCCGAAATTCTGACTCTGCACTTGATCTTGCCACAACATTATGCTTTTTGCTCCTCCAAGTAACTAAGTTTCCTCCCAAAAAGGTGCAGTAACTCGTGGTGGATCTTCTATCAATCACTGAGCTTGCGTAGTTAGCGTTGGTGTAGGCCTCCAAAGTGGGCTTATCACCTTTTTTGAATAAAATCCCCTTTCCTGGAGTTCCCTTCAGATAGTGCAATATTCTGTGAACTGCATGCAAATGGAGTTCCTTAGGTTTGTGCATATATTGGCTTACCACACTAACTGCATAGGCAATATCAGGTCGTGTGTGGGATAGGTAGATTAGTCTACCAACCAATCTTTGATATGATTCTTTATCTGTAGCACTGTCTCCCTCTACTTCTCTGAGTTTATCATTAGGATCAATTGGTGTGTTGGATGGTTTGCACGCCAATTTTCCTGTGCCTCTCAAGAGATCGAGGACATACTTCTGTTGGGATATAAAGATCCCTTGTTTCGACCTTGCCACTTCAATGCCCAGAAAATAATTCAAGTTTCCTAGTTCTTTAATCTCGAACTCCTTTGCCAAACATCTTCCCAAGTTCTGCCTTTCCTTTTCATTATTTCCCGTCACTATGATATCATCAACATAGACAATGAGAGCAGTAACTCCCTCTGAACCTAAGTGTTTTATGAATAGGGTGTGATCCCCTTGGCTTTGCTTGTACCCCATGGAGTGCATTACCTTGGCAAATCTCCCAAACCAGGCTCTTGGTGACTGTTTAGGTCATATAGTGCCTTCTTGAGCCTGCAAACCTTATTTGCAGCTATGTTTCTATTGAATCCAGGGGGTATTTCCATGTAGATTTCCTCTTCAACAACTCCGTGCTAGAATGCATTTTTTACATCAAACTGTTATAAAGGCCAGTCAAAGTTAACTGCTAGAGACAGAAGAATTCTCACCGTGTTCATCTTGGCAATTGGAGCAAAGGTTTCTTGGTAATCTATCCCATATGTCTGTCTGTATCCTTTAGCCACCAGCCAAGCTTTGTACCTCTCAAGCATTCCATCTACTTTATACTTAACTGTAAAGACCCACTTACATCCCATGGTTTCTTTCCTCTTGGTAGCTCCACAACCTCTCAAGTATTGTTCTGCTCCAGGGCCTGCATTTCAACATTCATAGCATTCTTCCAATTTTCACAATTTAAAGCCTCTGATAATGTTTTGGGAATGGATATTGTGTTTATGTTTGTAAGGAAACTTTTGTGAGATGGAGAGCATTTTTCAAAGGACACAAAATGAGATATTGGGTATAATGGATGTTTTGTGCACTCACTTGTTCCTTTCCTAAGGGCTATAGGCAAATTAATGTCAGATAAGGAATCACTTTGAGGAGTAGAGTTAAAAGATATTACTTCATCTCCAAGATTTGAGTCTGATGATTGGTCCGGCCTTGGTTCAGGAGCTAGACTTTTCCTTCTTGAGTAAACCTGTGAGAACTGATTGTTAGTAGTGCCCTTCCCCCATTTGCTTGTGAACTAGGTTGTAAGGAGGGCTCATTTTGGGTTTGTCAAGGAGGCTCAGGTTGCTTAATTGTAACTTCAGCGGAGTTTTGTCAAGGAGGCTCAGGTATAATGGATGTTTTGTGCACTCACTTGTTCCTTTCCTAAGGGCTATAGGCAAATTAATGTCAGATAAGGAATCACTTTGAGGAGTAGAGTTAAAAGATATTACTTCATTTCCAAGATTTGAGTCTGATGATTGGTCCGGCCTTGGTTCAGGAGCTAGACTTTTCCTTCTTGAGTAAACCTGTGAGAACTGATTGTTAGTAGTGCCCTTCCCCCATTTGCTTGTGAACTAGGTTGTAAGGAGGGCTCATTTTGGGTTTGTCAAGGAGGCTCAGGTTGCTTAATTGTAACTTCAGCGGAGGTCTTGGTCTTGGGTTGGAATTTAGAAGATGTTGACAGCAAGTCAAGGAGAAGGAAGTCTTGATCCTTATCTTCCACAAATGTTGTCTCCCTCTGAAGATAAGGTTGAGTGAAATATGGTTCTGTTTCAACAAAGGTAACATCTGCTGAGATTAGGAGTTTTTTAGTAGGTGGGTGATAGCACTTGTACCCTTTCTGTGTTGAAGAGTATCCCACAAAGACACACTTGATAGCTCCAGGGCCTAACTTTCCTCTATTTTGGCTGTGGACATGAACAAATGAGACACACTCAAATACTCTAGGAACAAGATGGTTTGTTGTACTGAGACTTCGATAAAAGTGAGACAATACCTCCATGGAGCTCTTGAAGTTTAACACTCGGGATGGTAACCTGTTTATAACATGTGTGGCTGTAAGAACTGCTTCCCTCCAAAAGTATTTTGGCACATTTTTCTGAAATAATAATGCTCGGGTAGTGTTTAGGAGATGGCCATTTTTCCTTTCTGCAACTCCATTTTGTTGTGGAGTAGAGACACAGGATGACTCATGAATAATACCTTT
This sequence comes from Heritiera littoralis, assembly GCA_031772115.1. NCBI lineage: Eukaryota > Viridiplantae > Streptophyta > Magnoliopsida > Malvales > Malvaceae > Heritiera > Heritiera littoralis. The sequence goes on from JAPDPK010000200.1 coordinate 198,112, forward strand.
TTGTTGAAAATATGGGAAAAGTGTTTGGTTGAAATAATTGCATTATCTGACCTAAACCTTCACATCAGATTTTGATTTAAGCAAAAATATCCAGGTAACTCTTGTACAATTATCAATAAATGAAACAAACCAACGTGCCCCAGAAATATTTGGAATTGTAGATGGACCCCATATATCACTATGAATCAACTCAGAAGGAAAAAGACTTCTTTTATTATTGGTGGGAAAGGTAGCACGTCTGTGTTTTGCAAGTTCACATGCATCACAATGAAATTTCTTATTAACTAGTCATTTGAGCAAAGAAGGGAACATAATTTCAAGGGTTGAAAAAGAAGGATGTCCGAGCCTAAAATGGTGAAGCCAAATTGTGTCTTTATTGGTGAGGTTTCGTCCAGAAAGGTAGGTTAGGGGTTGGTTCCACTTACCAACTTTCGATTTCTTGAATTCCTCAAGATAGTATAATCCGTCCTTCTCCTTAGCACATCCAATCATCATTCCTGAGCCCTGGTCATGAAATAGACAATAAGATGGAAAAAAAGTTACTTTGCAATTCATGTCATGAGAAAGGTTGGATATTGATAAAAGATTGGTGGACAATTTGGGAACATGTAGGACATTTTTCAAAGTAAGGTTAGGACTGATTTTTATTTCTCCTACCCCAGCTACCATGGCCAAGGAGCCATCGGCAGTAGCAATTTTCCTACTGCTAGAACAAGGTGAATATGAACTGAAGTTTTGAGAGGAATGAGTCATATAATCCGTGGTTCCTGAATCAATAATCCACAAATGTTTAAAGGTTCTATCTGAGGCATTTAAAGCATGAGAGATTGGAAGTTTACCTGAATGTATCAATGAATATACCTGAAGGTTTTTCGAGGATACCTAGGAGATTTCTCAGCTTTTCAATCTCTTCTTTGTTGAGGTTGCCTAACTCCTTTGGTGCTGTAGTGGTTGTTTCTGCAACTTTTGACATCTTTCACAAATCAAAACTTGCCGAAGGATTGGTGAGAATTAGGGATAAATCGGCAATTAAGGCCAAGCAACAAAGAGAAACCACCAATGATGAAGAACAGAGGAAAAATCTGGTAAAAAAGAACACATGAAATACTTTGTTTTGTCTTTAGAAAACAGGGCAAAACAGAGCAAAAAACAGTGATGAAGGCTGGAACAAGAGAACCAGAACCAAGCCTATAGAGATGAACAGAAACAAATTTTGGTGATGAAGGCTGGATGAAAAAATGGCTATGAAGGCCTAAGGCAAAAAAATCAGCAATGAAGGCTGAAGAAGAAACTGCAGAAAAATCAGCAATGAAGGCTGAAAAAGTGACTGATTTCCAAGAAAAAAACTGCAGAAAAATCAGCAATGAAAGCTGAAAAAAGTGACTGATTTCCAAGAAAAAACCTAGAGCTCTTGATACCATGTAGAGAATCAAAGTATTGTATTGAAAAACTTAAAATAAAACAGTACATAGGTATTCTATTTATATACAAAGAACTCTAACTAAATAGGAAAGTATATCACTCATAATCCTAGATATTATTTTAATTAACAGAATCTATAACCTTAATGCTAGAGATACACATAGTTACAGATCTCCTAAAATAACAAATTAATTAAACCAGTTGACTTTCAAATAGTATTCTTGACAGACACCTTTATCGTGCTATAGTTTTCTTCTCTCTAGTGTAATGATTAATTATGAATGACTTGTCAAATATTTGTAAAAGGACCTAAGTATCTATCTTGCATTTATCATGCTTGTAGCAACATGTTTCTGCCAATAATTGACAAAAAAAAATGATGAAATCCTTCAATATTATCCTCTAGGTATAGTGTGATAAGTCAAGAGAGATTGTCAATAAAGTGTTCCCTTATTGTGGGAATGACGTTAAAGCAAAAAAACTGTGGCAGATATATAATTACAAAAGCATAGGCTAGTTATGAAAGAGACTGATTCATTTGATATTGATTTGGATGAGCATTCCTTCCAAGCTTCCACTGGTTCCATGTTTTGTCTTTTTCGTAATAGGAGGAAAGATGTCCCACTACTTCTAAGGGACTTGCAGAATCAAGAGATAGTGAATGCTATGCACGCTCTTCATGTCTGTCTCGAAAGCTCTCCTCCTGTACAAAAACCCTTGGTTGCTACACTCTTGTTGACCATAGATCTGCTGGTAAGCACCTGACTTTTATTAAAGTGTTCTGAAAGCTTATTCATGTCTTTCATATTCTTATTCTGATTTTTTTTTTGGTGATATATTCTGATGCTTATTCTTTTTTCCCTTTTTTCTTAATCTCTTCTTTTTTTTTTTAATTTTATTTTTAATCAAGTTCTTATTCTGATGTTATTATTAATATTGGACCAAGTCTGTTGCCAAGACTGAGCTGAAACACATACTGCAGGTAGATCCTCAAAAATATGGCTTATACAGACAGGAGGCTATTGATGTCATTGCAGAAGCACTAGATAGCAGTTTAGTTGATGAGGAGGTTCGAGAAAATTGTTGCAGAGCACTACTTATCTTGGGAGGACGTTTTTCTTTGTCTGGGAAATTATTGACAGAGAGTTGGCTGCTGAACCTAGCAGGGTTCAACCAAGGTCGTGCTGTGAACTCTATTGACAAAGAAGAGGATTTAGATGTTGATGACACTTTTCTATCGGTAAGTTTCATCTCTACTGTCCGTTCACCATTGTTTCTCCTTTCTTCCATGATAATCGTATAGGACTGGTATTATTGTTCAAGAGTTTAAATTCTGTGCTCATAATTCATTGTTATTGAGGTTCTCCAATGGTACTTTTGGACAACCTTTGTAAGGCTTATGCTATGTATTAGGATACAGTGGAACCAACTGATTTATTTTGTGAGGATATGGCTTACTTTAATCAAGTGAATACACAACATCTAACACTTGACACCATGTTTGGTAAAACTGTTGCCTCTCAGTTTTGTTATTCATTACTGGCAAATCAACAATCATTTATCTTCTGAAGCAAACCAATTTCAGCTTAGATGATGGCTATATGAACTTGATGGAAGAATAATGGGTTTATTTTTTCCTTGGCAGAAACCAATGGAAAGTAAAGAGAGATAGATTTCATATTTACTACCGAAAAGTAAAAATGGAGGAAAAGTGTGTGCTTCCTGCTTGTGATTTTTATAATTTGATTTCTTTGCTGTTTCCTGTATGGTGGCACCCATTCAGATGATTAGAATTATCATTTGAGCAAGTGTATACATTTACAATTTAAGTTCTAACTGAGACATGCTGCACATACATTTAAATAGTTGGTAGCTTTAGTTAAATGACCAAAAGACATTGGTTTGTTTTGATTACCAACCAGGAAGATGAAGAACGTGCCAATCAAGAGTGGTTGAGGTATTTGTCAGTATCACTAGTTGGAAGTGGCAGGAAATCAATTTTAGAGGCTATTTCCAAGTGTTTAGGCTCAGGAAACTTGGATTTGGTGACTGCCTGCCTAACTGTTGTAGCGTGGTTGAGGTTGACCAGTGCAGTTTCTTCACTAACAGATGCTGAGTTACAGCTCTCTACATTCTGCACTCTTATCTATCAGCTAAAACAAAGCCTGCAAAACAGTGCACAAGTTGAACACAAGGTTCTTGCCTCAATGTCTTTGCTGAACTTGAGTGAAATTTCAGGTTGGCAACTTTTTTCTTAGTAGATTTCTCTAATTTACTACAAAAGTACCATTGATATCGAAAAATAAAGCTCAACCCTCACTTGTGTCCTGAGTGTAGCTTATAAAACTTGTAATTAGGCTGTGGAGAATCAGAAGCAATTAGCAGGTTCCTTCTAATCAACATGAACATTGTGCTGTTGGAGTTCCAGAACTTAACCATCTCTTTTTCAACACTGCATATGCCATTATGCGGATATACCAGTGGGTTAAATGGCCACTATTCAAAAACTATTTTCTGCTGCCAACGCTTATGATACAAAACATAGCTTTTACCAAGGTGGCTTCCCTTATGGACACTGATGTTGGAGTATGCTTTCTGAAATATGACCTCATCTTCCTTTTGTTGCAGAATGCAGGGTCATGCTAACGACAATTGCAGAAGAGATTGAAGTTCCTCTGAGAAGCCTTGCTGATGTAACATGGACTGCGAAGCAGCTATATGGCGTAATTTCTGGGACAGAACTCTAGTCTGAGGGGGAGGAGATGCTGCTCTGCTGCTTCACAATGCGGTTTTAATATTCATTTCTAAGCGAAAGTACAAAACTCATGTTCTGCAACATCAATGGCATCCCCTTAAGGCCTAAGGTGATGATGATTTCGGCAAGATATTTTTCTTTCAAAAATCTCATATATCCTTTGGTAGGAAGGCAGGAAAAAGAGAAAACGAAGATAAAAGTTGAGCATATATCCTTCCCCATTTCAAACCTTCCTACCAAACATAGCATTAGACAAATTTGGTTCTCTAATTGATTCTTATAAGAACTATAGACAGTATTGTCGTCAGAAGCACATATCTGGTTATGTCTTCTATGCTTCTGAAGTGTCCAACACTCGGTTTGTAATCTGTATTAGGTTTTAATTATGTTTCATATTTTTAATACAGCTTGAATGAAAGAAGATTTAGTTATCTTGTAGTTAATATTAAATTTAATTACGCACATAAAACAAAACCATTATTTTACCTTCTATTATTTTGTCATTTTTCTACATTTATAGACCTGGCAAAGTAGGTCTGACCGAACATAGATCTACTTGAATTAACTTAAAAGGTCAAAGATTCGAATCTAGCTTGATCCTAACTCGAAAAAAAAAAAATTGAGAAATTCGAATTTAAAAAATTTTAATCCAAAAAAAGCTTGAAAAGATAGGACCCAAATCCCTCATAACTTTAACCGTAACAATTTGAATCCTTGAGCTGGGTTTGGTGTTAGAGTATGCCCTATAATTAATTCGATTTGGATTAAGTAATTTTAAAAGGCCCAAAAGATCCAATTTAGTTGGACTAAGGCTAAGGCCTTTTTAGGGTTTTGTTAAGAGGCACTATAAAAACAACATTAAGTCTAAAAGTTAGATATAAGAAGAAAAGAATATTTTTATAGCCGTTCTGCCTCTTGGAGCTAGCACTCTCAGAAAACAATTCCCTTCCTCCTCCCTTTGCTTTTGATCACATCTTGTCTCAGGCAAAGGTCTTGTTTTGCGTCCTACTCGTGTGGATACCGTTAGAGGGCTTCTCTCAGCTAGGAGTCTTGAGTTAACGATAAATCAAGGGCTGTTCGTGGGCTGCCATATTCAAAAGTCGAACATTCCTATACGAGTACACCAAAAGGTTAGATTTTATCCCGAAATTAATTTTGTTGCATGATCCTAGTGATTTTGGTTTTGTTGATTTTAATCTGCTGCGTATTTTCGTGTATGACATGATAAACCGAGACAACGAAACCTTACAATGGCATCTGAGCCAGTATGCAAACGGCTTTTGGGATAGCGAATTCGATTCGTGGTGATGTTGCTTTATTGTAAGTTGTTACAGATTTGATTTTAATTTTCAAAATTCGTTTGGGCAACCTAAAATAATTGTAATACAATTATAGATTTAAAAAAAAATATTACTTGTTGTTATTTTATTTAACCATAAAATAATTGTAAGACAATTATAGATTTAAAAAAAATTTAATACTTGTTATTATTTTATTTAAAATATATAAAATAAATTAAGATAAAAGTTATCCTAATAAGAGTTTCAAATTAAATATATTTTAAAGAAAGATATTTTTTAAAAATAAAATTGGATAAGAGTTATCCAGTGGTTTTTGAGATTTTAATAAAATTAAAATTTCTAAAACATTATCTTGATAAAATTGTTTTAAATAAAATATATCCTTTATTAAATTAGATAAGAGTTATCCAATATTTTTGAGATTTTAATAAGATTAAAATTTCAAAAACATTATCTTGATAATATTGTTTTAAAATAAAATATATCCTTTATTAAATTGGATAAAAGTTATCCAATAGTTTTGAGATTTTAATAAGATTAAAATTTCAAAAACATTATCTTGATAAAATTGTTTTAAAATAAAATATATATCCTGTATTAAATTGGAGAAGAGTTATATAATAATTTTGAGATTTTAATGAGATTAAAATTTCAAAAGGAATTATCTTAAAAAAAAATTTGTTTTAAAATAAAATATTTTCTATCTTAAATTGGATAAGAGTTATCCAATACTTTTGAGATTTTAATGAGATTAAAATTTCAAAAGGAGTTATCTTTATAAATTTTTGTTTTAAAATAAAATATTTTAAAATGGATAAGAGTTATCCAATGGTTTCGGGATTTTAATAAGATTAAAATTTCAATTAAGCCCAAATTGAATTTTGAGAATTAAAATTAAATTAAAACAGCCCTTGATACCCATAATTAATTAAAATTTGATTAATTAAAATTAGATTTTAATTAGGAAGCATGCAAATTAATATGTGATATTACTGTGTATGCTTGATGCTTGATTCTTATGTGATATGGATGATTGCATGGTGCATGGTTATGGGCCTAGGTTTACATAGGTTGTAATTTATTTAAATAAATTTAAATTGGGCCTGTGAGCCTTGATTTATTTGTAATTTATTTATGTAATAGTTATATAGATAAATTAGGATTATCTTGTAAAATGTACAACATTTGGAGCCAAGATGATTCGGAGCCAAGGCGAACCGAGGTGACGCTTGAAATGAAATCGAGGAGAAGGCATTTAGAAAAAAATAATGTATCCCTAGGTTCTTTTGTAATAGAAAGGCCATAACCATGTCACGTTTAATTTTACACTTTTACTTATATATGTTGATATATATGTTAGAAAAGCATGCTAGGTGAGGCGGTAAAATTAAAAATCCCTCAAAATAAATGTTAAGTCAAAGATAACAAATAAAGATGCCTTCCAATACGATGCATGTGAAAGAGACTTTGTTCGGTATTGTGCTACTTTGGCTCAGTCAAGGCCATACCTACCTTAGGAATTCACATTGCATGAGATAATAGTTATCTCCAAGTGTATTGGGTCAAACTTAACTAAATTAAATTATGGCATTGGCTCAGTCAAACCTAATAAGATTTATAGGCATAGGTTGGGCTTTAACCCATATGATGAGTTAGAACAAGAGTTGTTCACCCAACTATCCAGGAGTTGTATGAGATGCAATTGACAAGAGTTGTCTACCTAAATAATCTCATTAGACGCATTAGCTCAGCTAAAGTCATAATGGGACCAAATATGGATCCTGGCCCACTAGGAAGTCTAGGCGAAAAGGCTTCCCAAGTTGATAGTGAGGGCTATTAGCTTAAGGAAAATAGTGGGAGTAATTCATTTAATTAAAAAACCATAATTAATGATTTTAATCACAATGTTACTTACTTGCATATTTTATAATTGTAGGATTATCATGGCAAACAACAATTTATCCCTTCGTTCTATCCTTAAGAAGGATAACAAGTTGGTTGGGGCAAACTTCTTAGATTGGTACAGAAATTTGAGGATAGTCCTCACTCAAGAAAAGAAGTTATATGTTCTAGAGCATGCGATCCCTGCTCAACCCCGACAGAATGCTTCCACTACTAATAAGCAAGCTTATCAAAAGCATTTGGATGATGCCATTGACGTACACAGTGCCTAATGTTAGCTTCCATGAGTTCTGAACTCCAGAAGCAACATGAGAATATGAAACCGTTTGATATGATCGAACATCTCAAGGAAATGTTCCAAGAGCAAGCACAGCACGAACGTTATGACGTGTCTAAGGCGCTCTTCCAGACCAAGATGGTTGAGGGAGCTCCGATGCACACTCATGTACTTAATATGATTAGGTACATTGAGAGGCTGGAAGCACTGGGCTTCACCATGCATAAAGAGTTGTCAGTTGATCTCATCCTCCAATCCTTACCAGATAGCTATAGTTCGTTTGTGTTGCACTACAACATGAACAGTATGGATAAGACACTGGCAGAATTGCTCAATGTGTTGAGAACTGCTGAGCAGGACTTGAAGAAGTCAAGGCTTACTTCTGTTATGGTGATTGACAAGACCAAATCCAAAGGCAAAGGCAAGCCTAAGGGTAAGCCCAAGCTCAAGGGTAACAAGAAGGAAGAGGCCAAGAAACTCAAGCCATCTGGTGGAGTTGCTAAGACAGGAAAATGCTTCCATTGCAGTAAGACTGGTCATTGGAAGCGAAATTGCACTGTGTACCTTGAGGAGCTGAAGAAAAAGAAAGGAAGTAAGACTTCCATCTTAGGTATATATGTGATTGAGATAAATTTGTCTACTTCTTCATCTTGGGTATTAGATACTGGATGTGATTCTCACATTTGCATGAATGTGCAGGGACTAACAAGGAGTAGAAAACTTGCTAAGGGCAAGGTGGTCCTACGAGTTGGGAATGGAGCAACGGTTGCTGCGTTAGCTGTAGGAACATTTAATTTATCGTTGCCTTCGGGCTTAATTCTAGAACTTGATAATTGTTATTATGTTCCAGCAATTGCCAAGAACATTATTTCTGTTTCTTGTTTGGACAAGAAAGGTTTTTCTTTTAAAATAATGAACAATAGTTGTTCAATTTACTTTAATGATATTTTCTATGGCAGTGCTTCCATTATGAATGGATTGTATGTTCTAGATTTAGATAATCACAAATACAATGTTGATTTCAAGAGCTCAAAGGGTAATGAGATAACCCTACATTCATCTGGCATTGTAGACTTGGTCACATAAACGAGAAACGCATATCTAGGCTCCACAAAGAGGGACACTTAGATTCATTTGATTTTGAATCATATGATGTATGCGAATCTTGTTTGCTTGGTAAAATGACCAAGGCCCCTTTTACAGGAATAAGTGAAAGGGTTAGTGGTTTATTAGAGCTCATACATACAGATGTATGTGGTCCATTAACCATACAAGCTAGAGGAGGGTTCCAATACTTCATCACATTTACTAATGATTACAGTAGATATGGCTATGTTTATTTAATGAGACATAAGTCAGAATCTGTTAGCTTTAAATTGCCATATATATTTTGAAATGACAAAAACTTAAGTAAGCTTTAATGTTTTAATTCATATCGTAAATTTGCCTTATCACACATGATTTTCTCAATTCATTTTTAAGTATTCATATCAAACATTAAGACCATAATTTAATGATATATTCTTATGGGTCTTAATACTCTGTAAAATGGTTTTCAATATTAAGTAATTTTCTCAAGAATTATTGAACATAAGTTTTTGGACAATATTTTCATTTGAGAAAGTCAAGAAAAACTCCCTTAAAGCTTATAAATGTTTTGGGTTGAATTAAAATCAAAAGCCATATCATTTCTAACCCAAAAATGCAGGAAAAACTTATTCTGGAAGCATGGGATCGATCCCCTAAGGAAAGGAATCGATCCCTTTTTGGCAGAATGCCCCGGAAGCTTGGAATGAAGAAAAGGATCGATCTCTTTGGTAAAAGGATCAATCCCTTTATGTCAGAAAGTCTCCAACGGCTAGTTTCTGTGAGACACAACGGCTAGTTTCTGTTTTGGCTCCAACCAACGTCCACAAACCATCCAAGGGACTATAAATAGAGGCTTAGAAGCTAAAGGAAGCAAGGGGAACTACTCAATCAACTCCAATACTCATTTTCCTCAAATCCTCAAGCCTCAACAACAAATCAAGAGCTACAAAGTCTTCATCTTCTATCATTCACATATCTCTTGTATTGCTTAGCACAAATCTTGTATAGGCTTTTCTTTGTGCCTAATTTCTGTAATCATTTGCCTACTTAAAGGCCTTCTTTGATTACACAATTTGTAAACACAATCATTCCTTGTAAAAGGGGAGGTTTCTCTTTAGCCTAGAAAAAGAGGGAGGTTTCTCTTTAGCCTAAGAAAAAGAGAAAGGTTTCTCTTGAGCCTAGAAAAAAAGAGAGGTTTCTCTTGAGCCTTGACAAAGAGGGAGTGTAATACAAATTCAAAGATAGTGAATTTGGGAAAAATCCTTTGGAGCGTCTCAAGGTAGAGGACGTAGGCAAGGTTGCCGAACCTCTATAAATCACTTGCGTAAATTTCTCTATCCTTATTCTCTTTACTTATTTGCAATTATATTTGTGTTTATTGTATTGAATCTATATTGCATAATTGAGTAGTCTAGAGAACTTAGAAAATATCAATATAGGCTAGAGAATTTACAAGAATCGAAAAACGAACTTAAGGTTAGCGAAAAACCGATTCACCCTTCTCTCGGTATAGCCTATAGAGCCAACAATTGGTATCAGAGCCAGGTTCGAGATTGATTTAGACTAACCTCTATCGAGCAAAACGATCTTAAATGGCTCACTTGAATGTAAGCACACCCTTAGGAGAAGAGGGACACTCATTAGTTAGACCTCCACTCTTCAATGGTGAGAATTACTCCTATTGGAAAATTAGAATGATGTTATTTGTACAATTAAATGATTATGAAGTGTGGAGAATTATAGTGAATGGTCCTATAATTCCCATGAAGAAAGTAGATGGAAAAGATGTCCCTAAGAGTGAGGATGAGTGAGACACAAATGACATGAGAGTGGCACAATTGAATGCCAAGGCTATGCACACTCTCTTTTGTGCATTAGGTCCCAATGAATATAATAGAGTGTTTCTATGTGAAAATGCTAAGCAAATATGGAACAAATTGGCCATCACACATGAAGGGACCAATCAAGTGAAAGAAACTAAAGTAGGAATGCTCACACATGATTATGAGCTTTTTAGAATGAAAGAAAATGAGTCCATGAGTGAAATGTACACTAGGTTCAATAACATAATTAATGGACTTAAGGCATTAGGCAAGAGCTATTCCAATGTAGAAATGGTTAAGAAAATTTTGAATAGCTTGCCAAAATCTTGGGAGGCAAAGGTGACCGCAATAGAAGAATCTAAGGATTCTAACACCTTGTCTCTAGATGAACTTATGGGCTCCCTACTTACATATGAAATGAAATTAAAAAGAAATGAAGAGCCTTCAAAGAAAGTAGGGGTAGCACTTAAGTCTTCCACTCATAAGGACATTGAAGATGATAGTGATGAGAGTGGAAATGAGGAAGAAAAGGAAATGGCAATGTTTTCCAAAAGATTCAATAGGTTCATGAGAATGAATGAGAGAGAGCAAAATAGAAGACATCATAGGGGAGAGTCAAGTAGGAAAGAAAAAGACCCCTTAGTGTGTTATGAGTGTAATGAACCGGGTCGTACTAAGTTAGATTGCCCCTTACTTAGGAAGGAAAAGGATAGGAAACCTAAGAAGAAAGCATTTGTGGCTGCATGGAGCGATAGTGATAGCTCCAATGAGGAAAATGTAGATAATGAGGTAGCCTACACATGCTTTGTTAGCTCTTATAGGCAATACCGAGAGGGGGGGTGAATCGGTTTTTAACTACCCTTAAGCTCGTTTTTCGATTTTTCTAAATTCTCTAGCCTATTTGAATATTTTCTAAGTTCTCTAAGCTAGGCAAGCATGCAATCCAAGTTCAATGCAATAAACACACTATAATTGCAAGTAAATAAAGAGTAGGGAAAGAGAGATTTACACAAGCGATTTATAGAGGTTCGGCTACTTGCCTACGTCCTCTACCTTGAGACGCTCCCAAGGATTTTCTCCAAATCCACTATCTTGAATTTGTGATTACAATCCCTCTTTTCAAGGCTCAAGAGTAACCTCCCTCTTTTTCTAGGCTCAAGAGAAACCTCTCTCTTTTTCTTAGGCTAAAGAGTAACCTCCCTCTTTTCTAGGTTTAAGAGAAACCTCCCTCTTTTCTAGGCTTAAGAGAAACCTCCCCTTTACAAGGAATGATGGGTTTACAATTGTGTAATCAAAGAAAGGCCTCTATGTAGGCAAGTGATTACAGAAATTAAGCTCAATGAAAACCTATACAAGATTTTGTGCTAAGCACTACAAGGAATAAGAGAATGATAGATGATGTAGACTTTGGAGCTCTTGATTGTTGTTTGAGGCTTGAGGAAGATGAATAAGATGATGAAAGATGTTGCTTGGTTGTTCCTCTGCCTTCCTTTAGCTTCTAAGCCTCTATTTATAGCCCCTTGGATGGTTTGTGGACGTTGGTTGGAGCCAAAACCGAAACTAGCCGTTGCATCTCACAGAAAATAGCCGTTGGGGACTTTCTGACATAAAGGGATCGATCCCTTTCCTTAGGGGATCGATCCCATGCTTCATTTTGGCCTTCCGGGGCACACTGCCAAAAAGGGATCAATCCCTTTCCTTAGGGGATCGATCCCATTCTTCCAGAATGGGTTTTTCCTGCACTTTTGGGTTAGAAATGATGTGGTCTTTGATCCTAATTCAACCCAAAACATATTGGCACTTTTGTGGGAGTTTTTCATGACTTTCTTTAATGAAAACATTGTCCAAAAATTCATTAAGTGATTTTCTATAATATTCAAAACATTTATAAAGAATTAAGACCAATAAGGATGTATCATTAAATCATGGTCTTAATGTTTGGGTATGATCACTTAAAATGTATTGAGAAAATCATGTGTGATAAGGCAAATTTACAATATGAATTAAAACATTAAAGCTCACTTAAGTTTTTGTCATTTCAAAATATGTATGGCAATTTAAAGCTAACAATCTCCCCCTTTTTGATATGACAAAACTTAATGTAAATTTGCTTTGAAAATTCTTTGATAAAATACTCCCCCTCGAATAAAGCAGGACTTTATAAAGCTCCCCCTTAATATAAGCATGGGTTTTGAAAATGAATTTTCCCTCATTATCTCTCCCCCTTAATATCTCTCCCTATATCTATCTCTCCCTTTATCTATCTCTCCCCCTTTTTGTCATAGCAAAAAGAAGGAAAAAATAATAAAAAATATGCTCCCCCTAAAATCATGGCTATGTGAGAACAAATAAAAATGCTCCATCCAACAAGAAACATGTTAGTAGATGAGACTTATAGCACAATTTCATAAGACAATGTCCATAAAGAGTATGAAATGTTTAGGCATGCAAAGGACAAGGCTTATTTTCCTATACCAATTGTTTATAAATAATTTTGATACCAATTGTTGATAAGTAATTTTGCAAGAAGATTCCAATTGGTAAGAAGTTAAGCAAGCACCTAAGTATATCAATTGTTCTCTAAGGTCCAACTAAGGTGCATGGTAATACATCATGATTATGAGCTAAAATTATATAACATATCATATGCATGTGCTCATAAATCATGTTCAAGTAAGAGTGTGCATAGAATTAAGACATATAGCAAGTAACTACAAGTTCTAGCACACAAGAGTTTCATGCAAAAATATCCTAAATGAATTCTTCTCTATTTGTCATTTCAATCTAAAGAGCACAAGAAGAATTGTCAATTTAAAGCTCATACCAATTGGCAATTTAGTTTTGGCTTACCAATTATTGAAAATATGGTTGCCAATGATACTAATTGTTATTTCAATCTAAATACCAATTGTTACTAATGGTTGACTTAGGCATTTTGCATGAATCCAATATCTATGTGTAGTGTGTTCATGTTAAGAAAATAATCATTCTAAATATGCAAGAACACAACACATATCATCAAATATGCATATGGATCTATTAATCATTAGCACACTATCATAAAGTATTAATCCATATTCATATTCACAAATTTATACCATATGGAAGATTCAAAAAATCAAAGAATTCAAGCAAACACATTTTCTTCCATGGTTTCAAGCACAAAAATCCTATGCTCATTTTCCAATTCAAGTCCTTAACCAATTATGAGCAAAGAAAGATTCAAATAATAAATGCATGGATATTAAGTTTGTTCAAGTTTGCATTTATCTTTGAATGTTGGTGTTGTCATTAAGACCCTAGTTCTTTAAGTACAAGAATGATAAAGTTTCATGCATTTAAACATTTAAGATCCATTTATCATCACAAATTATAGGCCAATGACCATTACCAATTGTTGAATTTATATTTAAAATCAATCCATAAGGTCAAGTTTCAATCATTTTATCATTAAAGTATATGACCTTAACTATTCAACTTCCACTAAGAATTATATCATGATGCTCAATGGGAATATGAGAGTCAAGTTATAAGATAAAATTCTCTAAGCATGCTTGACTAAGATGAACAAGAAATCATAATCTATTATGCACATGTTCATCAAATTCTCAAATATTTACACAAATCATTGAAATAAATCTCAAAATTATGTTTAACCATTCATTGAAAATATATTTCAAGATTATTTCAAGATTTATGCAATTCATAACCATCTTCAATGAGAAAACTGATTTAGCACTTGTGAGCTCATGAAAAATGATATTGATTGTTGAGAGTGATACCATTTGTTGGAAATGATATTAATTGATGGAGTTGAGGCATGATATCAATGAAGAATGAGTTTTCATATATTACCGATCATCAAAAAGAAGTTAAAACAATGAATTTTAAGTTGAGAAGAGAGAAAATATCAAAACAATGAAAAGTTCTTCTCAATTTCGGTTGAAAACATGCAGGAGTGCCTTTTCTGGCCTGGGGGGATCGATCCTGCTACAGTGGGGATCGATCCCTCATATGTTCCTGCAGATTCTGCAGTTGTTTTGACAGAAAATTGGACTTGTGAGGTACCAAAACTTCGTTTTTGAGTGTTTTAAGTCCAAGTAAAGGTTTAAACATTTGTAAAACATGATTTTGGACTTGTATGAATGAAAAACATGAATGAAAAACCATTTAACAAAAGATTTTGCAATTTTGGAAGCATTTTCACAATAAAATGCATTTTTGGCCTCAAAGGAGGTCATTTTGAGAGTTATGCATATTTTGACCAAACCAATGCATTGAATTACATAAATATGTCAAAACAAACTTGTTCACATAGATTTTGAGCATATATAACATTAAAACATACATCTTGTGAACAACATGCCATGATTGTCAACATACAAGTTCTTCATTAATGCACATGACATAGCATTTTGCATATATGACATATTTCGCAATTTGAGGCAGGTAAATACATTATTAACACATAGAAAACTTGCTCAAACTACAGAAATCCAATAATAATCATAAATCATGCTTTTCATTCAATAATCCAATGCCTCATGAATCATCCATCAACCAATCAACAATCATTTTTCATGCCTTTTGATCAATCATTCAACTCACAAAGATTATCAACCACATTTCTCATCAAGGCACAAATAATCAAATAATAGTTTTAAGGAGTAAAGAATTAATCTTACAAAACTCCTTTGCTTGAGTATGCTTTGCCTTGAATTGTTGAGTCCACCTTGAGCCTTTCTTTGAAGAATTGTTGTGATCTTTGCCAAGGATGGATATCTCAAGCTCTTTCTTTTTCTCATTAGCACAAGCAATCTCCATAGAAGTGTGTAGAGCCTTCAAACTTAATTGTTTCTTGTATCTCCATGCTCTAACACTCCTACAACAAACACATTTTCAAGCATGCTTTGGTACCCAAATTTTCTTGGGTCCTTGAGAGTTAGTGCTCACAATTTTTGATCCTTTTGGGATCCATTTCAAGCTCAAATCATCATTATTTATTGCATGCTTTGGCACCCACATTTTCTTAACTACTCTTCCTCTAAATGTAGTTTTTCTATAAGTGCATGCTTGTGAAGAGTGTCCTATTCTATTGCAAAGTGAGCATGTAAGAGATAAATCATGCATAGTATTTTTGCTCACAAGGAAATTCTTAAGATGAGTTTCTTTTTGTATTGCATTATATCCTAACCCATCTTTGTCAAAGAAAGCTCTTTGGGTTTCTAACATGTGATCTAGCTTTTGTTGACCCATATAAAACCTAGAAAATGAGTTATGCAAATTTAAGTTCTTTTTATTCAACTCATTCATTTCCAAGTTAGCCTCTTCTAATTTCTTTTCAAATTCTAGCTTAGCATTTATCAAGGCTTCATTTTCTATTTTTAATTTAGCAATGATTTTCTTATATTTGGAGTTCATGCATTGAAATTCATTTGCTAAATCATTAAAGGCATTTTGTAGTTCACTAAAGGTATAATCATTATCTTCACTAGAACTACAACTACCTTCATCATCACTAATGGCCATGAAGCATGAGTAGGCTACCTCATCATCTATGTTTTCCTCATCGGAGCTATCACTATCACTCCATGTAGCCACAAATGCTTTCTTCCTAGGTTTCCTATCCTTTTCCTTCCTAAGTAAGGGGCAATCTAACTTAGTATGACCCGGTTCATTACACTCATAACATACTAAGGGGTCCTTTTCTCTTCTACTTGACTCTCCCCTTTGATGTCTCCTATTACTCTCTCTCTCTTTCATTCTCATAAATCTATTGAATCTTTTGGCAAACATTGCCATTTCCTTTTCTTCCTCATTTCCACTCTCATCACTATCATCCTCATAAGTGGAAGACTTAAGTGCTACTCCTACTTTCTTTGAAGGCTCTTCATTTCTTTTCATTTTCATTTCATATGTAAGTAGGGAGCCCATAAGCTCATCTAGAGACAAGGTATTTGGATCCTTAGATTCTTCTATTGCGGTTACCTTTGCCTCCCAAGACTTAGGCAAGCTATTCAAGATTTTCTTTACCATTTCAACATTGGAATAAGCCTTGCCTAGTGCCTTAAGTCCATTAATTATATCATTGAACCTAGTAAACATTTCGCTAATGGACTCATTTTCTTTCATCCTAAATAGCTCATAATCATGTGTGAGCATTCCTACTTTGGTCTCTCTAACTTGATTTGTCCCTTCATGTGTGATGGCCAATTTGTCCCATATTTGTTTAGCATTTTCACATAGGGACACTCTATTATATTCATTGGGACCTAATGCACAAAAGAGAGTGTGCATGGCCTTGGCATTCAATTGTGCCACTCTCATGTCATTTGTGTCCCACTCATCCTCACTCTTAGGGACATCCTTTCCATCTACCTTCTTCATAGGAATTCTAGGACCATTTACTATAATTCTCCACACCTCATAATCATTAGATTGTACAAATAGCATCATTCTAGTTTTCCAATATGAATAATTCTCACCATTAAAGAGTGGAGGTCTAACTAATGATTGTCCCTCTTCTCCTAGGGGTATGCCTACATTCAAGTGAGCCATTTATGATCGTTTTGCTCGATAGAGGTTAGTCTAATTCAATCTCGAGCCCAAGCTCTGATACCAATTGTTAGCTCTTATAGGCAATACCGAGAGGGGGGGTGAATCGGTTTTTAACTACCCTTAAGCTCGTTTTTCGATTTTTCTAAATTCTCTAGCCTATTTGAATATTTTCTAAGTTCTCTAAGCTAGGCAAGCATGCAATCCACGTTCAATGCAATAAACACACTATAATTGCAAGTAAATAAAGAGTAGGGAAAGAGAGATTTACACAAGCGATTTATAGAGGTTCGGCTACTTGCCTACGTCCTCTACCTTGAGACGCTCCCAAGGATTTTCTCCAAATCCACTATCTTGAATTTGTGATTACAATCCCTCTTTTCAAGGCTCAAGAGTAACCTCCCTCTTTTTCTAGGCTCAAGAGAAACCTCTCTCTTTTTCTTAGGCTAAAGAGTAACCTCCCTCTTTTCTAGGTTTAAGAGAAACCTCCCTCTTTTCTAGGCTTAAGAGAAACCTCCCCTTTACAAGGAATGATGGGTTTACAATTGTGTAATCAAAGAAAGGCCTCTATGTAGGCAAGTGATTACAGAAATTAAGCTCAATGAAAACCTATACAAGATTTTGTGCTAAGCACTACAAGGAATAAGAGAATGATAGATGATGTAGACTTTGGAGCTCTTGATTGTTGTTTGAGGCTTGAGGAAGATGAATAAGATGATGAAAGATGTTGCTTGGTTGTTCCTCTGCCTTCCTTTAGCTTCTAAGCCTCTATTTATAGCCCCTTGGATGGTTTGTGGACGTTGGTTGGAGCCAAAACCGAAACTAGCCGTTGCATCTCACAGAAAATAGCCGTTGGGGACTTTCTGACATAAAGGGATCGATCCCTTTCCTTAGGGGATCGATCCCATGCTTCATTTTGGCCTTCCGGGGCACACTGCCAAAAAGGGATCAATCCCTTTCCTTAGGGGATCGATCCCATTCTTCCAGAATGGGTTTTTCCTGCACTTTTGGGTTAGAAATGATGTGGTCTTTGATCCTAATTCAACCCAAAACATATTGGCACTTTTGTGGGAGTTTTTCATGACTTTCTTTAATGAAAACATTGTCCAAAAATTCATTAAGTGATTTTCTATAATATTCAAAACATTTATAAAGAATTAAGACCAATAAGGATGTATCATTAAATCATGGTCTTAATGTTTGGGTATGATCACTTAAAATGTATTGAGAAAATCATGTGTGATAAGGCAAATTTACAATATGAATTAAAACATTAAAGCTCACTTAAGTTTTTGTCATTTCAAAATATGTATGGCAATTTAAAGCTAACATGCTTCATGGCCATTAGTGATGATGAGGCTAGTTGTAGTTCTAGTGAAAATAACGATTATACCTTTAGTGAACTACAAAAAGCCTTTGATGATTTAGCAAATGAATTTCAATGCATGAACTCCAAATATAAGAAAATCATTGCTAAATTAAGAATAGAAAATGAAGCCTTGACTAATTCTAAGTTAGAATTTGAAAAGAAATTAGAAGAGGCAAACTTAGAGATAAATGAGTTGAATGAAAAGAATTCAAATTTGCATAACTCATTTACTAGGTTTTATATGGGTCAACAAAAATTAGATCACATGCTTGAGACCCAAAGAGCTTTCTTTGATAAAGATGGGTTAGGTTATAATGCAATACAAAAAGAAACTCATCTAAAGAATTTCCTTGTGAGCAAAAATACTATGCATGATTTATCTCTTACATGCTCACTATGCAATAGAATAGGACACTCTTCACAAGCATGCACATATAGAAAAACCACATTTAGAGGAAGAGTGGTTAGAAAAATGTGGGTGCCAAAGCATGCAATAAATAATGATGATTTGAGTTTGAAATGGATCCCCAAAGGATCAAAAATTGTTTGCACTAACTCTCATGGATCCAAGAAAATGTGGGTACCAAAGCATGTTTGAATATGGTTTGTTGTAGGAGTGTTAGAGCATGGGAATACAATGGAACAATGGAGTTTAAATGCTTAACACATCCTCATGGAGTTTGCTTGTGCCAATGAGAAAAAGGAAGAGCTTGGAAATCAATCCTTAGCAAGGTTAGAACAATTCTTCAAAGAATGGCACAATGTGGATTCAACTATTCAAGGCAAAGCATTCTCTAGCAAAGGAGTATTGTAAGCTTAATTCCTTACTCCTTAAACTTTTTATTGTTTATGCCTTGATGATATGGTTTGTTGATGATCTTTGATGCATTATAAGTTGAATGGATAAATAAAAGGCATGATAAATGATTGGATAGTTTTTGATACAATATTTGATTGAATGAAAAGCATGTTTAGTTATTTTGAAATGATTATTGGAATTCTGTATTTTGATCAAGTTTTCTATGTGTTGATAATGTATTTGTGATAACTGCAAATTTTCTATTTTTGGAAATCAATATTAAAGAAAATAGATAAGAGGAAATAAATAAATTAAAGTAAATAAATAAAATTTATTTACGAGATGGGAATATTGTTGAAATTTCCGAAATTAAAGAAGTGAGGAAATTGAGGAATTTAAATTTGGATAAATTGGAAATAAGGATAAGGTTGAAATTATGGAAAATAATGAAGAGAGGAAATTTAATTTGGATAAATAGAAATCCAAATTAAATAAGAAATGAAAAGGAGAAAATAATTGGATATTAAGAAATCCAAATAAAATGAAATAAAATGCATATATTATATATTTATATAATTAGATTATAAATAAATATATTTTGATATGTTTTTATATAAATACATATGTATATATGAAATATAGTATATATTATAAAATGATATATATATATATACTATTTTATATTAAATAAATACATATGTATATTATTATAATACATTTTTGTATATAATATATATATATATATATATGAAATATATATATATATATATAGTATTTGATTTTAAATGTATAGATATAGATATATATATGGTATTATATGAAATATATATATATATATATATATATCTCATAAAATAATTATATATAATTATATAAATATAATTATATATATATAAAAAAAAAAGAAAAAGGAAAGAAACGGGATCGGGATATAACCCGATCCCTGTTTCCTTCTATGTTACAAAACAGAGAAGGAAAACTGCTGCAGACGGTGGAAAGAAGAAGAAGAGGGGGGAGCCATCGCCGGCAAGAGAGGAAGAGAGAGGGACGTCCGGCGACGGGAAAAGGAAAAGAAGGAAAGAAAATCGGAAGAGGAAAGTAAAATGGAAAACAGAAACGAAGGAAAACGGAGAAAATCGGAAGAAAAGGAAAAATGACAGACGGCGGTGCCGGCCGATCCAGGCACCGCCACTGCCACCGAAGCCTTGCCGGAGGGAGAGGAAGACGATGGAGGCCACCCGAGGCGCGGTGAACGGCGGAGGAAGGCCGGCGAAGAGGCGAAAGACACCGAAGGAAAATAGACACGATCCGCCGCCGTGCCGCCGATCCAGGCCGAACGGAGACCACCATCAGAATTGCCGTGCCGTCGGTCAGCTGTCGAGCCCTTGAACCGCTGGAGAACCGGCCGCCGGCGAGGAAGGGAGCTAAATCGGGCTGACGGGAAGGAAGAGGAAAAAGAAAAAGAAAAAGAAAAAAAAGAAAAAAGAAAAAGAAAAAGAAAAAGAAAGAGAAAGAAAAGAAAAGAGAAAAAGGAAGAAAGAAAAGAGAAAAAGAAGAAAGAGAGAGAAAAAGAAAAATTTTCGGGAATTCGAAAAATTCTCGGAAACTCGAAAATCTCGGGAATCGGTAAGAAATCCGAGAAATTATTAATGATAACTATTTAAATAAATTATTTATTTATATAATTTGAGAAAATTCTAAAATTTAGTATTTAAATTCCAGAAATTATTCTCGGCGATCGAGATGAGGAATCGGGAGATGGAGTACGGGCGCGACCGGTAAGAGGAAGTCGTCGACCCAAAAAAAAAGGTAAGGGATGCATGTGCAGCACTGTAGGGATATTCAGTCTGCATGTTTTAATTACGAAATATTTTATGAAAATATTTTATGAAATTATTATGATGAGTGATTGGTTGGAATTTGGAATGAAGTACTGGCTGGAAATTATAAACTGTATTTTCCGTGCAGGAGGCTAGCCAATCGGCAGCCGTTATACTGCCGAAAAATTATCGAAAAATTTTTGAAAATTACTGAAAATCATAATAAGTGATTTTATGTCACGAGAAATGATTTTCATCCACGAAAACCGAGAAAATGAATATTTTCATAAAAACATGAATAAAATTAAAATGATTTTAAATTATTCATGTTTTCGAGAATGGTGATAAGGAAATCACCGAAAATCCTCTTCGAGAATGGTGATAATGAAATCACCAAAAATTCTCTTAATATGTAAAATACATGTAATACGAGACGAAAAATGAAAAGAAGTAAAGTGAATATTTTTATGAATATTTTCATAATTATTTTTTAAATATTCACTAAATAGTTTTATAACCTTTATGATTTTAAATTATGAAATTATATATTTTATAAATTTCATAAAGGTTATTTTATGATGAAAACTTGGTTTTGAGACTAGTTGGCCCTCTATCATGCCGACATGTGATATGTAATACGTGATATGTGATATGTAACATGTGATATGTGATATGTAGTCCCGGCCGACACCTGATCAGTGATCCACCGAGGACAATTATAGACTATGGCCATAGATCTGACATGATTATTTATACCCTTTGGGGTCTATAGCATGATATGAGTAACGACCCAGTGGACGGGCTGGGCGTGTGTGCCTAAGTCTCCATATGTGAAAATGTTTTACATAATATGTGATACGTGAAATGAAATGATTTATAGCATTTTTATAAAATGCTTATTTCAGTTCTGATTTTAGTACTATGAGATGATTTTCATATGATATGTAATATGAACATGTGATATGTTTTCAAAAGGAAAAAGAGTTTATAAGTCTAATATTCTTATTATGATTTTAAATTGAATATTAGACTATATGTGACATGAATATAACTCCGCCTGTGTGAGTTAACGCAGCCGGTCCCAAGCCCGGGTAAAGGAGGAGGGTGGCGGTAGGTTTAGACAACCAGCCTTAAAAACTAGTCCAATCTCATTAAATGAACCAATATCAAAACAACGTTGGGGCGTCCCCTACACAGCGACGCGCTGCATCGGAGCCCGGGTGTAGTGAAAAGTGGGCAAGGGTTGCTAGGTCGTCGCCCAGAAGTGACGCGCCACATCGACGCCTGGATGTGGTGTTAAATAGGCAAAGGTTCCCACACAACAATGGACGGGGGTGGGTAAAGAAGTTAGTCCATAACCATAAGCTTAGGTTAGGATCTTGGAATATAGGTACGCTTAGTGGTAAGTTAGGTGAGATTTGTGAGGTTATGAGTAGGAGGAGGGTTAACATCTTGTGTCTTCAAGAGACCAAATGGGTTGGGGAAAAGGCTAGAGAGATAGCACCTTGGCAATATAAGCTTTGGTACACAGGGAAAGATAGAGACCGAAATGGAGTAGGTATCATTATAGATAAAGAGTACCATAAGGATGTTGTACAGATTAAGAGACAAGGGGATAGGATTATTTTGGTTAAACTAGTTTCAGGAGAAGAGGTGTTGAATGTCATTAGTGTGTATGCACCCCAGATAGGACTTGATGAGGTTAGTAAACGACAGTTCTGGGAGGATTTAGATAAGGTAGTACAAGAAGTACCCATAAGAGAAAACCTTTTTATTGGCGGTGATCTTAATGGATATGTAGGTACAAGTAGAGAGGGTTTTGAGAGAGTACATGGGGGTTTTAGTTATGGTGTAAGAAACGAGGGAGGAGATGCTATCTTAAATTTTGCTTTATCTTATGACCTAATCCTAGCAAATACATTGTTTAAGAAGAGAGATTCTCATCTTATAACCTTTAGAAATGGACCAAGAGCAAGTCAGATAGATTTCTTTTTAACTAGGAGTAGGGATAGACATAGATGTTTGGATTGTAAGGTTATCCCAGGTGAGAGTGTTACTGCGCAACATAGACTCTTAGTTCTAGATATGAAGATAGATAGACGACATCGAAGGAACCAACAAAAAGGAATTGAACGGATTCGATGGTGGAAGCTAAAAGAAGATTGTCATACAACATGTAGAGATAGTTGGATTCAAAAAGAGACTTGGACAACAGAAGAGAACCCAAATGTAATGTGGAATAAGATGGCAAAATGCATTCGGGAGGTAGGCAAAGAGACATTAGGAGTATTAAACGGAAAAGTGCCGACTGGAAAGGACGCAACATGGTGGACTGCAGTAGTAAAAGATGCTATAAAGACTAAGCGAGAACGTTACAAGGCTTTAAAGAAGAACAATACAGAAGAGAGTTTTTCGGAATATAAGGTAGCAAGAAAGGAGGCAAAGAAGGCTGTGGCAGAAGCTAAGACGAGGGTTGCGAAAGAGATTTACGACAAGTTGAACACAAAGGAGGGAGAGAAAAGGATATACAGATTGGCGCGAGCAAGAGAAAGGAGGAGTCGCGACCTAGGAGTCGTGAAATGTATTAAGGATGAGCATCAAAGAACTCTCGTTAAAGATAATGACATTAAAGACAGGTGGTGAGATTATTTTAACAAATTATTTAATGATGGACAAAATAAAGTTTTAGATAATATTTCGGTGCCTCTTAAGGATTTAAATCGGTGCTTTATGCGTAGAATCCAAGAGACAGATGTAAAAGATGCACTAAAGATGATGAAGAATGGAAAAGCTGTTGGACCTGATGACATCCCAATTGAAGTTTGGAAATGCCTTGGAGATGTAGGAGTTAGGTGGTTGACAAATCTATTTAATAAGATTTGGCACACTAACAAAATGCCAGAGGAATGGAGGAAGAGTGTCTTAGTACCTTTATATAAGAACAAGGGAGATATTCAAAGTTGCGCCAACTACCGAGGCATAAAATTGATGAGTCACACGATGAAACTATGGGAGAGAGTGATAGAACGGAGATTAAGAAAGAATGTAGAGATATCGGAGAATCAATTTGGTTTTATGCCGGGTCGATCAACTATGGAGGCAATATATTTGCTTAGACAACTTATGGAGCGCTTTCGAGTAATGGGTAAAGATCTTCATATGGTCTTTATAGATTTGGAGAAAGCATATGATAAAGTGCCTAGGGAGGTACTTTGGTGGTCCTTAATGAAGAAAAGAGTTCCTTTGAAATATATTAAACTAATTAAGGACATGTATAGAGGCGCAAGGACACATGTGAGGACAGGTGGGGGGCAAACAAGTGAGTTTCCTATCACGGTGGGATTACACCAAGGGTCAGCGTTGAGTCCATTCTTGTTTGCGGTAGTTATGGACGAACTGACAAAATCCATCCAGGATAAGGTGCCCTGGTGTATGATGTTTGCAGATGATATTGTCCTATGTGCGGAAACTAGAGCGGAGATCAATACAAAGTTGGAAGTATGGAGACAAACGTTGGAATCAAAAGGATTTAAACTAAGCAGAGTGAAGACTGAATACATGGAGTGTAAATTCACTTCTAACCGACTGGAAGAGCATGATGTAGTGAAGTTAGATGGGGTGGCGATACCTAAGCGGGATCATTTTCGATACTTGGGATCAATAATACAGATGGATGGAGAGATTGATGGTGATGTGACCTATAGGATCCAGGCTGGATGGAGTAAGTGGAGAAGTGCTACAGGTGTGTTGTGCGATAAAGGAATTCCTACATGGTTGAAAGGCAAGTTTTATAGGACAGTTGTTAGACCAACATTGTTATATGGTAGTGAATGTTGGGCGACTAAGAGGCTACATACACAAAAGATGAGTGTAACAGAAATGAGAATGTTACGGTGGATATGTGGATATACAAGAAAGGATAGAATGAGAAATGATGATATTCGTAAGATGATTGGAGTGGTACCTATTGAAGACAAAATGTGTGAAAATCGTTTACGTTGGTTTGGACATATAAGACGTAGACCTGTAGATGCTCCAGTTAGGAGAATAGAGGCTATGGATGTTGAGAGAAGGGTTAAGACTAGAGGAAGACCGAAAAAGACTTGGAAGGAAGTAGTTTGGAAAGACATGGAGGTTTTAGAATTAGATGAGCAAATGGCCTTGAATAGGAATCTATGGAGGCAGAGAATACATATGGACGATCTAACGTGATTTTAGATATTGGTTCATATAGCCTACCCCAATCTATTGGGATAAAGGCTCTGATGATGATGATGATGATGATGTGACATGAATATGTTATATGTTTTCAAAAGGGAAAAGGAGGAAAGTAAATCTAATATTCTTATTTAAATTTTAAATTGAATATTAGATTTAAATGATTAATATGTTATACGAAAAAGGTTTAATACCTTATTTTGCTATTTTAAAGTACTGTACTAATTATGATTGTATAGCAAAACATGAAATGAGTTTTAAAGGAAAATGATGACGATTTAGCTAATATTCTTTTCAAAGAAAATATGAATATTAATTATTTTATTTAAATGCTTTATTTCATAAAAGCATTATTTTGAAAAAGAATATGAAAATGTTATGAAATAAAAATGAAAGGATTTGAATTTCAAAACAAGAAAGAATATTACTCTCTACAGTTGCTTCTAGGTTCTGGAACAAGATAGGTATTTCAAAATACCTACTTTACTCCATCCGGATCCCTAGCCGACTGTAGTATCTTTCCTACATGTGAGCCTAGAGCCAATAGGAAAAATGAAAAAGTTTTTCAGCATATAGGAAGCTGAATATCAAGTATGCATATAATTCCCTTACTGAGCCGTGGTTTGCTCACCCCCTAATTTTAACATTTCAAGTTTTCGAAGACTAAGATTTTAACACTTAAAGAATTTCAGCTGCGCATTTGGGGACGATGCGACAGCTCGACTTATGGCATAAGGTACGATCATTTATTTTTCGTATTTAGACTTATTTACAGTACTACTTCCTTATGAATTAAAATAGGGGATGTATTTCATATTATAATTTAATATGAAATTGTTAATATGTAAAAGAAAAGTAAAGTATCGCAGACAGCCCAACCAAATAAGATGTATAGAAAAAGGTGAAAAATAGGGTCAGGGCTGTGACAGATTTAATGGTATCAGAGCACGGTTGGCCTGATGTCCGTCGATACTTTTGAAAAGGAAATGTGTCGAAAAAGATTAACATCCCCTGTAGTACTGTGTAGTCTAAATACATAGAGAAAATAAATGATTGCAAATTGAATTAAGTGTTTAGAAGGGAGTGAGCATTATGAAATAAGGAATGCTAAAAAGGGAAAACAGCTCAGGAATGTTACCTGAAATGGTGATCTTATGATCTAAATGAAGGTTGGTTCGGTAAGGAACAGAAATGGACTTGGTGAGGGCCCTACCAGTACTTTTCTGTCCGGATCAAACTGAGACTTGAAAATGATGATATAAAGGAGGGGAATGAAATATCATCATTAAATAGACCTTAAGATCACCGATTGAAGGTATTTTAAGGAGAGAGAAAATGTTTGACCAAAAATGACCAAAATACCCCTACACCCAAAATTTCTCCGAGAGTCAAAATAGATCACCAGAAGTTGGAATTGACCGATTTGACAGAGAAATTGATGATGTAAGGTTGCATTTCATGCAAAATAATCCAATTATGGATCCTAGTGGACTTCTCTGTCAAAATTGAAAAAGATCTTAAAATGCTGATATTGGTATGAGAAAGGAGTACTATCAGCAAATAGATAATAAGATCATTGATTTAAATGTATAGTGAGGAGAAAGAAATAAATGTGAAATGACGAAAATGCCCCTATGTGGGATTATGTTTTGAATTGTGATAAATCAAGTCGTTTTGAATATATTGATAATAATGAAGTTATTGAGAGTATAAAGGACATAATATGTGTATAACAATCCTGATTATAATTGCACTTATATTTAGAGTACTGATACGACCCAAATGGTTATAGGGAAGTCGCAAGATGAGCGACTCAATTATTGATTCTTAAGGGTTGGAGTTAAAAGTGTATTAACAGGATATTATTACGGGATCGTTGGATATGATGAAAAGTAATATGATTACTGGAGATGACTGAGAAGAAATCAGTATAGAGGATGAAATTCATAGCAGTACTGTTAATTCTGGTTCTATACATCCCTACTGTCTTTGAAGTATTAAACAGATATTTATAGAACCGGAATATTTGAAATATGTTTTACGGAATGATGTACTATATGGAGTATATGGAATTGGAGAATATGCATAAGGACAGTAAGTGAAGATAAGAGACGAGGAAGATGACAGCTAACCTGACGTTCTTAAATGATAATGATTTTAAAATGAATTACAGTAATAATAAATCGGTTAGCTGTGAAATGTGTTAATGAAATGATTATACTTAATCTAACATATAAATTAAGATGATTGATATGCTGTGAAGTATGAGGAAATAAGTGAATTAAGGCGGAGTAGATGTTAAAATGATTTGAATATTGAATGTCTCTGCCTCGAGGATATATAGTGGAAATGATGGGACACAAAGATGAATGTCCAAAATGATAAGAGAGATGAATGATTAAAGAAAGCATCAGATGAGATTCTTGATGAATTTTCAGAGTTATATAGATTGGAAAAAAAAATCGAACTAACGTTGACTCGATTTTAAATATGAAATTTATTCTTAAGCTTATATTGGAGAATATATAAGAATCCGAAAAGCTTAAGAAATAACTTTGAAAAATTTGTGGATAATGAAATTCGCTTGTATAAAAGGAATTGATGGAAATACAAATGATGTGATTGAGGATGAATTAAATGATGTAAAGGATGGAAATATGGATGAGGTAAATTGAGGATGAAATATAAATGGGGAATTAAATTCCTATTTTATAATAAAGTTTTTATGAAGAACAAATAATCGGCTATGTGAAGTGATGCCTTATTTGATTTAATCGGAGATGTACAAGGACCTTATAAGATCAATCTCTGTACAAGGCATCACTAGATGGAAAGTTGGAAATTGATGGTCGTAAGATGATAATGATTAGAACTCGAGATAATGTTTACGAGTTCTATAAAGGTTTACAAGGTAAATGAAATACCTTACTGAGGTACATAAAACTAATGAATAAGACAACTATATAAGGATAAAGTGATGGTATACCATACAGCCTAAGGCACAAATGGAAAATGAGCAGTATAGTGGTATAGCCCCACGGACTCTCAAAGACTGTGAGCTATATGTAAGATGAGCAAATAGAAGATTTAGCTAGATAGTATCTCTTTCTAAGATATATGATCTCGAATGACAGAGCGATGTGGATCTGTCTACGATGAAGAGATAATGATTGAGATATGAAATGTACTGGGTCTAGCTAAATACTATTACCAGTCTATGGAAGAGTTATTGGGTTAGATGCTCTACAGATGTGACTAATAAGTAAAGAAGTTAAGGTCGGTGGACGAATAAGTGTAAAGTAAAGATATTATTTAAAATGTTAAAAGAGGTAATAATGGAATATTTTACCACTGACGAAAAGCGACCGAAATGATGATGAAGAAGAAGATGAATATGTAACAAGAGGATAAGTATATGATGATGAGGGAATATGAATATGAAAAAGTTCCCAACTTTAAAAGCTAAAAGTGATTTTGTGGTTATCACGTGATTATGGCTAGATGGAAGATCGAGCCAATTTCGATAAATGAAATTTAATGATACTCAAAGGAGTAAATAGATGCATTATATGATTTACTGCCAATAATATAAATGGAAAAATGATAAATACATATATCCATACCTTGGAATTTTGGAATTATATGGATAATGTGGTGACGAAATTGATGATTTCACTAGTCACCTATGGAATCGAAGTTAAGAAAGGATTTCATACTAAGGTATATTATAAAACCTAAGTGATATAGAGTATACCATAAGAATAAGAGAGGTAATGATGAGATTACATGGAAAGACGATATGGTGAGAAAATGGTTGTCTCCTAATTCAATTATGGTAAAAGATGGTAAATAGTAAAGTCTGCGAATGTGTGGCAACATTTGTTAAAGTAAATGTGAAGAAAATGAGTATTGTGGATAATGAGGAATCCAAAAGAGATATGATAATATAGAAGTGATTATAGACTGATAGTCTAATAAAATCACTCTTCCATTATCAAACTCTTAGATTCTTTAGTGCCATAGTCGAAATATGATTATAAAAGATGATGAGAATGTATGTGAAGTTCCAGTGAGCTATATATGTGATGGGAATCTCTGAGTAGCTATATGTTTATGGGAAATAGCAAAAGGCTCTGAGATTTCCAAATCTATTGAAAGCATCGCTCCATACATGATGTAAATATCTGAGCGTAGTATGGAAACGCTCGATGATATGTTGAGTGAGCGGTTGCATGGGATGTGAAAGCTACTGGACAATTACATAATATTGATTAAAATTCGTAAATGATAATTATCGAAACGTATCGACTTGGCACCAAATAAGGAAGATGGATGATGAACCATATGAATCATATGTGATACAAAAATGAGTGGAAAATGGAAAACTCCCAATTGATAAGAAATTTAAGGGGGTATGAGTATATGATGAGAAATGATATATAGTGGTATAAAAGGTGACTATGATGTTAAAGGTATACTGGCAGTAGTACTTAAAAGATGATTGAGAGGACAAGAATGACAAGCATACATGATGCTATCACCTTTAAGTTAAGTTAAATTCGGAGGACCGAATTTCTTAAGGTGGGGAGAATGTGATAACAGCAAATTTTTTATTTTTGGAAATCAATATTAAAGAAAATAGATAAGAGGAAATAAATAAATTAAAGTAAATAAATAAAATTTATTTACGAGATGAGAATATTGTTGAAATTTTCGAAATTAAAGAAGTGAGGAAATTGAGGAATTTAAATTTGGATAAATTGGAAATAAGGATAAGGTTGAAATTATGGAAAATAATGAAGAGAGGAAATTTAATTTGGATAAATGGAAATCCAAATTAAATAAGAAATGAAAAGGAGAAAATAATTGGATATTAAGAAATCCAAATAAAATGAAATAAAATGCATATATTATATATTTATATAATTAGATTATATAAATATATTTTGATATGTTTTTATATAAATACATATGTATATATGAAATATAGTATATATTATAAAATGATATATATATATACTATTTTATATTAAATAAATACATATGTATATTATTATAATACATTTTTGTATATAAATATATATATATATGAAATATATATATATATATATATAGTATTTGATTTTAAATGTATAGATATATATATATATATATATGGTATTATATGAAATATATATATATATATCTCATAAAATAATTATATATAATTATATAAATATAATTATATATATAAAAAAAAGAAAAAGGAAAGAAACGGGATCGGGATATAACCCGATCCCTGTTTCCTTCTCTGTTACAAAATAGAGAAGAAAAACTGCCACAGACGGTGGAAAGAAGAAGAAGAGGGGGGAGCCATCGCCGGCAAGAGAGGAAGAGAGAGGGACGTCCGGCAATGGGAAAAGGAAAAGAAGGAAAGAAAATCGGAAGAGGAAAGTAAAACGGAAAACAGAAACGAAGGAAAACGGAGAAAATCGGAAGAAAAGGAAAAATGGCAGACGACGGTGCTGGCCGATCTAGGCACCGCCACTGCCACCGAAGCCTTGCCGGAGGGAGAGGAAGACGATGGAGGCCACCCGAGGCGCGGTGAACGGCAGAGGAAGGCCGGCGAAGAGGCGGAAGACACCGAAGGAAAATAGACTCGATCCGCCGCCGTGCCGCCGATCTAGGCCGAACGGAGACCACCATCAGAATCGCCGTGCCGTCGGTCAGCTTTGGAGCCCTTGAACCGCCGGAGAACCGGCCGCCGGCAAGGAACCGGCGAGGAAGGGAGCTAAACCGGTCTGACGGGAAGGAAGAGGAAAAAGAAAAAGAAAAAGAAAAAGAAAAAGAAAAAGAAAAAGAGAAAGAAAAGAAAAGAAAGAGAAAGAAAAGAAAAGAGAAAAAGGAAGAAAGAAAAGAGAAAAAGAAGAAAGAGAGAGAAAAAAGAAAATTTTCGAGAATTCGGAAAATTCTCGGAAACTCGAAAATCTCGGGAATCGATAAGAAATCCGAGAAATTATTAATGATAATTATTTAAATAAATTATTTATTTAAATAATTTGAGAAAATTCTAAAATTTAGAATTTAAATTCCAGAAATTATTCTCGGCGATCGAGATGAGGAATCGGGAGATGGAGTACGGGCGCGACCGGTAAGAGGAAGTCGCCGACCAAAAAAAAAAGGTAAGGGATGCATGTGCAGCACTGTAGGGATATTCAGTCTGCATGTTTTAATTACGAAATATTTTATGAAAATATTTTATGAAATTATTATGATGAGTGATTGGTTGGAATTTGGAATGAAGTACTGGCTGGAAATTATAAACTGTATTTTCCGTGCAGGAGGCTAGCCAATCGGCAGCCGTTATACTGCCGAAAAATTATTGAAAAATTTCTGAAAATTACTGAAAATCATAATAAGTGATTTTATGTCACGAGAAATGATTTTCATCCACGAAAATCGAGAAAATGAATATTTTCATAAAAACATGAATAAAATTAAAATGATTTTAAATTATTCATGTTTTCGAGAATAGTAATAAGGAAATCACCGAAAATCTTCTTCGAGAATGGTGATAATGAAATCACCAAAAATTCTCTTAATATGTAAAATACATTTAATACGAGACGAAAAATGAAAAGAAGTAAAGTGAATATTTTTATGAATGTTTTCATAATTATTTCTTAAATATTCACTAAATAGTTTTATAACCTTTATGATTTTAAATTATGAAATTATATATTTTATAAATTTCATAAAGGTTATTTTATGATGAAAACTTGGTTTTAAGACTAGTTGGCCCTCTATCATGCCGACATGTGATATGTAATACATGATATGTGATATGTAACATGTGATATGTGATATGTAGTCTCGGCCGACACCTGATCAGTGATCCGCCGAGGACAATTATAGACTATGGCCATAGATCTGACATGATTATTTATACCCTTCGGGGTCTATAGCATGATATGAGTAACGACCCAGTGGACGGGCTGGGCGTGTGTGCCTAAGTCTCCATATGTGAAAATGTTTTACATAATATGTGATACGTGAAATGAAATGATTTATAGCATTTTTATAAAATGCTTATTTCAGTACTGATTTTAGTACTATGAGATGATTTTCATATGATATGTAATATGAACATGTGATATGTTTTCAAAAGGAAAAAGAGTTTATAAGTCTAATATTCTTATTATGATTTTAAATTGAATATTAGACTATATGTGACATGAATATGTTATATGTTTTCAAAAGGGAAAAGGAGGAAAGTAAATCTAATATTCTTATTTAAATTTTAAATTGAATATTAGATTTAAATGATTAATATGTTATACGAAAAAGGTTTAATACCTTATTTTGCTATTTTAAAGTATTGTACTAATTATGATTGTACAGCAAAACATGAAATGAGTTTTAAAGGAAAATGATGATGATTTAGCTAATATTCTTTTCAAAGAAAATATGAATATTAATTATTTTATTTAAATGCTTTATTTCATAAAAGCATTATTTTGAAAAAGAATATGAAAATGTTACGAAATAAAAATGAAAGGATTTGAATTTCAAAACAAGAAAGAATATTACTCTCTACAGTTGCTTCTAGGCTCCGGAACAAGATAGGTATTTCAAAATACCTACTTTACTCCATCCGGATCCCTAGCCGACTGTAGTATCTTTCCTACATGTGAGCCTAGAGCCAATAGGAAAAATGAAAAAGTTTTTCAGCATATAGGAAGCTGAATATCAAGTATGCATATAATTCCCTTACTGAGCCGTGGTTTGCTCACCCCTTAATTTTAACATTTCAGGTTTTCGA
This sequence comes from Heritiera littoralis, assembly GCA_031772115.1. Taxonomy (NCBI): domain Eukaryota; kingdom Viridiplantae; phylum Streptophyta; class Magnoliopsida; order Malvales; family Malvaceae; genus Heritiera; species Heritiera littoralis. The sequence goes on from JAPDPK010000200.1 coordinate 231,243, forward strand.
AGACTAAGATTTTAACACTTAAAGAATTTCAGCTGCGCATTTGGGGACGATGCGACAGCTCGACTTATGACATAAGGTACGATCATTTATTTTTCGTATTTAGACTTATTTACAGTACTACTTCCTTATGAATTAAAATAGGGGATGTATTTCATATTATAATTTAATATGAAATTGTTAATATGTAAAAGAAAAGTAAAGTATCGCAGACAGCCCAACCAAATAAGATGTATAGAAAAAGGTGAAAAATAGGGTCACGGGCTGTGACAGTATTTACTTGCCTCAAATTGCCAAATATGTCATATATGCAAAATGCCATGTCATGTGCATTAATGAAGAACTTGTATGTTGGAAATCATGGCATGTTGTTCACAAAATGTCTGCTTTGATGATATATGTGGTTAAAACCTATGTGAACAAGTTTGTTTTGACATATTTATGAAATTCAATGCATTGGTTTTTCCAAAACAAGCATAACTCTCAAAATGACCTCCTTTGAGGCCAAAAATGCATTTATTGGTAAAAATCTTTCCAAAATTGCAAAATCTATTGTTAAATGGTTTTTCATTCATGTTTTTCATCAAAATTGCAAAATCTATTGTTAAATGGTTTTTCATTCATGTTTTTCATTCATACCAGTCCAAAATCATGTTTTACAAATGTTTAAACCCTTACTTGGACTTAAAATACTCAAAAACGAAGTTTTGGCACCTCACAAGTTGGATTTTCTGTCAAAAATCTGCAGAACTAGAATGAGGGATCGATCCCTCTACATACAGGATCAATCCCTGTGGAAAAACATGCAGGAAACTTGATTCTGGAGTTTAGGGATCGATCCCTTTTCTCATAGGATCGATCCCTCTAGGCAATTTATGCCCTTTTCTGCATTTTTAAGCCTTAGTTGAGAAGTTTTCTTAATTCTCTTGATATCTTCTTTCTTCTCAACTTAAAATTCAATATTTTAACTTCCTTTTGATGATATTTAGAATATGAAAAATCATTTTTCATTGATATCATGCCTCAACTCCATCAACTTGTGTTATTTCCAACAAATGGCATCACTTTCAACAATTAATATCATTTTTCTTGAGCTCACAAGTGCAAAATCATTTTTCTTGTTGAAAACATTCATGAATCTTGAAATAATCTTGAAATATACTTTCAATGAATGCTTAAACATAATTTTGAGAAATATTTCAAGAATTTATGGATATATTTGAGAAATTGATGAACTAGTGCATAATGAATCTTCTTCATTCCTTTTTGTTCATCTTAGTCAAGCATGCTTATAGGATTATGTCTCTTAGCATGACTTATCATTCCACACTAGGTTTCATGATAATTATACATCTAGTGGATTGATTCCAAATGTAAATTCAACAATTGGTAATGGTCATTGGCCTATAATTTGTGATGGTAAATGGATCCTAAATGTTCAAATGCATGAAACTTTATCATCCATGTACTTAAATTTTTCTTATGGCCAACTTATTAAAGAACTTGGGCTTTAATGAATCTTTCCTTGCTCATAATTGGTTAAGGACTTGAATTGGAAAATGAGCATAGGATTTTTGTAATTGAAACCATGGAAGAAAATGTGTTTGCTTGAATACCTTGATTTTTTGAATCTTCCATATGGTATAAATTTGTGAATATGAATATGGATTAATACTTTATGATAGTGTGCTAATGTTTAATTAATCCATATGCATATTTGATGATGTGTGATTGTGTTCTTGGATATTTAGAATGATTATTTTCTTGACATGAACACACTACACATAAATATTGGATTCATGCAAAATATCAAAGTCAACCATTAGTAACAATTGGTATTTAGATTGAAATAACAATAAGTATCATTGGCAACCATATTTTCAACAATTGGTAAGCCAAAACTAAATTGCCCATTGGTATGAGCTTTAAATTGACAATTCTTATCATGCTCTTTAGTTTGAAATGACAAATAGAGAAGAATTCTCTTAGGATATTTTTGCATGAAACTCTTGTGTGCTAGAATTTGAAGTTAATTGCTATATGTCTTGATTCTATGCACACTCTTGCTTAAACGTGATTTATGAGCTCATGCATATGATATGTCATCTAATTTTAGCTCATAATCATGATGTATTGCCATGCACCTTAGTTGGACTTTAGAGAACAATTAATATACTTAGGTGCTTAATAGGATTGAAATGAGCAAGTCATAGACCTTAGTAGATATTTATAAACAACTTGTAAATAATTGGTATAGGATCATAAGTCATATTCTTTGCATGAATATTTCATACTCTTTATGGATATTGACTTATTTATTTGTGCTATGAGTCCCATGTACTAACATGTTTCTTGTTGGATGGAGCATATTTATCTCTTCTCACATAGCCATGATTTTAGGGGGAGCATATTTTTTATTATTTTTCCTTCTTTTTGCTATGACAAAAAGGGGGAGAGATAGATATTAAAAGGGAAAGATATTAAGGGGGAGAGATAATGGGGGAGAAATAGTTTGAAAATTCATTTTCAAAACCCATGCTTATATTAAGGGGGAGCTTTATAAAATCCTGCTTTATTTGAAGGGGAGTATTTTATGAAAGAATTTTCAAAGCAAATTTACATTAAGTTTTGTCATTTCAAAAAGGGGGAGATTGTTAGCTTTAAATTGCCATATATATTTTGAAATGACAAAAACTTAAGTAAGCTTTAATGTTTTAATTCATATCGTAAATTTGCCTTATCACACATGATTTTCTCAATTCATTTTTAAGTATTCATATCAAACATTAAGACCATGATTTAATGATATATTCTTATGGGTCTTAATACTCTAGAAAATGGTTTTCAATATTAAGTAATTTTCTCAAGAATTATTGAACATAAGTTTTTGGACAATATTTTCATTTGAGAAAGTCAAGAAAAACTCCCTTAAAGCTTATAAATGTTTTGGGTTGAATTAAAATAAAAAGCCATATCATTTCTAACCCAAAAATGCAGGAAAAACTTATTCTGGAAGCATGGGATCGATCCCCTAAGGAAAGGGATCGATCCCTTTTTGGCAAAATGCCCCGGAAGCTTGGAATGAAGAAAAGGATCGATCCCTTTGGTAAAAGGATCGATCCCTTTATGTTAGAAAGTCTCCAACGGCTAGTTTTTGTGAGACACAACGGCTAGTTTCTGTTTTGGCTCCAACCAACGTCCACAAACCATCCAAGGGACTATAAATAGAGGCTTAGAAGCTAAAGGAAGCAAGGGGAACTACTCAATCAACTCCAATACTCATTTTCCTCAAATCCTCAAGCCTCAACAACAAATCAAGAGCTACAAAGTCTTCATCTTCCATCATTCACATATCTCTTGTATTGCTTAGCACAAATCTTGTATAGGCTTTTCTTTGTGCCTAATTTCTGTAATCATTTGCCTACTTAGAGGCCTTCTTTGATTACACAATTTGTAAACACAATCATTCCTTGTAAAAGGGGAGGTTTCTCTTTAGCCTAAGAAAAAGAGGGAGGTTTCTCTTTAGCATAAGAAAAAGAGTGAGGTTTCTCCTGAGCCTAGAAAAAGAGAGAGGTTTCTTTTGAGCCTTGGAAAAGAGGGAGTGTAATACAAATTCAAAGATAGTGAATTTGGGGAAAATCCTTGGGAGCGTCTCAAGGTAGAGGACGTAGGCAAGGTTGCCGGACCTCTATAAATCACTTGCGTAAATTTCTCTATCCTTATTCTCTTTACTTATGTAATAGTTGTAAATTTTCTCTTTTGATGGATTAAATAAACAAAGAAAATAAATTAATTAGAAATATAATTATGTTAAATATTAAACTAGAGTTAATAGTAAATGATGGACAAATATATATATAATAATCATAGTGGAGAATCAAATATATTAGATAAAGAATGGCTTCTTGAAGAAGCCTCACAAAAACCCATGCCACTAACTTTTACCATTTTTCATCCGACTATTGCAACTCCATTCACCATCGTGTATCATCACCATCATTGTGACATTCTTTTACTGTTTTCTTCCTTTTCTGCTGGAACCAAAGGCAAAATACCTCACGATTTTACTGCCATTTGCATCCCCATCCTGCAGCGACAGCCAAGACAAGAACAAGCCTGGGTTTTGGAAGCCACAAACAGAAGAAAAAGTGAAGTGTTGGCTATCAAGCAAGAGTTGAAAACAGAGCATCGTGGAAGGAAATGGTGCAAGTGTGAAAATCGAAGCTTAAAGAAGAAATGGAGGGCTGGTCGAACCACTGAAATGAGGTGCAGAAAAGATGGTTGGTTAGTGGAAAAAAAAAAGCACATTGGCTCAATTTGGTGGTTACTAGATTGGCTATCGGTCAGGGGAGAAAATACAAGAAGGAAAATGGCTTCTAGTTTTCGGAGAATTGGGCTGATCAAAGGGGAGAAAAGAGAGCAAAACATGGGCTAAATTATTAATACAATAGGAGGAGGAGAGGGAACCGAGAGTGAAGGAAGGGAAAGGAAACAAGAGAGTTCAACAAAGCAAAGGGAAAAGGAGTTGAAAAACGTGAATATTGGTTGCTTTGGAAATTTTTATTCACATGGAAGCTTCTTTCTTTTGGCTGCTATATTTACTTGAAAAGGGAGCTGCAGAACGTGGATGATTTTCTGATTTGGAGTTGTTTTCATTTCATGGAAGTTGACCAAGGCAAATAATGGTTTGACTATGAGGTAAGGAAGCTAATGTTGAGATTTGTTTAAATTTAAACTAAGGTATTATCTAAGCAAAGAATGGTGATTAAATTAGGCTGAATTGTGACAGATTTCTCCTCATTTGGACTGCTTCAATTTACTTGGAAGCTGAACAAAGAAACAAAGAAAAGAACAAGAGTAAGTATATTTGGTATATTTGGATTTAAATTACCTAAGATTTTAAGAGAAGCACAAAGGTATTAGAAGGGTGGTGAAATATATATATATATATATATTAAGAAATTCGAATGAGGATTAATGAGGAAACAATATGTTAATAATTTTAAAACTAAACATGCATATATATGGTCTTTAATGTAGGTTTGAGTAAGAAAAGAAAATTCAAGTGGGTGAAGAAATCTTTGGCAGCCAAGGAAGATGTTACAAGGTACTGTACTTAAACGGGACTTTAGAAATATACACTTCCTTAAGGTGATATAAATTTACCTAAGATAAATCCATAATATAAATCCTATTGTTTTTATGCTTTTATGTAGGAAGAAAGGAGACAAGTAGAGAACATTAAGCACTCCAAATATTAAAGACCAAAGAAAAAGGAAATATAAAGTGGTGAAAATTCAAGAGGTGCAAGCACATAATATCAATACTTGTGCTACATATTGAGGTGAGGGATATATATCGGAAACGTAGGGGATACTAAATAAAATATTAAAATCAACTGCTTGTGGTTTATAAACTGTATCTTCTTTGCAGGAGGTTTTTACTAAAATTAAGCCGTTATGCTGCCGGATTTTCGTATAATATTGGTTTATAAAATGAGCTAGAATTCATGAAAATGATTTGGAATAACACTCCTCTAGCTAGTCTTGTTTTGAAAATAAGTACGAAATGGCAGTATTTTGACTACTTTGGAAGTCATATTCGAAAGCTCTTATTTTCAGACAAACCATCGAGCTTTGTATTTATTTTGGAAATTATACGTACGGAAATGTTTTGAGACATGGTTAATAATCATAGCAGTAATGTTTTGGACTACTGTGGGACCTTGATCCAGTTCACAGTAGGTAATGTTTTGGGCTACTGTATGATTTTGATCAAATCTACAGTAGAGTTTCTATTGCTGTGTGACCTTGATCCAGTCCACAGCGGGCCCAGTACACACCTGATCAGTGCTCACTGTGGACCCCTCTGGACTATGGCCATATGTCAACTATACTTTCCCTCACGGGCATAATTGAACTGCTTGATTTTGCTTAGTTATCATGTCTCCATCTTATGTTATATATATGATTCCTTTCGTACTTATGCCAATACGGATTTTGAATGTTATGATGAGAATAATGTTTCGAATGGAAGTGTTTATCGATGGTTTAAAAGAAATGCTTTTGACGCATTGCATAAGCATGTTGATTTCTAAACTTTATGAAAAATAGTATTCGAGTTTAAATGAATGTTTTGATCGTGCATATAGAAATTTAGTATCCGTCTCTTATATTTATTTCTTACTGGGCTTTCCAAAAAGCTCACCCCCCTCCTCCACCTTCCAGATTATTTGCAGTAGGAGTGTATACGTGGGGAGCTATTGTGTCCTTCGAGGTTTTTGGTTCTACCTTGGAGGTATATTATGTACAGCTACTTAATTTATATTCAGACTTATGTTTTCAGTACTTTTAGAATATGGGGATGTAGCAATAGGAATTACATGATATATATCTATGTTAAATATCAATGCATGCAACTTGATGGTTATATATATTGGTTAAGTATAATATTTTGTGATGATGAATGCATACTTATTTAGAATGTTTGGACTGGGACCAAATGTTGAATAATGTTTATATAGCTATTATAAATATAGCTTATGCGTTAATGTTGAGACATTACATACAGCCCAACAATGTAAGTAGAGAAGGAAAAATTTGGTGCACTTTTGTATAGAAGAAGGTCATTACAAAATTGGTATCAGAGCAATGTTGGTCTGACGTATGTGATGTCGATAGGTCAAGAATTAGTTACGTCCCCATAAGTACTGTACATGTCTGAATATATACTGTACATAATTATGTAAATGGTACTAAATATATTTGTTTTGTACAGGCTACCTATAAAAAATGTGAGGACGAAGACGTTATAGGAGTGTGAGGAGTGTCGGTAGAAGACAAGAAGTGCCGGCACCTGAGACCCCGACTCCAGAACCTCCTCCTCCTCCTCAGCCAGAGCCTGATGGAAATCGAATGGATAGGCTGGAGAGGACTATAGAGGCCATGTCCCAGAATATGAATGCCATGTCCGCTATGTTTACTCAGTTTATGGCAAATATTAATAACAATCAGGGACAGGCAGCCCCACCATTGGCACCAGCACCACCACCTCCACCACCAGTAGTGCCTCCTCCTATGCCTCCACCATCACCTGCTCCTCAGCCTCCGGCTCAGCCTGTACCTCCTCCGGCTCAGCCAACCCAGCCCCAGACTCAGCCTGAGGTACCTACTACAGTGCAGTCGCAGGCAGGACCAGTAGAAAGTTGTAATCTGACTCGGCTTCGAGAGTTCAAAAAGTTCGACCCTCCTAGGTTCAAGGGGGAAAAAGAACCGATAGTGGCAGAGAGTTGGGTGAATGAGATGGAGAAACTATTTGAGTATATGGCATGCTCCGAGACAGAAAAAGTGGGCATGGCCACCTTCTTACTTGTGGATGAGGCAGAGCATTGGTGGAAGTCCACTAAGACAGTATTGAGGGCTAGGCATCCTACAATTACGTGGGACATATTTCTGGACTACTTTCGTAAACAGTACATTCCCCGTACGGTCTAGAAGAGGATGCAGACTGAATATTTGAATTTGACTCAAGGGAATCAGACGGTGGATCAATATGAGTCACGGTTTACAGCCCTTAGCTGCTATGATCCACAGACGGTAAGTAGTGAGGAGCACCGTGTGGAGATGTTTATGGACGGATTACGACCATCTATCAGGTCCCGATTGGCCCCACTTGATATCTCTACCTACGGAGAGGCTGATGAAGGGCCCAGTTATGTGAGCGAGATTATGAATTCCAACAAGCGGAGTATGGGTCCCGTTTTAAGGGTAAAGGGAAGGAGATAAGTAAAAGAGCCTCAGATGATAAATCTTTTGGAGTTGGGAGATTTGCTAAGAATCCTAGGAGAGATGAGTCCTTTGCTAGGAGGCAGAGTAGAGATAGGACTGTTGGGGTCGACCGACTAGGCCCATTATTACTGATAGGGGTGCGGATAGTCAGAAGAATACTATTGGGACAGCATGCAGTAATTGTGGAAGGGTGCATCCGGGTAGGCCTTGTCATTGGGTTACGGGCGCTTGTTTCGGGTGTGGACAAAAGGGGCACATGGTTAAAGATTGTCCGCTGAATAGGAATACACCAAAAGAGCCTGAGCGCCCTACTCAGCCCCAGAGTCGAGCCACCGCAGCAGATAAAGGCAAGAGAGCAGTGGTTCAGGGCCGAGTTTATGCACTGGATCAGGGACCTGCGGACACTTCTTCGGATGTCATTAAGGGTAAGATACTTGTATCTGAAGTTATGGCACTTGCATTATTTGACCCTGGATCCACGCATTCATTTATATCACCTGCTTTTGCTATGAAAATGCATGTAAGACCGGAACCTTTAGGACAGATTTTACAAATTAGCACTCCTTTAAAAGAAACTCATATGACTGGTGTAGTGTATAAGAATTGTAAACTTAAGATAGGCAAGAAGGAATCAGTAGTAGATCTAGTACTACTAAATATGTACGAATTTGATGTGATTTTGGGCATGGATTGGCTATCTGCCAATCGAGTTAATTTGGACTGCCACCTTAAGACTATAACTTTCACTTATCCCGAAAGATATGATGTAAAATTCAATTCTAAGTAATGAAAGTGTTTTGTTTTGTTGATTGAATGTTGTGAATGATAATTTATGTTGTCTATTTAATCATGAAGGGTTTCTTGCTTGTGTTGAGGATGTGGACAAACACCGTCCGGAATTACATGAGATCCCTGTGGTGAGGGACTTCCCTGATGTATTCCCGGATGAATTGCCAGGACTTCCCCCGGATAGGGAGTTAGAATTCGCTATTGATTTGATCCCTGGCACGGAACCCATATCTAAGCCACCGTATAGGATGGCCTTAGTCGAGCTGGATGAATTGAAGAAGCAGCTCCAAGAATTGTTAGAAAGAGGGTTCATTCGACCAAGCGTGTCTCCATGGGGCGCTCCAGTCCTATTTGTCCGGAAGAAAGATGGTAGCCTTCGGTTGTGCATCGATTATTGGTGGTTGAATAAGGCTACTATCAAGAACAAGTATCCACTTCCCAGGATTGATGACTTATTCGATCAACTTAAGGGTGCTCGGATCTTTTCCAAGATTGATCTTAGATCGGGATATCATCAGTTGAAGATTAGAAGCGATGATATTCTTAAAACAGCCTTTAGGACCCGATATGGACACTATGAGTTCTTGGTGATGCCATTCGGGCTTACGAATGCACCCACGGCTTTTATGAACTTGATGAATGAAGTGTTCAAGCCGTATCTAGATAGATTTGTCATCGTGTTCATAGATGACATCCTAGTCTATTCTAACTCCTGGGAAGAACATGAGCAACACTTGAGGATTGTACTCCAGATTCTTAGGGATCGCAAGTTGTATGCTAAGCTTAGCAAGTGCGACTTTTGGCTGAATCAGATTTCTTTTCTGGGTCATGTGGTGGATAAGGACGGGGTGTTTGTGGATCCGTCCAAGATAGAGGCTATTGTGCAATGGGATAGGCCAAAATCAGTCACGGAGATTCGGAGTTTCCTTGGTTTAGCTGGTTATTATCAGAGATTTGTTGAGGGATTTTCTAGACTAGCTGCTCCTCTAACACGCCTCACGCGTAAAGATGTAAAATTTGAGTGGGATGACGCCTGTGAGTGTAGTTTCCAAGAGTTGAAGCGTCAATTGACCTCAGCACCAATCCTCACTCTTCCTAGTGGTTCAGGAGGTTTCTCGGTGTACAGTGATGCATCGGCTCAGGGTTTGGGTTGTGTGCTTATGCAGAATGGAAGAGTAGTGGCATACGGGTCTAGACAGCTTAAAGATCATGAAAGAAACTATCCCACTCATGACTTGGAGTTGGCCGCAGTAGTTTTTGCTTTGAAGATTTGGCGGCATTATCTTTATGGGGAAAGATTTCAGATATTTACGGATCACAAAAGTTTGAAGTATTTGTTCTCCCAGAAAGAGTTAAATATGAGACAAAGGAGGTGGATGGAACTTCTAAAGGACTACGACTGTGAGGTCTTATATCACCCAGGTAAAGCTAATGTTGTTGCTGATGCTCTTAGTCGGGAACACCTGGGATTGGTTTCTTATATGATGGTCCGAGAGTTTGATTTATTAGAACAGTTTGCAAGTCTGAGTTTGAACATCTCCTCTTCTGAGAGGTATGGTGTGGTGGCAAGTATGAGAATTGAGCCTGAGTTGATGGGGAGTATTAGACGTGCTCAGAGAGAGGATCAGTACTGTGTGGATATGATTAGCCAGATTCAGGCTAGGGAGCATATTGATTTTACAATTGGGTCTGATGGTCTACTAAGGTTTAAAGGCCGAATTTGTATCCCGGATGATAGAGGTCTCAAGGATCTTATTTTATCTGAAGCTCACTCTACTAGGTACACTTTACATCCTGGTAATACAAAGATGTATCATAATCTACGTAAAGTGTATTGGTGGTCCGGAATGAAGAGAGACATTACTGAATTTGTTGATAAGTGTCTCACCTGTCAGCAAGTTAAGGTAGAGCATCAGAGGCCAGCAGGTTTACTTCAACCTCTATCTATACCTACTTGGAAATGGGAGCATGTCACCATGGACTTTATCATGGGACTACCCAGAACTACGAGAAATCATGACGCTATCTGGGTTATTGTGGATAGACTAACTAAATCAGCCCACTTTTTGGCTATGAAGTCTACAGATACTCTTAATGCTCTAGCAAATATGTATGTCAAGGAGATTGTACGACTTCATGGAGTTCCAGTGAGCATCACTTCCGATCGAGATTCCCGGTTTACATCCCATTTTTGGGAACACTTTCAGGAGGCCATGGGATCTCAACTAAACTTTAGCACCGCATTTCACCCACAGACAGATGGGCAGTATGAGCGTACAATTCAGACTTTAGAGGACATGTTGAGAGCGTGTGCTTTGGACTTTAAAGGCTCCTGGGACGATCATCTTCCTTTAGCTGAGTTTGCATACAATAACAGCTATCATTCGAGCATTGGAATGGCACCGTCTGAAGCTTTGTATGGTAGAAAGTGGCGTTCTCCAGTTGCTTGGGAAGAAGTGGGCGAACGTAAGATACTTGCTCTCGATTTGGTAGAACAGGCTTCTAAGGATGTCCGATTGATTTGTGAAAGGCTTAGGACAGCTCAAAACCTACAGAAGAGCTATGCTGATAGTAGGCGTAGACACTTGGAGTTCTCTGTAGGTGATTTTGTGTTTTTGAAGGTTTCCCCATCTAAAGGTGTTATGAGATTTGGCAAGAAAGGAAAACTCAGTCCTCGTTTCATCGGGCCTTTTGAGATTCTGGACTGTATAGGAGATGTAGCATACCGGTTAGCCTTACCTCCTGAGTTAGCCGGAGTACATAATGTATTTCATGTATCTATGCTACGCAAGTACCACCCCGATCCGTCACATGTCATTCAATATGAGCCTCTGGAAATCAGAGAGGATATGAGCTATGTGGAGAAACCGATATGGATCATGGATAGGAAGGAGAGAGTACTACGGTCTAAGAGCATCCCGTTGGTAAAGGTGCTTTGGCAATATCATACAACTGAGGAAGCAACATGGGAACTTGAAAGTCTTATGAAGGAAAAGTATCCAGGGCTATTCGATCAGAGATTACCCGATGTGAATTTGGAGGACCAAATTTTCTAAGGTAGGGAGGATGTAATAGTTGTAAATTTTCTCTTTTGATGGATTAAATAAACAAAGAAAATAAATTAATTAGAAATATATTTATGTTAAATATTAAACTAGAGTTAATAGTAAATGATGGACAAATATATATATATATATAATAATCATAGTGGAGAATAAAATATATTAGATAAAGAATGGCTTCTTGAAGAAGCCACACAAAAACCCATGCCACTAACTTTTACCATTTTTCATCCGGCCATTGCAACTCCATTCACCATCGTGTATCATCACCATCATTGTGACATTCTTTTACTGTTTTCTTCCTTTTCTGTTGGAACCAAAGGCAAAATACCTCACGATTTTACTGCCATTTGCATCCCCATCCTGCAGCGACAGCCAAGACAAGAACAAGCCTGGGTTTTGGAAGCCACAAACAGAAGAAAAAGTGAAGTGTTGGCTGTCAAGCAAGAGTTGAAAACAGAGCATCGTGGAAGGAAATGGTGCAAGTGTGAAAATCGAAGCTTAAAGAAGAAATGGAGGGCTGGTCGAACCACTGAAACGAGGTGCAGAAAAGATGGTTGGTTAGTGGAAAAAAAAAAGAAGCACATTGGTTCAATTTGGTGGTTACTAGATTGGCTATCGGTCAGGGGAGAAAATACAAGAAGGAAAATGGCTTCTAGATTTCGGTAGAATGGGGCTGATCAAAGGGGAGAAAAGAGAGCAAAACATGGGCTAAATTATTAATACAATAGGAGGAGAGGGAACCGAGAGTGAAGGAAGGGAAAGGAAACAAGAGAGTTCAACAAAGCAAAGGGAAAAGGAGTTGAAAAACGTGAATATTGGTTGCTTTGGAAATTTTTATTCACATGGAAGCTTCTTTCTTTTGGCTGCTATATTTACTTGAAAAGGGAGCTACAGAACGTGGATGATTTTCTGATTTGGAGTTGTTTTCATTTCATGGAAGTTGACCAAGGCAAATAATGGTTTGACTATGAGGTAAGGAAGCTAATGTTGAGATTTGTTTAAATTTAAACTAAGGTATTATTTAAGCAAAGAATGGTGATTAAATTAGGTTGAATTGTGACAGATTTCTCCTCATTTGGACTGCTTCAATTTACTTGGAAGCTGAACAAAGAAACAAAGAAAAGAACAAGAGTAAGTATATTTGGTATATTTGGATTTAAATTACCTAAGATTTTAAGAGAAGCACAAAGGTATTAGAAGGGTGGTGAAATATATATATATATATATATATATATATAGAAATTCGAATGAGGATTAATGAGGAAACAATATGTTAATAATTTTAAAACTAAACATGCATATATATGGTCTTTAATGTAGGTTTGAGTAAGAAAAGAAAATTCAAGTGGATGAAGAAATCTTTGGCAGCCAAGGAAGATGTTACAAGGTACTGTACTTAAAAGGGACATTAGAAATATACACTTCCTTAAGGTGATATAAATTTACCTAAGATAAATCCATAATATAAATCCTATTGTTTTTATGCTTTTATGTAGGAAGAAAGGAGACAAGTAGAGAACATTAAGCACTCCAAATATTAAAGACCAAAGAAAAAGGAAATATAAGGTGGTGAAAATTCAAGAGGTGCAAGCACATAATATCAATACTCGTGCTACATATTGAGGTGAAGGATATATATCGGAAACGTAGGGGATACTAAATAAAATATTAAAATCAACTACTTGTGGTTTATAAACTGTATCTTCTTTGCAGGAGGTTTTTACTAAAATTAAGCCGTTATGCTGCCGGATTTTCGTATAATATTGGTTTATAAAATGAGCTAGAGTTCATGAAAGTGATTTGGAATAACACTCCTCTAGCTAGTCTTGTTTTGAAAATAAGTACGAAATGGCAGTATTTTGACTACTTTGGAAGTCATATTCGAAAGCTCTTATTTTCAGACAAACTATCGAGCTTTGTATTTATTTTGGAAATTATACGTACGAAAATGTTTTGAGACATGGTTAATAATCATAGCAGTAATGTTTTGGACTACTGTGGGACCTTGATCCAGTTCACAGTAGGTAATGTTTTGGGCTACTGTATGATTTTGATCAAATCTACAGTAGAGTTTCTATTTCTGTGTGACCTTGATCCAGTCCACAGCGGGCCCAGTAGACACCTGATCAGTGCTCACTGTGGACCCCTCTGGACTATGGCCATATGTCAACTATACTTTCTCTCACGGGCATAATTGAACTGCTTGATTTTGCTTAGTTATCATGTCTCCATCTTATGCTGTATATATGATTCCTTTCGTACTTATGCCAATACGGATTTTGAATGTTATGATGAGAATAATGTTTCGAATGGAAGTGTTTATCGATGGTTTAAAAGAAATGCTTTTGACGCATTGCATAAGCATGTTGATTTCTAAACTTTATGAAAAATAGTATTCGAGTTTAAATGAATGTTTTGATCGTGCATATAGAAATTTAGTATCCGTCTCTTATATTTATTTCTTACTGGGCTTTCCAAAAAGCTCACCCCCCTCCTCCACCTTCCAGATTATTTGCAGTAGGAGCGTATACGTGGGGAGCTATAGTGTCCTTCGAGGCTTTTGGTTCTACCTTGGAGGTATATTATGTACAGCTACTTAATTTATATTCAGACTTATGTTTTCAGTACTTTTAGAATATGGGGATGTAGCAATAGGAATTACATGATATATATCTATGTTAAATATCGATGCATGCAACTTGATGGTTATATATATTGGTTAAGTATAATATTTTGTGATGATGAATGCATACTTATTTAGAATGTTTGGACTGGGACCAAATGTTGAATAATGTTTATATAGCTATTATAAATATAGCTTATGCGTTAATGTTGAGACATTACATACAGCCCAACAATGTAAGTAGAGAAAGAAAAATTTAGTGCACTTTTGTATAAAAGAAGGTCATTACAACTTATTTGCAATTATATTTGTGTTTATTGTATTGAATCTATATTGCATAATTGAGTAGTCTAGAGAACTTAGAAAATATCAATATAGGCTAGAGAATTTACAAGAATCGAAAAACAAACTTAAGGTTAGCGAAAAACCGATTCACCCCCCTCTCGGTATAGCCTATAGAGCCAACAAAATCCTTGAAAAGTTCAAAGAATTCAAGAATGAAGTACAAAACCAGCTAGGCAAGAATATCAAGACACTCCGATCAGATCGCGGTGAAGAGTATTTGAGCCTAGAATTTATAGATCATCTAAAGGAGTTTGGAATAGTTCCACAACTCACTCCACCTGGTACACCTGAATGGAACGGTGTATTTGAGAGGAGGAATTGGACCTTGTTGGACATGGTTCGATCCATGATGAGTCTATCTGACCTCCTTGTCTTCTTTTGGGGTTATGCTTTAGAGACAGCAGCATTCACACTAAATCGTGTTCCTACTAAAGCTGTTGAAAAGACACCGTATGAGATGTGGATTGAAAAAAAAAGCCTAATATGTCTTTTCTAAAAATTTGGGGTTGTAAGGCTTATGTCAAAAGAGAAGTGTCAAACAAATTAGGACCCAAATATGATAAATGCATATTTGTGGGGTATCCTAAAGAGACAAAAGGATACTATTTCTATAATCCCACAGAGCACAAAGTGTTTGTGGCTCAGTACGGTGTTTTTCTAGAAAAGGACTTCCTTTTAGAAGAACTAGTGGGAAGAAAATAGAGCTTGAAGAGGTTCAAGAACCATAAAATGTCACTGAACCTTTAGTGGAACAGGAGCAAGTCCCACAAGATGTTGTGGAACAGGAAATAGCTCCAGAAACACAAGGCCCGCGTAGGTCTAATAGGATACGTCGAGAGCTTAAGAAGCAAGCTTCTCGGAGCTGGAACATTTGTTTTGATGAGATAGTTAAAGAGTTTGGCTTCATCAAGAACGAAGATGAACCTTGTGTTTACAAAAGGGTTAGTGGGAGCGCTGTCATATTCCTAGTGTTATATGTGGATGACATACTACTCATAGGAAATGACATTCCTGCCTTACAATCTGTCAAAACTTAGCTAGGGAATTGCTTCTCCATGAAAGACTTAGGATAAGCAGCCTATATCCTTGGAATAAAGATCTATAGAGATAGATCGAGTAGGCTGCTAGGTCTAAGTCAAAGTACATATATTGACAAAGTGTTGAAAAGGTTCAACATGGAAGAATCCAAGAAAGGATTTTTACCTATGTCTCATGGCATTTATCTCTCAAAGGACATGTGTCCTAAAACATAAGATGTGAGAGCTAAAATGGATAAGATTCCATATAATTCGGCTATTGGATCTATAATGTACGCCATGTTATGTACTAGGCTTGATGTCTCCTATGCTTTAAGCATAGCGAGTAGGTATCAAGTTAACCCAGGTGAGCATCACTGGATAACAGTTAAGAACATCCTTAAGTACTTAAGAAGGACTACAGATGCTTTCTTAGTCCATGGAGGAGAGAATGAGCTCATTGTAAATGGTTACACTAATGCCAGTTTCTAGTCAAATAAGGATGACTTTAAGTCATAATCTGGCTATGTGTTTTGCCTAAATGATGGCACTGTTAAGTTGGAAAGGTTCTAAACAAGATAGTGGCCAATTTTACGATCGAGGCTGAGTATATAGTGGCTTCAGATGCAGCTAAGGAAGCTGTTGGATCAAAAAGTTCGTCACAAAACTTGGAGTAGTCCCTAGCATTGCTGATCCAATGGCACTCTATTGTGACAACAATGGAGCCATTGCACAAGCTGAGAAATCTTGGTCTCACCAATGGTCCAAACAAATACTCAAGCCCTTCCATGATCGATTGGCTGTAGTGCAAGTGGGAGAATGTTAGTGTATGCGCTATAAGCCAATCAGATTTAGACTTATAGTACACTTAAGACATTGTGATTATTTATGTTATTTAATAATACATGGCAGTTATTTATCATTATTGACTATATTTAATTTGATCAAGTCATAATCAAATGATAAAGTCCCTAGAATAGTGGATTCGTATCAAAGGAATCAAAGTAGTGACTTTGATAATGAGATCCTTATGATACAAAGAATACTATTCTTAAATATCCTTAGTCGTAGTATCACTGAGAAGGGACATCAGTGATACGGTAAGACTAACATGTGTTAGATTCCTTTGGGTGACTGATCTCATAAGTCATGGATATGGTGATATCCAGATCAACACATTGGTGATCATTGTGAATGAATGCACTGGATTGACCCATCTTGAGAACTCTATGTGGATCGTTACATTGAGTGTCATTAGATGTTCTCAAATGGCAATGGTATATGTGATCCTTAGACTTGAGATCATCATGGTATCTTATGTGTGGATTGGTGTACTTTGATGCTGGTAAACGTAGCTCAATAAGGGTTGCAAGTAAGACAGTAATTGGGTACATCATGAATCATATGAGGGTTGTGAGTGATCAAGATAGGATTTGTCCCTCTTGGTAACAAGAGTCTATATCTCAAGGACTCTCAATAGAGATTAATGATTGAAAATCTGTGGCCACAGTACAAATGAAATTTAAGATGAGATCTTGAATTCATTTGATTAAATCATTTATCTTAAGATTGAGAAACAATGGAGTTGAACTTTAATAGAGATGACACGTTCCATACTCTATATTCAACTGAGATATTAGGTGACAAAAGGATCGAATTATACGGTAATTGCTCATTGAAAGGTTGTCGTCAACTCACCGACATTTTCATTACTTGGGTAGCCATGATGCATTGCTAGATGCCAATCTTGGCTTGTGATTTATGAATGAGATTCTGAATCACTGCCAACGTAATGGAAACCTAAAGGGTCACACACAATAAGGGTATGACCAAGACAAGGTAATTGGAGTTGGATTCATGTGATGAATCCTAGTACAAGAAGGATTCCTAGTGAGACTAGAATCTTGTTCCAACTACAATTCGGGATTTAATTAATAGTAATTTTAGCTCGAGATTACTAAAGGGTATTTTGGTCTTTTCAATTATAATGAGATTATAATTATGAATTATTAATATAATAATTCATTGGCAAACCAAATTATTAATCCAAATGCATAACCAATTGGTTGTAGTGCAAGTGGGAGATTGTTAGAGTATGCCCTACAATTAATTGGATTTCGATTAAGTAATTTTAAAAGGCCCAAAAGACCCAATTTAGTTGGACTAAGACTAAGGCCTTTTTAGGGTTTTGTTAAGAGGCACTAAAAAAACAACATTAAGTCTAAAAGTTAGATATAAGAGAAAAGAATATTTTTATAGCCGTTCTGCCTCTTGGAGCTAGCACTCTCAGAAAACAATTCCCTTCCTCCTCCCTTTGCTTTTGATCACATCTTGTCTCAGGTAAAGGTCTTATTTTGCGTCCTACTCGTGTGGATACCGTTAGAGGGCTTCTCTCAGCTAGGAGTCTTGAGTTAACGATAAATCAAGGGCTGTTCGTGGGCTGCCATATTCAAAAGTCGAACATTCCTATATGAGTACACCAAAAGGTTAGATTTTATCCCGAAATTAATCTTGTTGCATCATCCTGGTGATTTTGGTTTTGTTGATTTTAATCCGCTGCGTATTTTCGTGTATGACATGATAAACCGAGACAACGAAACCTTACATTTGGTTCTTTGCTGTTTGCTTATATTTATTGTTCCTTGAACTGGGTCATTTGAGTTTTCGCAGATATTACAGTTTAATTGCAAAGGCCAAAATGACCTTATTGCTTTAGTGTCATGACTTCTCCAGCCGTGCAAACAAGTTAGTTTTAAAATGGATAAAATGAGCTGCTTGCTTTGGCTATTACAAGGAAGCAAATCGTGGTATTGAAAATTATCTAAGCCATACATGAACACATCTTTTTTAATAATGTACACAACTAAGTTAATTATCATTCAACTATTGATTTCCCAGATTATGCAAACGAGTTTCAAGATATTCATTTATGAAAATATTATCTATTGTAGCTTTGATAATCAACGGAATCAATAGTAATTTCAACAAAAAATTAATTAACGGATACATAATCTTTTCAGTTTCAACTGTTCTTACAACAAGATTATCATTTTTTTGAACTCTAAGAACTAAATATTAGAACGTATATCTATAATATAGTTTTGAAATTGAACTTCAAAATTAAAAAAAAAATCGTATAAAATTAAACAGGATAAAAATTTTACTCGAATTTTTTTTGGTCAGTGGGTGGGGCTTTAGCTCCAATTGAGCCCAATGAGGCTCCATCCATGTCTTGGACTGTAGCTGCATTTTTGTTATTGGAGAAAGATTTCATAAATAAGTTGTTTATGACGTATGGAGCTCTATTTGCACTCGAAGCATATCTCTTTGTAGTGAATCATATATGCACTAGGAGCAAATCATGGAATTGAAAATATCTAAAATATACTTGACAGTGAATACCATTTGCTTTTACAGAGAAAATGACAAAATACCAACAACAATTTAGGAAAAAACAGTAAAGGCAAATTGGTGAATTATTTTGTAATACCTAGTAAATACTTGACGATTGCCTCTCTGATGAGCTTTTATGATTCCTGTAATTATTTGCTTTATAATTTCCATTGGAGAATTATTTGGTGTTATATAAGATAAAGAAAAGTGCTTCATACATGTATTCGCATCTAGACTTCATTTATTTAAAATTAACTATATATCCTGATATTTCATTGACCACAAGCGCAGGTCTCGCATTGGGATGTATAAAGCTGAAACTTAAATTTGGCGTCCACGCTATATATTAAATTTGTTACATGTGTATGTATCTTTGCTTAAAGAGTTATACGTTCGAATTCTTTTTACCTAATAAAATTAAACAATATTAATTAGTTTTGCTAGGACTAGTATGCACCTAGGCCCAGGAAGCACTTTGCAAGGGCTTATAGCCCAATTCGTCGGTGACAAAGGCTAGTTCTCGAACTTGGCGATTGGGAAACAACTAGAACTAGGTGGTTCCATGAGAGAAATCACCTTAATAACAAAACAAGAAGAGGACATCTAGCATCCTCCACTCAAAGTAGTTGGTAGTTAAGTGCTGCAGAAATAGAGGGTTTTTGATAGAGAGTAGAAAACATTAACGTTATATCTTTATAATTATCCTTTTAATTATATTTTGTACATAAATGAGTTTGCTAATGTTTATTTTATGTTTTAGGTAAAAAAATTAGTTTTTGGAGTAAAATAAGCTAAAATGACAGATTTGAGATTTTCTTACTAGTTAAAGGTAAAATGGTAATTTTACCATTTTAACGTGCTTGGATGAAGATGAAGCCTTCGTGAAAGTTGAAGAGGACTTCTCATGGGGAATTCTATAGTAAGGTCATAAATTTTGACCTTATTATAAGGTTAACGTAAAAAATATATGACTAAGCGTAAATTTAAAGTCATTATGCATAAAAAATGATAGACGTTATCGTAAAAATGTGATTATCAATATAAACATTAGTGTTAATAGATTTAAACACATGATAATTTTGTTATAATGTATGTTTATATTAATTATCATGTGTTTACATACTTCTAACATATTTTACACATAATAACTTTAGATTTATGCTAAATCATGTGTTGTTTACATTAATTTTAAGTTAATTATCAAGTATTTACGATACGTCTAACATTTTTTATGCCTAATGATTTTAAATTTACGTTTAATCATATATTTTTTACGTTGACCTTATAATAAGGTCAAAATTTGTGACCTTACTATAGAATTTCCCGACTTTTCATGCTTTTTCATAATGTATAAGATTGTAAAAATCCAAGTTGGTTTGATGTGTCAAACGTATGTGAAAGTCAACTCAAAAGTCTAACTACAAATTCTAGTGGGATTAGGATTCTTAGTTGGCTATATAAGGACTCCTTGTGTACAATGGATTTGAAGAGTTTAATTGGAGATCAAATACAAATAGGAGAGCTCTATAAGAGGTAGAATGTTACAAAAACACTCCAAAACTTTATAAGAGTGGCGATGAAGAGTCTTAGTCAAAGTGAAATTCTGAAGCAAGGGGTTTACTTAGAGAGCAAGTTTAATAATTAGAAGTTTATAGAGATTACTCTTTGTTAATTTAGGATTGTAAAAGGTTTATTTAAAGGTTGAAACACCACACAATCTTTCATGCCTTGTTTCAATATTGTAGTTAACTTTTTCTCCCCTTATTTTATAAAGCTGCGATTTCTTTATATAGTAAGCATGCTTGTCGATAGCTTTTTAATGTCTTGCTAAAGTCTTTGTTCGGTTATTAGGTAGTCTAAATACTCTTGGATGCATTTTGTGAGATGTATAAGCTTATTAAATAATTATTGATTAAGTATATGAGATTCTTTGAGTATATTAACATGATTATTGATTTGATTTGATAGGAGCCTACGATTTACTTAAATTTAATAATCTACTCCTAGATTAAAACTTATGTTTGTAATTGCTTGATATTTTTAATCACTAGAGATCTACGATAATCAATGTGGAAGTTAAATAAACAGAGTTTGCATGTTTGTTGTTTAATTTCAATTCATATCATTTTTGTTACTAATGCTACTACAAATTATATCTATAGAGATTGTTCTAGGTAGTTTAGTAGTTAGGAATTAATTGAAGAGCTTGTTTCAATTAATGGCTCAGTAAGAAAAGATAATATAACAGAGCTTGTTGTTATGCTAAGATTGAATGCTTGATTGATGATATTATTTTGTAATCAATGATCAACTTCAAAATCTAAGAGTGGCCAGACACATTGTAACCGAAGCATCTTAATATTGTTAAAAATTGATTTCTTTATATTTGTCTTTGATTTAATATTGAATTAATTTAGTTAATTAAAATAAATTCCCTTTTTTATTTATTTTTGTTGGACTTAATTTTTATAAATAATTTAATTAACTACAATCTTTGTTGAATCGACTTCTATTTACCTTATTTACAAATTAAGTGGCTAGAGTAATTTTAAATTGGTGGATTCAGCATGCTTCCATCTCAATCTCAAGGCACGAGATCCAAGATGACCTAGGTACTATAAATAATGCTCAAAGGGCCAGGAGACGAGGTTTGCATCTAACCCTTTACCCTCTAATATGTTCTTGACCTTTTCTCTATTATCTTTCATTTGTTTTTGGACACAAAGTGAAGTGTTCGTCAAAGTATCAAACCCTAATCTTCCTTGATTGTGCTTTATTATACATGTAATCTTGACTCTTAATGCAGGAAACAGATTTGCAGTCAAATTATTTGTAGACCTCAACAAATTTAAATTATTCCAGATGTGTGCAATAAACTAGTAAATATAATAAACCTGTTTTATTATACTTTAGAACTTAAAACATGACTTGCAATGTTATAGCAAATTCATTTTCTGCTAGGTAAGATCACTTATTTTAAACAGTACTCCTGGAGATGTCTCTAAATTACATCTTGTGCGTTGGAAGAACTAGATAGGTTCTTCTTTAATCATTTCAACATGAAGGAGGCCATTCTTGGCAGCTCCGAGATGAGTATTCAGACCAAGTCCCTGATGAGCCTCCTCGACATTCTCAACTTTGACAGCAATGTCATTTTTTCTTCTCACTGTATTCCCCTTAGCTATTCCCTTGGAAGACTCAGGCAGAACGGTAAGTCCATGGCTTGACCGCTGAAGGCGAAGATTCCTCCGTCTGCACTTGGCAGCCATCCTTCTTCTCCTCTCTTCTTTGCTCTCTTTCTTGTAGTGAGTCTGAATATGAGCTGCAAACGTTTGCGACGAACAAAAAGTAGCGAAGCATTTAGGACATCCATATACACCTTCAGGGTAATCAGGAAGGCTATGAGTCCTACCATCAAACCCCAACGAATAATCATAGTCAGAAACCTCTTTGTAAGTGCTATGAAACTCTCGCTGGTTTGTCTGGGGGCGGGGGACTTTCACCTGCCTACTTCCATCATCAAAAGTTATTCTTCTATCATAGCTAGGACCTCTATTTTGGTTCATATTGTAGTTGGACTTATTCAAGTTATCAAGAGTTTGCAAAATGACGGCAGTTTGGTCCAAACTAAGGCCTTGGTTATAACCGGGGTGTTCATATGAATAAGCAGATGTGGGATCGAAAACCGCAGTTTCTCTTTTGACATTGACATGGTTGTTATGGTTCGAAAGGTAAAGAACATATTGGTGATTCATTAATGGGTTCTCAGAGCGAAAGAAATTCATGACCTGAATGGGTTGGTTTCTCATAGCAGGTTGGGCTTGGATGCAGACACCACTGGCTGGAAAATTTGCTTGATTGCTGATCAGTTTAGAGTCCGGAGCAAATATGCGCTCCACGGTTGGGGTTGAGGTAAGGAAACGAGTGGTTTTCACAACCTCAGTGACAGTTGTGACTTGACTTAGAGGAAAGGCAGGTCGGTTTTGCATTGGGGCATAATTAATGACACGATGAACCTGAACTCTACTCGGTGAAACGTAAGTTTTCTCCACTTCCGTGACTCCATGGCTGATCAAACGAAGCTGGCCAAGACCCAAACTAGAGTGAATCAGGGCACCATCTCGGACATGGTTCAGGTTGAGGTTTGAATCAGTGGGTGAAAGAAAGAAACGGACATCAATGGCTTCATTTCCAAGGCCTAAACCAACTGATGAAATGGAATTGCAATGATTGAAATTCACAGCCATGGTGGGTTGCAAAATCTGACCCTGTGACTTTGTGACTGTGAGGCTAGTTTTGGTTAAGAGTAGTTTTGTTCTTATAGGGGGAAAGTCAATCCATTTAAGGTTAAAAACAATTTATTAGGCAATGCCACGGGGATAACATTCAGCAATGCACAGATTTAAGCGCTCGCAATAGGCTCCAAAAGCTTCATTATAATTTGTCGTTGACGCGGAATCTGCTTAGTCGATATTTATTAGATTGCTAGCAAACAAGTGTAAATGGCCACATTTATTGACTGCCTTTTTAGCCAAGAATTAAAACTCAGATAGGAGGAAAAACCAGAAAGCACAAAAATCAACACTTCTGCGGGAAGAAAAAGACAAAGAAGCCCATAAGTGATAAACCAACTCCTGCTTTTAGGTTGTGTTTTGTAAATCGGAAAGTAAAATAAAAATGACTTTAAATAATGTTTGATAAAAAAAAAGTGATCAGATAAAATAAAGGGTTCACTATAAAAAGTTAGATATTTAACTGCGTTTTATATTTGTTAGGCAATGTTTATAAATTTCGCTAAATGGTTTATGACAATTTTAAAAATACTGCTAAAAAACCCTTTAATTCTATGTCATTTAATGGTGCTTTTTTAGGAAACGCCACTATTTAACTGCATTTTTTAAAACATTTAACTGGTGTTTATAAAATGCTTAATGAACATTCTCGCCTTTCTATTTGTAACGAAAATTTGAAATTTAATTATAAATTTTCCAAATCAAAATGATAATTTTTCAAAATATATATTTTTATATTTTTATCATTTTTTCTTCCTAATTTTTTGTCTTTTCCTTTTTCTTTTCACTATACTAAGTAAAACTTTAATATGTTCAACTTGGCGTGTACAAAGGTAATATTACTTATAATTTCACTAAAGATGGTATCTAATTTGAAGATAAATATTAAAAAAGAAAAAAAAATCCTCTTGATGATGATATATACCGTAATTATAAGTTATTAGATTTTATATAATCTAACATTAGTGGAATGAAGCTCATAAAAATGGAAAAGAATCCAGGTTATATTACCAATACTACATACTATATATAGGTTAAGGATATTTAATTATACATGGACAACGAAGTTTATTTTAAATGTGGATAACAATGTAGGACGTACGTTACATTACCACCGGCCATTGGACGACTATGGGAATAATTTGGCAGTTTAAAGAAAATATAATTATTAAATACAAAATAACTTATATTAGGATGATTCTAAAACATTTACTTTTTAAACATCAATAGTACAATGCTATGTCATAATTTTTTAAACACATACAATAATTATTTTATAGGCATCCTCACCAAATCAAATCATTAAACACGTTCAAAACATTACAAGATCAAATTCCTCAATAATGGAAATAAAAAGAAAAAGGTTTAGCCTAAGTCTAAGCAGATACCTGCTTTATAAGTACCAAAAAATAGAAATAAAAGGAAAAAAAAAAGGAAAACTCCTTAAACAGAGACTAATGCAGCCAGTTGCGGTAATTTAGGGGATATTTGCTTCTACTACTTTTTATTTCCCTGCAACATTTACTTGAACGATGAGCTATGGAATATAATTGACAGAGGTAAAATGTGTTCCTAGCACAAATAATTTCCAACTCGTGATATGCCAAATCTACCGAGGAATTCCAAGAATACAAATGAAACTTTTGAGAAGCATATAATCTTTTGAGAATAATATATCAAGAATCATGTATTCGGAGAAAAAAAGACAATAAGCTACGCTTAGAAGCAAAATGATTGGTGGCATGGAGTTGGCTTGTGGAATCGGAGGTGAAAAATTTGGAAACCAAGTTTATGATTTTTTTTTCTCAATAAATCATCTTTAGATTTTTATTTTTAAGTTTGATAAAATTAATTTTTAATTATAATTAGATTAACTAGAATTAAATTGATCAATTAATGTTTGGATTCGGTGAGGATGTGTATAAAATAATTATTGTACTTGTTTAAAGAATTCTAACATGGCAACATATTGTTGGTGCCTTGAATGTGATTGTTTAAGGATCTTAATATAAGTTATTGTTTTAAATAAAAGTCCTAAGAATTAAATAAGGCTTACAAAATTAAATATCACATTTTTTATATCAAGTCAAAATTAATTATCAGATTTCCCATATATATATGGGAAATGATCCACTTACATAAGTGTAAAACTAGAGAATTTTACACACTTTTCTATCTATTAGATCAACACTAAATTAATGATTCAGATTAAATGAAAATAATATTTTTTACTCCCTTTACTTTTCACGATTTCCCTCTTCCATCTCTTTGTCTTCAGGACAGTCCATCTCTCTTTCTCGTTCTTTGCAGCAAGTCACCCAAAATCTATTAATTTGGCATCAAGAGGCTACATCCACTTCAGTCCAGAATTGCCACTATAAGGTTAACAGTTGCTTAAGTGGCAAAACGTATCGTCTTTTGACATTAGTTTTGTCGGACTATGAGGATTGAAGTAAAAAAAAATTCTATTAAGATTACTTAAATCTTACATGAAAAGTCTTTGGGAATTTATTCCTGTTTCAGTTTTACCATTGTTTTTACCATTGTCTTACACTTGAAGAATTTATTCTTGAAAATTCACATGGCATTTTGTAGACTAAGATTAGGCAAGAGTTAAAATTTTGACAAAAATTGTATATGAATGTAGAAATATTTTAAAAATGTTTTATGTCGACATAAATAACGATAATAATTTTTGTATTTTTGCAATCGTTGGTTTGGCATTTTTTGCAATGTCAAAGCAATTCGACAATCAGCATATCCTGAAACTCCATTAACTTATCCATATTACCAGCTTCGGTGAATGTATTGACAAGCAAATTGTAGCTTTCGATATCAAAAATTTGGAATTCCCTGGCAAAGAAGCTCAATATCGACTCGGCTTTGTCGATATCCAATTGCTTGCAGTAACAACGTATTAATGCCCTGCATATTTGTGAATCCAAAAGGACATTAGATTTAAGCATTTCTTCGATCAAGAATTTAGCCTCACCACTTTTACCTGTTCTACATAAGGAGCATATCAGAGCTCTATATGCAACAAGATCAACCTTTACTCTTTTGTTCCATCTCAGCTTTAAGAGCAATGCGTCTGCCACACTATCAGATCTGTAGAATAACTCGATCAATTCATTATAGATATCCAGTTTAGGCTCATAACCATCCTCAAAGATTCTTCTAAGGAGATTCGTTGCAATAAATGGCCGATCCTCATGACATAAAGTGTCACAACCCGAAGGCCGTGACTTGTACTTAATACTTACACTTTATCCACTCAACAAATTTACGAACTAAATTTTTTCTTTTCATTTTAAGGTTTGTATTTGGTGTCAGTGTAGTCATTGAACAATTTTCACTTATAATTTTTTTCTAATCCAACTTATTCTTTATTCCAAAGGTAAGTTATAGAACTTTCCTAGACAAATAATGGTCATTTTTACTCCATCACACAATCCTATCTAAATACAGATTGAAAATATCCCCTTTTATAATGAGAGATTTCCTCAGATAATCAACTGCAAGAGAATAAACATTTTCTATATCCCAATCACAATAGTCATTCCATATCATCTCACATCTGATAACATCTATTCACATATCTAAACTAATCAGGTTCCAAGATTGCACTCGGCCCTCATATCACTCACAAAATAATTTAATACGATCCTAAGTTACATCCTAATACGTTACAAGTAAACGTGTACTGTGCATTGCATAATGTCTATTCATTATAACAATATGGTATACATTTCTCATATACCTCAAAAGTAGTCAAAAGCTAAGCTTGGAAAACATAGACAAGTATCGTGGCTAGTTACAGTCTCCGATAACCCATACTGATACTCTGACAACTGGAGCTTAAATCAAATAGTCTGCAAGGAGTGGAAATAAGGGGTGAGCAATCCAAAGCTCAGTAAATAGTTTAAGTAAATACAAACTAGACTCATATATGTTGATCTACATGTACGTGTAGGCATGAGCAGTGAATAAGATGACATGATTATGTGATTCTATGTCCTGATGTCGAAAGTACAAATATGAACTCACACTTTAAAAGTTGAGACTGTATGGGGTTGTCACATCCCTTATGTATAGTATTTTATACATTTCCATACATATTACAAGGGTTGGGCTGTCTGCGATGCCTTTATTTTCCATTTTCTTTACACCATACATTTTGAAACAGTAATTTACCATTTAATAATAATGTTCACATATCGTTTACATCCCCTGTTTATAATACAACACAGTAGTACTGTAAAATAAGTCTGAACATATAAAATAAGTGATTATACCTCAAGGATCTGTACTACGCTACCTTGGGGTACTCAAAGCGCAGCTGAAAATCCTAGGATGATAATCACATAGTCACTGAAAATACTTTGTAGATGATAAAATAAAGGAGTGAGAAAACCACGGCTGAGTTAAGGAATTGTATGTAATAATTGATATCGCGAAATCTATATACTATAAAATCATTTATTTCCTATAGGTGTAGTAGGGACCTTAATAGGAAGGATACTATAGTCGGCTAGGGATCTGGATGGAGTAAGGAAGGTATTTTGAAATCCTGTCTTGTCCCAGAACCTAGAAGCGACTATAGAGAGTAAGTATTGATTTTAAAATAATAAACTATTTTTCCATAACATTTCATATTCATTTCAAATCAATACTATCAACATATAAAACATTTAATCACATAATCTAATATTCAAATTAAATCATAAAAGAATATTAGATTAAAATTTTTCTATTTCCTTTTGAAAACATATCACATATCACATATATCACTGAAATCTCATAAACAGTATTGTACTTAATTTAGTACAGCAAACTGTTTAGAAAATCATCATTCGTCTCATTTAAAATGTATAAATAACCATTCATCTTTTCATGTCACCATTCATTTAAAATTATCACTTTTCATGTCATAAAACAGTGGAGACTAAGGCATCACCCAAATTATATCATGTTATAATCCCTATAGGGTAGAGAAATCATCATGTCAGATCTGTGACCATAGTCTATAAATGTCCTCGGTCGTACATTGATCAGGTGTCAACCGGGACTGAATACATATTACATTTCACATATCACATATCAGCATGATAGAGGGCGCCTATCCATCTCAAAACAGTATTCTCATCATCATTTACCTTTATGGAAATCAATAAAATAATTAAAATCATCAGTCAGTCTATAAAGGTTTTATTACATTAAATAGTGAATATTTATAAAAAATTTAATTTATAAAATATTCACTTTTCCACTTTTCACTTTGTAAACCATTGCATATACTATAAAACATATCAGAGGAATTTTTGGTAATATCACTTTTATCAAATTCGGTAACATGAATATTTAAATAATATTTTTCGGTATATTCATGTTTTATGAAAAATATTAAATATACCATTTCCAAGGCTAGGAAATTATCTCAATATGCATTAAAATATTTCATGATATTTTTAAAGAATTTTCTAAGAAATTTCAACAGCATAACGACTGCTTTTTTCTTAGCCTTCCTGTAATTTCAATACAGTTCCAAAATTCACAAACAACCACATTTTCACAGTTTCCAAAGCATATCATTTCAAAAATATTCTTATAAAATCATTCATATTAAAATCATGCACTCAAGATATCCTTACAGATCACATACGCATCCCTTACTTGTCTGTCGTATTCGACTCTTTCGAGCGCACCAACCGTAATTCGTTACTCTCGGGCTGCAGATAATTTTACCATAAATATGATCTCATTGAATTCTTATTTTTAAGCTATTATTCATGTCTCAATGCAACCACATTGGACACTGCAAATATTTTTGCAGTATAAATTCTACCGGTAATGTAACAAACTTCTTTGTTTTGCGTCAGATTTTAAATTCGAGCATAGCGACAGACTCCTTGTAATTTCGACAGTCTAAATGTACCCTCAAATCATTAAAATCAGCCATGGATCCTAGTCCCCTTATCATGGCCAAATTCATCATCTTGAATTCCTTAGTGTTTTTCAATGATCTAATGGCATATCCTTGTTTAGCCTTATGCATTTCATCATCTAGCACCAATTTCATGCATGAAAAGCCATGATTTCCTATAGTTCCCATGATGGCCCAATACCCTATCTCATGGCAACTTTTTATTTTGCAAAATTTGATTGAATCTAATCCTATGAACATGCTTATCATACCTTAAGGAACCAATCTAGACTATTAAAATCAAAAGAAGCATGATGGATGGTAATGTACCTTACTTGGCCAAAACTTTGAGGGTCTCTTTCTCCTTGTATTGTGTCTTATATAATAATCTATGGGTATAGGTAAGTAGAGGAGAGAGAGTAGATTAATTTTGCAGTTAAAATTTTGTTGAAATTGTGTGTGTATATTGAGATAGAAAGGTTTGTTTATTTTTCTCCTTTCTTCCTTCTTCAATGGCGTAGGGCTTGTTGGGGAGGATGATGAATAGTACAGGTCAATTGCTGATGGGCTTATGAAGAGATTTCTAGAAGTAGGCCAAATGACCAAAATGCCCTTAATTATGTAAATTTCGGATAATTTTGCCTTTAAGGTTCCGTAGTCGTAAACACTGTGTAATTGTGCTCCAAAATTTTGGATTCTAGCACCAAATAATCTTATTTAATGTATCTTGATGATTAGAAGTGGTTTCGTCAACGCGCAGTGCACGGATGGTGAGAAATTACAATTTTACCCCCACGACCCGCTAACAAAATTTTTTGAATTATCGATTGATTTGATAAATCTCTTGGCACTGTCTTAAACTACTTTTCATGTAGAATACCATGGTATTTTTACTTTGTCCGAAATCATTTTAGTTTGGGTGCAATTTATGAAAATACCCTTGAGACGTAACTGTTATTTTCCAATTTGTTTGTTATATTTCCCAAAATGATGCAAACAAGGTATTTTGGGTCTCAACTTTTCATAATATCATTATTACACCATTTATACATTGTTCCTTTAATCATATATACATCTGGGCACGAAAATTCAAGTGGAGCCCATATCACTATTTACTTGAAATTTACAAATATATTCAAAAATAAATTAAAAATTTCATATATACACATGTACAGTACAAAATAATCGGTTCTCACATTTCCTCCGCACCTTTAGGAAGTTTAATCCTCCGAATTTCCTCTGGACCACTCACTGGAATGGCTCTGGGTACTTCTCCTGCATTAAACTCTCTAATTCCCATGTCGCTTCCTCTTCGGAATGGAATTGCCAGAGCACTTTCACCAAGGGAATCATCTTAGATTAAAAATTTCATATATACACATGTACAGCACAAAATAATCGGTTCTCACATTTCCTCCGCACCTTTAGGAAGTTTGATCCTCCGAATTTCCTCTGGACCACTCACTGGAATGGCTCTGGGTACTTCTCCTGCATTAAACTCTCTAATTCCCATGTCGCTTCCTCCTCGGAATGGAATTGCCAGAGCACTTTCACCAAAGGAATCATCTTAGATCGCAATACCTTATCCTTCCAATCCAGGATCCGAATAGGTCACTCCATGTAACTCATATCCTCTTGTATCTCCAATGGCTCGTATCGAATTACGTGGGACGGATCTGGATGGTACTTTCTAAGCATAGAGACATGTAATACATTATGCACTGCTGACAATTCTGGTGGTGTAACGACCAGTTACGTCCTTTTTTAATACAATACCAACTGACTTTTTCTTCACATAAGGGTGGTTAGGTTGTTTGTCGAGTCATCCTTCTTTCTTCTTACACTCATATCTCATTGCTTAATATAATGAAATCAATTTAAAATGAAAAGTATCTCTCATATATGCATATAAGTCATTATACATATGGTTCCACATAACTTACACAACTTACATCCCCAATATAGTCTAATATACATCACTGTATTGTACTGTATTCAGGAGTACATAATAAAACTGAATATACCTTCAAGGAAATTTGGGAAGCGTGCCTCGAAGGAATACGGTACTATCCAAAAATGAGCTCTTCTATCGAGAGCAGGAATTTACTTCAAATAATCTGGATGGAAAAATATTGTAAAGGAGTGAGTTTACGCTCAGTAAGAAACATATGTAAAAGAGCATACTATGCCACTATATGCAGGTTTCTTGTTTGGCTCTATAATGTCATGTAAGATCCTTATAAAAACATATACCATATACTTTCGTCAAATACTACATAAATTCTTCAAATATCATATACACATATAACCACTTGCATATATTCAAATAATTCAAGTACTTTCAAATGAAATCAAATCACTTGAAATCACATATACAAATAATTTTCGTATAAATTAGGAGATGATTAACTTCCAGTAGAATCATGCACTAAATAAATCTCATAAGAGATGCCAAATAAATCCCATAAGGGATGCCAAATAAATCCCATAAGAGATGCCAAATAAGTGGCGTACCCAAGTATGAGCCAAGGATCCTCCCTTAAGCCAAACATATATCATAGACAAATGGCCATAGTCGATAAACCACAGTGAACACTAGTCAGGTGGCAGCTGTGATATTGAGGACCGGATTAAGGTTCCTCAGGCACATACAAATAATATGCATGATCACCAAAGGAGTCCACAATCTTCGAAACCTTCGTTATATATCTTTTTGGTAATGCAAATATACTCATATAAAATAGGCTTTAAAACCTTATTTTCAAAGAGGGTAGTCGACTGGTCATATAGGGCAGTCGACTGCTATGACATATATCGCTTTATTGAATTTCTTTTCTTTTTAAAATTTATAATATTTGAAAACTCGAAAATCAATAGGGCAGTCGACTGGTCCAATTGGGCAGTCGACTGGTTTTACAAACATAATACTTCTGGAAACAGGGCAGTTGACTGGCTCCATAGCAGTCCACTGGATTTGGAAACAGAGTACTTTCTGAAAATAGCAGTCGACTGCTATATAGGGTAGTCAGCTGCTTTAATTCGTTTTCGAAAATAAGTCCATCACGACTGTCTCTGGGCAGTCGACTGCCTCTAACCAATTTGTAACTAGGAGAAAACCAAGATTTTGAAACTTCTTGCACTTAAAACAGCTTCATTTAATACCAAACCATGCAACCACAATAGACATAGTCATCCTACGTCCGTAACACATATTCCTTACCTCAAATACCACAGAATTCGATAATTTGGTTGCACTATGAATTTCTCTTCACTTCTTCAAAGCTGCAAATACCATAACAACCATTATCAAATCACATCATCATTTAGATCAAACCCCTATAGGGCTTCTTTTAACACTTAAACCTCATTTCAAACCCTCGAACAGCTCAAACCCTTTTTCTTGACCAAACCCTTAAAACTCTAGACTTTGATCTTCTTTCTTTTCAAGGATATAAACACTTCATACCAACTTTACATAACTCCAAACCATAGACAGAATTGAAAGAAATCATTTCATCTCTTACCTTTGTTAGTCACCAATATTGATAGCAACAAGATCTCCTCAAGGCCTTTGATTTAGCCTTCCAAATTACAGGTACAGCTTTAGCTAGTAATGGGGAGTAATTTTCGTTAGGCAAACTTAATGTTTCAATGGAAGAAAGTGATTGTTTGTCAAGGTAATTTAAAGGAAAACTTAGAGAAATTCAGAGAAAGAGCTGAAATGGCTACCGACCCTTTATGGTAAAGATGATGACAAGCTTCATCTCATTTAATGCATCTTCATCCATTTACACATCTCATCTTTAACTATTTGACTCAAGACCATTTGACCATTCCATCATTCAATTACTCTTATTCCTTTTATGTCCCATGTATAGTACATATATTAAAATTTCATATTTATTTAATCATTGCAGCTTGAAACACTATACAATTAAAAGAAATTGGGGATTTCACATTCTCCCGACCTTAAAGAATTTGGTCCTCCAAATTTGAAATCGGGTTATCGCTCAAATAGTTTCGGGTATATTTCTTTCATCAAGCTCTTTAGCTCCCATGTGGCTTCTCCTGTAGTATGATATTGCCAGAGAACTTTAACTAGTTGGATTATCTTAGACCGTAATACCTTTTCTTTTCTGTCCAAAATTTGAACCGGCTTTTCCACGTAGCTCATTTTTCCCGAATCTCCAAAGTTTCATATTCTATGACATGAGATGGATCCGGATTATAATTCCGAAGCATGGACACGTGAAAGACATTATGTACTCTTGATAGCTCTGGTGGTAGTGCTAATCGGTATACAACATCTCCCACACGGTCTAATATTTCAAATGACCCGATATAGCGAGTACTAAGTTTACCACTTCTACCAAATCTCATGATTCCTTTGGATGGAGAAACTTTCAAAAACACCGAGTCTCTAACCAAAAACTCAAGTGGTCTACGCCGAGCATCTGCATAATTCTTTTGTCGGCTCTAAGCTGTCTTGAGTCTTTGACAAATTAACTTAATATCCTCAGAGGCCTGCTCGACTAAAGCTAGAGCTAATAACTTGCGTTCGCCCACTTCTTCCCACCCAATCGGGGATCGACACCTTCTTCTATATAAAGCTTTGTATAGTGCCATCCCAATACTTGAGTGATAGCTATTGTTATAAGTATACTTAGCTAATGGCAGATGATCGTCCCATGAGCTTTTAAAGTCCAAAGCACAGGCTCTCAACATATCCTCGAACGTCTGAATGGTGCATTCGGACTGACCATCAGTATGCGGATGAAAAGCCGTGCTGAAGTTCAACCGAGTCCCATGGCTTCTTAGAAATATTCCCAGAAATGAGAAATAAACCTGGAATCTCTATCTGAGGTAATGCTCACTGGAACCCCATGTAATCAAACTATCTCTTTAACATATAAATTTGCCAAAGTGCTAAGTGAGTCTATAGCCTTCATAGGTAGGAAGTGAGTAGATTTAGTTAATCGATCTACAATAACCCAAATGCCATGATAACTCCTTCTGGTTCGTGGCAATCCCAGAACAAAATCCATCGTAATGTGTTCCCATTTCCACATGGCTATAGGCAGAGGCTGTAACAAACCGACTGGTCTTTGGTGCTCCACCTTAACTTGTTGACATGTGAAACACTTTGCCACAAACTCTGTTACGTCTCTTTTCATGCCCGACCACCAATACACCTTGCAAAGATTATGATACATCTTGGTATTCCTCGGATGCAAAGTATACTTAGTGCAATGTGCTTCAGTCAAAATCAACTTCCTCAACTCTTTATCATCAGGAACACACATACAATTATTAAACCTCAAAATTCCATCACTACCAATAGCAAATTCTGATGGCATACCTGATTGAATCTAATCTATAGCCTCGATACATTGAGCATCTTCCCTCTGAGCAAACCGAATTCTATCCATCAACTCTAGCTCAATCATCAAATTAGCTATCATCCTATAATGCTCAAGAGGTGTAACATTTAGGTTGAGGCTTGTAAATTGTTCAAGCAACTCCTACTCCTAGATCATCATGCAAGACACTATCCCCACATGTTTCCAGCTCAGAGCATCCACCACCACATTGGCCTTCCCCGAGTGGTATAGATCTCACAATCATAATCTTTTAGAAGCTCGAGCCATCTCCTCTATCTCATGTTCGATTCCTTATGAGAGAATAGGTATTTCAAACTCTTATGATCCGTAAAAACTTGAAATTTCTCCCCATACAATAATGCCGCCAAATCTTTAAGGCAAATAACACTGCAGCTAATTCCAAATAATGAGTCGGGTAGTTCTTCTCATGGTCCTTTAATTGGTGAGAACCATATGTAACTACCTTACCATTCTGCATTAACACACAACCCAAACCTTGGGCTGAGGCATCACTGTATATGAAAAAACCTCCAGAACTCCAGAACCATTAGGAAGGGTGAGAACGGGTGCAGTCATCAGCCTGTGCTTCAACTCTTGGAAACTATGCTCACAAGCATCACCCCACTCAAATTTCACATCTTTGCGCGGTAAGCGCATCAAGGAGCAACTAACTTTGAAAAACCTTCAACAAATCGTCGATAGTAGTCGGCTAGACCCAAGAAACTCCTAATCTCTGTCACTGTTTTTGGTCTCTCCCACTGTACAACAGCTTCAATCTTTAATGGATCGACCAAAACACCATCTTTATTAATTATATGACCCAAAAAGGAGATTTGATCTAGCCAAAAATCACACTTACTTAGCTTAGCATACAATCCTCGATCTCTGAGGGTCTGCAGTACTATCCGAAGATGTTGCTCATGCTTTTTTCGGGATCTTGAATACACCAATATGATCGTTCATCAAGTTCATAAATGCGGCGGGTGCATTAGTTAGACCAAACGGCATTACTAGGATTTCATAATGGCCATACCGTGTCCTGAATGCCGTCTTAGGGACATCTTCACTCCGAATCTTCAATTAATGATGTCCCGATCTTAATTCTATCTTGGAAAAGACTTGTGCACCCCAAAGTTGATCAAAAAGATCATCAATCCTGGGAAGAGGATACTTATTCTTGATTGTAACTTTATTTAACCATCGGTAGTCAATGCAAAGCCTCAAGCTACCGTCCTTTTTCTAAACAAATAGTACAGGAGCACCCCACGGGGACATACTGGGTCGTATAAACCCCTTGTATAGTAGCTCCTGAAGTTGCTTCTTCAATTCCTCAAGTTCCACTAAAGCCATCCGATAGGGAGGTCTAGAAATGGGTTTCGTTCCCGGCACCAACTCAATCGTAAATTCTATTTCCTTATCCGGAGGAAGTCCAGGAAGTTCGTCTGAAAACACATTGGAAAAGTTATTAACTACTGGAATTTCATGAAGCTCAGGACTTTTCTGTTCTATGTCCACCACATAAGCTATAAATCCTTCACATAACAAATATATTTCATTAAATTCATTTTCAAATAAGTTAATTAACACATATACTTTGCATTAAGTACTTGCAAAATTTACAATATAGTTAATGGGAGAAGAGAAGATCACATTTTTAGATGCAGTCACATCACATGATTCCTAGCCTACCAATCCATCCCTAATATGACATCAAATCCGTACATATTTAGTATGGTTAGGTCAGCTATCGATTCTCTCTCTCCTACTCGTAGCTTACAATTACGGTATACTATATCCGTCATTTAGGATTCCCTAAACGGAGTATTTATTTGTAACAAATGTCCAAAGGGTTTAGGTTCAATAGGCAATTTCATAGCAATCATTGGAGATACAAATGAATGCGTAGAGCCTGATTCAAAATGCATTTATATAGAAAGTGAATCTTACCCTTGATCACGTTAGATGATGTATCGGCGGACTCCTTATCGATAGCAAATACTCTACCCTGAGTCACGACTTTCTTTCCTTTCTCTACAGCCATGGCTTTATGCTGAGGCTGGGTGGTCTTCTCTGATTCCTCGGACACCCTTTGAGTAATCTTAGGACAATCTTTAATCATATGTCCCCTCTCACCACACCAAAAACAAGCCCCAGTCGCCATATGGCAAGGCTATGACCCGTGAAATTTCCAGCAATACTCGCACTTCTCCATTATACTCTTCGGCGAGCTAGCGGTACTACCTGTTGAATATCTGGATCTCTTATTTGATATCTTAATCCCCACAGATCTAGGAGTCCCTGTATCATAACCATCATAAACTCCCAAATTTCAGTACATTTTCTTCAAATCATTAATTTAAGGTAAAAATCATTCTCTTATAATTTATTTTCTTACTATCGAAGTCCCGTCATACCATCTACTTCTCCTAAATGGATATCTATCACTGGAGGCTCTCTCCTCTGACTTTCGCTTCATCTTTTCCTTGCCTTTACCCTTAGCTCGGAATTCAACTTGATGAAACTCATAGTCCTGCTCACACAGTTGAGCCTTACGGATTGGCTCGTCATAAGTGGTGATATCCAAAGGATACAACTTAGACCTAATAGAAGGTCTCAATCCCTCCATAAACCAATAAATCTTATGCTCCTCACTCTGCAGAACTTCTGAATCAAACTTGCTCAAAGTAGTGAACTTTGACTCATACTGATCAATTGACATCGTCCCCTGAGTCAAGTTCAGAAACTCAACCTTCAACTTTGTCTGAGCAGTGCGTGGGATGTACTGTCTATTAAACGCCTCTAAAAATATATCTCACATTACCTCTGGATGCCTAGCCTCCAATATGGTCTGTGTGGACTACCACCAATGTTTTGCTTCATCCACTAGTAAATATGTTGCCAGGCCCACCTTCTCTTTTTCGAAACAGGTCATGTACATAAACAATTTGGTGACCACCTTCACCCAATTCTCAGCGGTCAACGGATCTTTGTCCCCTTTAAGCTTAGGCGGATCCAACTTCTTAAATTCTTTAATTAGGACTACACTGCAATAAGCCTTAGGATCTCGCCTTTCAGAAGCTTGGACTGGTGGGGGCAACTCTGGCTGTGCTGGTGGAGGTTGTACTGGAGGAGTAGGAGGTGTAGGAGGAACATTCTCAGATAGAATAGGAGGTACTGTAGGTGGGGCTGTTGGTGCATTAGTGGCCACATTCGGGAAGTTAGTCATGAACTGAGTGAATAGAGTGTCCATTGACTCAACACTCTGCTCTATTCTCGATAGTCGAGTGTTCGGGCTACCCGATGGAGATGGAGGAGGAAATTATGTTGGGGTTGGTTCTACGCGACCCCATCCTCGTCCTCTACTAATACCCCTTCTTCGAGTACTCATTCTGTCAAAATCATCATAAATTTAAACGATTTTGTATAACTTTAAATAGTTATACCACGCATATATATTTAGACAAGTACAGTACTTAGGGGATGTAAACTATTTCTAACCTAATGACACAGACAAACATCAGACTAACCAGCTCTGATACCAATCCTGTAACGTCCCGTTACATCCTCTTTTAATACAAATACAAATCGACTTTTTCTTCACATAAGGGTTGTTAGGCTGTTTGTCGAGTCATCCTTCTTTCTTCTTACACTTATATCTCATCGCTTAATATAGCGAAATCAATTTTAAATGAAAAGTATCTCTCATATATGCATATAAGTCATTATACATATGGTTCCACATAACTTACACAACTTACATCCCCAATATAGTCTAATATACATCACTCTATTGTACTGTAGTCAGGAGTCCATAATAAAACTGAATATACCTTCAAGGAAATTTGGGAAGCGTGCCTCGAAGGAATACGGTACTATCCAAAAATGAGCTCTTCTATCAAGAGCGGGAATTTACTTCAAATAATCTAGGTGAAAAAATATTGTAAAAGAGTGAGTTTACGCTCAGTAAGAAACAGAAGTAAAAGAGCGTACTATGCCACTATATGCAGGTTTCCTGTTTGGCTTTATAATGTCATGTAAGATCTTATAAAAACATATAACATATACTTTCATCAAATACTACATAAATTCTTCAAATATCATATACACATATAATCACTTGCATATATTCAAATAATTCAAGTACTTTCATATGAAATCAAATCACTGGAAATGACATATATAAATAATTTTCATATAAATCGGGAGACGATTAACTTCCAGTAGAATCATGCACCAAATAAATCTCATAAGGGATGCCAAATAAATCCTGTAAGAGATGCCAAATAAGTGGCGTACCCAAGTATGGGCCAGGAATCCTCCTCTAAGCCAAGCACATATCATAGACAAATGGCCATAGTCGATAAACCACAGTGAACACTAGTCAGGTGACAACTATGATACTGAGGACCAGACTAAGGTTCCTCAGCCAAATACAAATAATATGCATGATCACCAAAGGAGTCTACAATCTCCAAAACCTTTGTTATATATCTTTTTGGTAATGCAAATATGCTCATATAAAATAGGCTTCAAAACCTTATTTTCAAAGAGGGCAGTCGACTGGTCATATAGGGCAGTCGACGGTTATGACATATATCGCTTTACTTAATTTCTTTTCTTTTTAAAATTTATAATATTTGAAAACTCAAAAACTAATAGGGCAGTCAACTAGTTTCGCAAATAGAATGCTTTTGGAAACAGGGCAGTCGATTGGCTCCTTAGCAGTCGACTGCTATATAGTGCAG
Organism: Heritiera littoralis; assembly: GCA_031772115.1. Classification (NCBI taxonomy): domain Eukaryota; kingdom Viridiplantae; phylum Streptophyta; class Magnoliopsida; order Malvales; family Malvaceae; genus Heritiera; species Heritiera littoralis. Next base: position 270,599 of record JAPDPK010000200.1, read on the forward strand.
TCGACTGCTTTAACTTGTTTTCGAAAATAAGTCCGTCACGACTGTCTCTGGGTAGTCGGCTGCCCCTAGCCAATTTTTAACTAGGAGAAAACCGAGATTTTGAAACTTCCTGCACTTAAAACAGATTCATTTAATACCAAACCATGCAACCAAAATAGACATAGTCACCTTACGTCTGTTACACATATTCCTTACTCAAATACCACAGAATATGGCAATTTAGCAAACCATTAAAACTCCAAACTTTGATCTTCTTTCTTTTCAAGGATGTAAACGCTTTATACCAACTCTACACAACTCCAAACCATAGACAGAATTGAAAGAAATAATTTCATCTCGTACTTTTGTTAGTCACCAAAACTGATAGCAACAAGATCTCCTCAAGGCCTTTGATTTAGCCTTCCAAATTATAGGTATAGCTTTAGCTAGTAATGGGGAGTAATTTTCATTACGCATACTTAATGTTTCGATGGAAGGAAGTGATTGTTTGTCAAGGTAAGTTAAAGGAAAACTTAGAGAAAATGAGAGAAAGAGCTGAAATGGCTGCCGGCCCTTTATGGTGAAGATGATGATAAGCTTCATCTCATTTAATGCATCTTCATCCATTTACACATCTCATCTTTGACTATTTGACTCAAGACCATTTGACCATTCCATCATTCAATTACTCTTATTCCTTCCATGTCCCATGTATCATCCATATATTAAAATTTCATATTTATTTAATCGTTGTAGCTTGAAATACTATAATTATGAAAAATTAAAGGAAATTAGGGATTTCACATGTGGTAGTGCCAATTTGTACGCCATGTCTCCCACGCGATTGTAGACACCAATTTTTGTCCGGGTCAAATTAGTTTGGAATCGTGAACCTCAAGCGCACTCGACATGTGTTCTCAAAATTGAAAATAGATTAAAGCCATGTTTGAATTTATTTTATTTATTCATTATTATTTATTTTATTATTACTATTTCTCTTTTTTTTATTTCATTAATAAATTTTATTATATTATAATATTAATTATTTATTTCTTTTCTTTTTTTTTCTTCTTCTGTTTATTGTATTATTTATTCATTTATTTATTTTGACAAAACAAAAATAATATAAAATAAAAAAAGGAGATGAAACAATAATCGAAACCCTATTGCCCAAACCCTAACCAAAAACCGTTAACTCCAAATCGAACCCAAACACTAACTTGAAACCCTTAACCCAAACAGAACCCCAAACCCCAAACGTGATTCCAAAACCAAACCCAAACCCTAAGTCTAACATAGCTATCAGAAACACAAAAGGAAAGATTTTGCAAGGTAAATGGGTCTTGGAAATCTGCATTTAAATCAAGACAAAAAAGGATTTAGAATCAGGCATTAAAGGCTAAATCATAATGGGATCTGAGATCTGATTTCAGACCTTCCAAAAATATTTAGATTTGATATTTATAAAAATATACAATCAACACAGAAAAAGGGGAGCACAACCAAAAAAAAGAAACAAAGAGTAGTCTGTTTAGGGTTTTGAAATTTAGGCAGTATAAAGGTCTAATTTTTTGGAGTAAGATCCATGGGGTTTTCGTAGGGATTTAGTAGCCGTGGTTTGTAGATTCGGTTCAAGGAAGAATAGCTGAAGATTTCTAGACGTTTATAGGTATAGATCTGGTGGTTTACGGTGGTGCACGGTGGGGAGAATCGTTGGAATCTGGAAATCTAGAATTTCCTGATGAGCTTTGAATTTTTCGACCACCTAATCTGAGGAGAAGAGAGAGTTTTTGGTTTTTTTTTTTGGGTAGTGAAAATTTGTCAAAAAAATCGGGAAAGAAGCCTTAAATGGCAGGCTTAGAACGACGTCGTTTGGAGCAGCCACTGCAGCCGTGACCCGCGCCTGGACCCGCGTGCTACCTCATCTCCAACCCGACTCGAATCGCAGATTTCTTTTTTCCATTTTCTGATGATTTTCCTGTTTTGTTTTTTTTTTTGTGATTTTTGTATACTTGTAATTAATGCAATAATTTAGCTAACAAAATTATGCAATCTAGTATCTAGATTTTAGAAGGACGATCCATGAGATTGACTATTGCAGCCCCTACTACTACTGGTCCTGCTTCTGTACCGAGAGGTACCGCTGCCAGATGTGATAGATGTAGACGGTCGCATAGTACCCGACCTTGCCACATGACGACCAGGACTTGTTTTAGATGTGGGCAGGCAGGATATTTGGTGAGAGACTGCCCTATGCTCTGAGAGGCAGTTGCATCTACCACATTAGCCCCAGTCCTTCCATCACCGACACCGGCACCAGCAGCTCCGACAGAATCAGAGAGAGCGACAGCCTTACAGCCTAGGTAAGCGACAGGCGCGGAGAAGGATAAGAAGCCTATGACTTAGGGATGGGTGTACGCATTGGATCAGGAGACTGCTGATGCATCCGTGGACGTCATTAAAGGTAAAATTTACATTTTCGATATACCCGTACTTGCATTAATAGATCCTGGTTCTACTCATTCATTTATATCTCCTATTTGTTTTAATAGAGTTCCAGTAGAGCTGGAGCAATTTAATTCTATATGTTTAGACTTTTTATTTACAATACTATAGTGTTGTATTTTAATTAAGGGGATGTAAATATTGTTATTAAACATAGTTTTGTAAATATTTTGTTTCTGCAAATTAATGTAAATTACAAATATTGTGTTCACTGTGATTTAAAAATGAAAATTTAGGCATCGCAGATAGCCCAATTGAATCCACGTGTATAGAATGGGTGAAAAGTGTAAAATACTGTGTACTTGGATGTGACATAAGGGTTTTAAGGTATCAATGAAAGGGTACTTTGAAGTATATCATTATCTTCGTCTCGGCACCATTATATCACATTGACATCTAATCACTGAAATTCAATCATTTTTCAATCTTCATGTCCTTATACTACAATATATCATGCAATAGTGAATCATATGTAATTTTGACATCAAACGATAGTAAACCACACTCATATCAATCTCATGTCATATTACCCTTTATGTAAAAACCATGATCAGTCACAATATCAATTCACGCTACTTTTCATCTAGAAATTATACTCATGTTTTATATCAAATCATACCACTTTTCATGTGGAAAAGCACGATCACATGTAATATAAAGTCACGAAATTCTTCTTATAAATCTCATGCACATGTACAATATAATGTCATGACATCTTTCATGTAGAAAGCATATTTTTAGGTCATGATTCAGTATGCAACTTATGCAATCTTTACTGTATAAAACGACTATCATTTCAAATCATATCACATTTGGCATATAGTCATATATGAATCATATATAATATCAAAGTCATATTACATATACTTTTAAAGCATGTTTAAAATATGTAAAATCTCAAATTATTTCATGTTTACTTTTATAGTATGTCTAAAACATGTACAATCTCGAAACATTTCTCATTAGTATAAAAGCATATCAAGCCTAGAGTGTAACGCTCTTGGAAGCTAGGATTTTCGGGTTAACTTTTTCCTTTACTTACTATGTTTGTCACTGGCTCAGTGTATTTAATGCCTAGCAAGCAGATTACTACTCATTTTAACTATTTAAGACTAATTGTCTAAGGTCCTATTTAACAGCCTCGTGATGTGTGCCACTTACCTACTTAAAAATTTAGACCCATATTGTATCCATCTTTCATTTTTTTTTATATAACCTATGAATATTTCATTAACCTACTGCATATATATTATCTCAATATAGAACTCAAAGTTATACCTATTCACTTAGTGAGTAATATCAATTAAATACCATCATGAGGCACATGTACTAGTATTAATCAGTACAGTCCGATTACTTACATCTCAGTCTCTATACACTGTGTTTACAAAAGAATCTAAGTTTGGAATATAAACAAACTGTATAAAGAGATTATACCTCAAATCGAAAGTGATGAGCTTTGTTGCATGTGTATTGATGCTCAGAGCATCGCACTCACATCCGAACCTATCTAAAGAAATCTGTGGGGGAGAAAAAGGGAGTGAGCTAAAGTCCAGTAAGAAAATATATACTAAGAGATGCTAGGCTCACACTATACTGCATGCATGTGTATACATGTCGTGATCTGAATAACACACTTATTGTATAATTTATACTTGGTTGGGATGTCTGTCGAGTATCCACTCAGAATTTATTTTATTTACAATCAAAATCCTAGAATCCAGAAATTAATTATATATACATATACAAAGTCTGAACATATAAAAAGGAAAATGTATACCTCAATGGTAATCAATAAATCGCCTAAGGGATATAGTAAACGTGATTTCTGTCAAACCAAAAGCTCTACTGTAGATAATCTGGAGGAGAAAAAAAAAGGTGAGCTCGAGGAAAGCCTAGTAAGAATACGTATAAAAGTACTGATACTATGCACGACTACATGCATAAGAAAAGCATATTTATATACATATAATGCTAAAACTAGAGTTTGGACACGATAAAAAAAATGGATACTATAATCGGTTAGGTAATTAGGCTAAGTATGGGAGAATACTTTGGAGTACCTGACGTGTCCCGGTTCCTAAGTCCGACTATAGGGAATAAATTGATTTTTAGTAAAATAAATAATTCAAAGTCTTGTTTCCGATCTAACATTTCATAAACCACTCAAAAAATATCATAATTCACTTAAAAAGCTATACGAAATTTAAAATCAGAAAATAATCAAATTTAACTATCAAATTTATTGGTAAGTCAAATCAGTCGATTAGATTTAGAAAATCAATCACTCAGTAAATCAAATTCAGTTATTTATATTTAGAAATCAAACCACTTAGATAAAGTCTTCAAACTACATGTGTTTGTATGATATAAGCTTTGACAATATAAATTTTGTTTTAAAGTTGTCTGTGCATGGATTTTGATACTTAAGACATAAGGCACTGAGATGTGCCTATATGGCACTGTGTTATGCCTGTGTAGCATTGTGATATGGTTAAGTGGCACTGTTATGCCTGTGAAGCATTGTGACGTGCCTATGTGGCATTGTTTTATACCTGTGTGGCATTATGATGTGCCTAAGTGTCACTGTTATGCCTGTGTGGCATTGTGATGTGCCTATGCGGCACTATGTTATGCCTTTGTGGCCTTTTGCATACCTGTGTGGTATTTAGGCACCTATATATGTATATAAGTCATGAAGTCCGTTTGTGTGGCAATAGATACTGATGTATACGTATGTAGGACTGTGAATTCTCTGACAACTAGTTGAGACACCTACCTCAGCTACTAGATGATCACTGGTACTAGAATGATTCATGATCATGAATAGAGCTCTAATATGGGACTGTGATTTGAGCCCCAAAATGGGACTGCAACCACTACTAGTTACATTAGATGCTTTCGTAGAAAGCTTACCTAGTTATCTTACTGAATCTTGGTTATATTACCCAATCTTAGGAAGATGCCTGTTTCTTAATAAATGCTTTTAAATACGTATATTTGGATTTATTTAAGGAAAAGAATGTGTTTCTTATTCCTTTTGTACAAGATCTTGGTGTGTATCGATATGGAAATTTACATAATTTAATGCTCATATGAATAAGGGTTTTCAACTGCATAATTGTGTTTACATTAAAAATTCAATGTTCTTGTAAATTATATTTGGTAAATCAATTCTTTTAGTGCATTTGATTTTTGCATGGGATATACATTTAGTGTTTTAAGTAACATAAGTGTAGGGACCACTTAGGGTAGGTGTTTGGGCACAGGAAAATAAGGAGCTTCAAAGCATCCTTCCAACTAAAACTCATAAAAGCCTTAACGCGGAAACTTAAGTGTCTAGTCTAGCTAGGTCTTCTCACTGCATGTGCATAGGCTTGATTTATACAATCATTGCTTGATTTTAACATGCATACACATGCACGCAGTACAGTATGAGTCTAATATTTCTTAGTATATATTTTCTTACTAGGCTTTTGCTCACCTTCTCTTTCACCTCACAGATTATTTTAGATAGGCTATGATACTAGTATGGTACACTAAGCATTCAATACGTGGGCCGCACGTTATTGCTTTTGTGTTGAGGTATAAACCCTCTTATTATCTTCGTTTATATTATAGATTTTAAGATTCTTATCGTATACACAATATATAAGATTCGGGATGTAAGTACTAGGACTATATTGAGAGTTACATGTCATTGTACCTTGTAATGAATAATATATGGATAATTGGCATTGATGGAAATGTGATATTTTGAATGGGTGATTAAGATAATTGATTTACCATAAGTTGGGTTAATATTTTGTTGTTGCATGATGACAGATAATAGGCATATATTATGGCAATTCGAATTTGGCACACATTACGAGGCCATTAATTGGGACCTTAGACAATTAGCCTTAAACAGTTAAAAGAGTAGTAATCTACTTGTTAGGTTTTACCTACACTAAACGAGTGACAAACATAGGTAGTAAAGGAAAAAGTTAGCTCGAAAATCCTAGCTATCGAGGGCATTACAAATCGTACCTCCCATTCACTACCCATAGACTAGCCTAAAGTAGCCCCTAATAATCCTGAAACCTCCAATGTCCGACCTTCTTAATAGACAAAAAGTCCTTCCCTTCCAACCTTCTCTATAGCCCATGTTTCAATCCTGTTATTATTGCTTAACACAACCTTGAACGAGCACCCAATTAGCACAGAAACAACTTTTTTTGGTGCCCAAATGCACCACCCAAAAGGCCAAGAATTAGCACCCATCTCAGCATTTACATTAGTAACAACCAAGCCTTTATACCTCTCTACTCGTGCATCATCAACACTACAGATAGTTTTTGCTGCAAGTTATCTCCCTCGCAAGTTGCTGCTACTCTAGCAACAATTCACAAGCCCTAAACCTTGCTGAAGCTCGTGCCATACTGAACTATTTTGCACAACCACCAAATGTCCTGATCAACACCCTTGTTTCTAAGCCTATCACCAAGCCACTGCTCTGCTTGCCTTTCAAATCACCTTACTTGATTCTGATCTCTGCTTCAGGCCTTCATCGTGCTTCGCTTACTTGCCAAGCACCTTTTTTTAAAGTTCTAAAACTCCATACAAAGAGATATGTTCAAACCCCTATATTGGTTACATGGCAGAGGTGATAAGGTGAGTGGCGAGAGGAATGATGAGGGAGAAATAGAGAGTGAAAGGGAAAAGAGACGGGAGAGATGAGTTGAGAGAAGAGAAAGAGGAGAGATCAGTAATGAAAGACAGCAAGAAGAGAGATATTATTCAACTAGAGAATTTTCAAATTAAAAAAAGAAAATAATGAAGTGATGGGGGGCAGAGTTTTGCCTCCCTGTTCGAATTTGATGGGTTGGTGGGAATTTTCCCACAAACCCGCAAGATATACATATTTTATATAATTTTTTTAATTTTTTTATTTATATGTATAATTTTTTATTTTGATATTATTTAATTCCTAAAATATGATATATATATATATATATATATATGTATACACGCACACATTTATCTTTCTAAGATAAATATAATAAATATACATTTATCCTAAGATATAATATATATTTTATATATATACCTATTTTAAATTCCTATCCTATTTTAATTTATAAATATATTCATACATATATTTACACACCATATGCTTGTGCATTTATTTATTTATCCATGGTATAATATTTAAATTCCTTGCTCTTTCAAATCTGTTTATATTTATATCTCATCTATATGTTCATGTATTTGTATTTGTTTGTATGTGTGTGTGTATATATTCTTATATGTATAGACATTATTATATATATCTATACTTATACCTATTTAATCTTGTTTCTTATGTATATCTCTAAATATATATATATATATTTACGCATGTAATTTATAAATATACATATATATTGTATTATTTTTACTACATTTGATCATTTATATCTATATATATATCAATATTTTTACATATAGTTATACATATGTATTTATGTACGTATATATATACATATGCATGTATCCCCATGGCATGAGTTTAGCTCACATACATATGCATGCACGTGCATTTTGTTTGGCTCATGGGTGTAGGTAACCATATCCGTGCATAGAATTACAACTCATTTCGTATCCATTCAACATAAAATCATATATACTGTATTAATGTACACTTCACGTTACTTTCAAAAACATTAATTCTATAAGTACAAACCATGGGCTTATATTTAAAATCCCAAAATTACATTATTTCATTATATTTATTTAAATTTACATGATGGGCACAAATTTGGTTTATGAAAATTTATGGTTCTCATAGCTGAAAAAAGGAAGTCAAGAGAATTTTAAACGTGTTTTACCTCTATTTGTATTGTTGTGAAATGCTTGAGTAGATAAAGGAAATCGAGTAGTGTGAGAACTCATTATTTTGTACTGTACATTTATGGATATGCAATTATTAATTAATAAATAAATTATTTTGTAAATTTTTGTAAAATTTCAAGTGAAAAGAGATGTGGGTCCCACTTGGATTTTAATGCCCCGATGTGGAAATGACTGATAAAATAGTGTATGGAAGGTGTAATAATGGTATTATGGAAATTTAGAGGCCAAAATACGCTATTTGCATTATTTTGTGAAGTATGATAAACAAATTGAAAAATAACAATTACGTCTCGAGGTTATTTTTGTAAATTCCACCCAAACTAAAATGAATTGAGAGGAAGTAAAAATACCATGATATTCTACATGAAAAGTAGTGCAACATAGTGTCAATAGATTTTGCGAATCGGTTATTAAATCAGAAAATTTCGCTGGCAGGTCGTGGAGGTAAAATCGTAATTTCTCACTATTCGTGCACCGCACATTGACGAAAACACTTCCAATCATCAAAATCCATTTAACAATATTGATTGGTGATAGAATTCGAAATTTTGGAGTGCATTTACACGGTTTTTATGATAGCAGAACTATAAGGGCAAAAATGTTCGAAATTTTCATAACTAGGGGATTTTGGTAGTTTTGCCCATTTCCAGAATTTTCTTTATAATTCCTTCAGCTACTGAGCTGCACTATTCATTGTCCCCTCCAATTGCCTCTCATGCCATTGACAAAGGAAGAAAGAAGAAAATAAAACAATCTCTCATATCTCACTATCTAGCCAAAATTTTACCAAAATTCTAACTAGAAAAATATTCTACTCTCTCTCCTCTACCTAGCCATACCAATAGCTCATTGTATAAGCCACCATACAAGGAGAAGGAAAGCTTCCAAGTTTCAGCCAAGTAAGGTACCTCACCATCCATTAAGCTTTCTTTAATTTTAATGGTGTAGATTTAATCCTTTAAGCATGTTAAGCATGTTAAACATGTTTTTGTCATTAGTTTCATTTAAATGTTGCAAAATAAAAATTGGCCATGAGATGGGGTTTCGGCCAACATGGGAACTATAGGGAATCATGGCATTTCATGCATAAAATTGGTGCTAAATGATGCAATGACAATGGCTAAGTAAGACTACAACATTAGATTGTTGAAATGCCATCAAATTTGGCTAAGGTGGAATTCGACCTCATGAAGGGGAAATGTATCCATGGCTGATTTTGATGATTTGAGGGTATATTTAGACTGTAGGAATTACAAGGAGTCTGTTGGTATGCTCAGATTTAAAATGCGACGCAAAACGAAAAGGTTATGTTATACTACCAGTAGAAATTATACCGTAAAAATATTTACAGTGTCCAATGTGGCTGCATTATGATATGAATAATAGCTTAAAAATAAGTATTTAATAAGCTAATAATTTTGGTAGTATTAACTGCAGACCGGAAGTTACGGTTTTCGAGTGGTGCTATCGGGAAGCTTGATTTCGTCAGACAGGTAAGGGACACGTATGTAATTTGTAGGGATATCTCGAATGCATGGTATTCATACCAATAATTTTATGAAATTATTTTGAAAGTGAATTGCCTCAAATACTATGAAATTGTGGCTGTTTTGGTTGGTTGAGCTGTGTTTGCAATTGCAAGGAGGCTAGGATATCGGCAGCCGTTATGCTACTGAAATTTCCTAGAAAACTTTCTAAAATTACCATGAAATATTTTAGTGCATTACTAAGTGTTATCCTAGCCTTAAAAGTGAGAAATTTAATAATTTCATAAATTGTGAATTTGCCGAAAAATATTAATTAAATATTTGTATTACCGAATTTACTAAAAGTAAAGTTATTGTAAATTTCTTGCAAGTGTTTTATAGTGAAATATGTGATTTATAAAATTAAGTGTTAAATAGTGAATATTTTATAAATTTTTTTCAGTGTAATATTCACTATTTTATTTATTTATTCTTTATGGACTAACTAAAGGTTTTACTGAATATAATAATTTCCATAAAGGTGACGTCACTGTTTAAACACTGTTTTAAGACTGTTAGGCCTCATATCATGCTCACGTGTATTACTGTACTATTACTGTGTAAAGCTGTTGACACTGATCCTGTGTTCAGCGTCCCAGTTGACACCGATCAGTGTACGACCGAGGACATCTATAGACTATGGCCATAGATCTTACTGTTTACTATTACTATTCCCAACGGGGATTATAGCATGATATCATTAAGGTGTTGCCTAGTCTCCGCTATTATTATCGATTACTGTGATATTTTACTGAACTGTACTGTTACTAAAAACTGTTTACTGAAGTGTTCATATCACTGAAATGTGATCGTACTGAACTGTTACTATGGTTTAGCTACTTGTGAAAGTGATGATTTTAATTGTGAAAATTAAATTATTTTCAAGTGATGTATGAGATTTTAAATGATTTATTCCCTTAATTTATAAGAAATATTTATATATAGTGATTTGTGGAATAAATTTCATATCAACTTAAATTTCTACTCCCTATAATCGCTTCTAGGTTCCGAGACAAGACAAGTATTTTAAAATACCTGCCTTACTCTATTTGGATCCCTAGCCGACTATAGTATCCTTCCTAACAGAGTCATTAGCATACCAATAAGAAAATTAAAGGATTTTATTGCCTATAGATTTCGCAATATCAAAATTGCATACAACTCCTTTACTAAGCCGTGGTTTGCTCACCCTTTTATTTTCATCTCTCTAGAGTATTTCCAGTGACCGAGTGATATATCATCCGAGGATTATCGGCTGCGTTGTGAGTACCCCAAGGCAGCTAGTGTAGATCCTTGAGATATATTTATTTTATTTTATATGTTCAAACTTTCTTTTACAGTACTGCAGTGTTGTATTATAACGAGAGATGTATTTGATTGATAAAATTATTGTGCTGTAAATATTTTACTTATGTAAATTAAATTAAATTACGATTATGTACTATTCACTGTTAATTAAAAGTGGCAAATAAAGGCATCGCAGACAGCCAAACCAATATTATGTATATGAAAAAGTGTGAAAAAGTATAAAATACTGTATATACAGACCGTAACGGTATTTATTGGTATCAGAGCCAAGTTAACCTGATGTTTGTTAATGTCTTTATAATAAAGTGAAGTGATTGATATTCCTATAGTACTGTATAGCTAGATATATAAATAGGTGACTAATCGAAAATCGATAAATTGACTGTGTTGTGCAGATATGAGACAACTGGTGACTTATGGTAATAGGAGTCGAGGCAGAGGTCGGGCGAAGCAGACTTCGAAGCCCCGTACACTTGAGCTAGTATCGGAGCTCGCCCTAGGACCGGCTCGCCCTCTGCAGCCTAAGAGCCTGAATATTTGGATGTCCCAGATGGAATGTATGTTGGCGGACTTTATTGCCATGTATCACGTGGATAGAGCTGCTGATCGAGCAGAGAGGGAGCGAGTAGCTCCAGCAGCTCCATCAGTTACACCACCTCCTACACAACTTGCTTCCGAGCTTCAGCTTGCACCACAACCAGTATAGCAAGCATAGGCCGTACTACCACCACCACCAGTACAACCGCCTAGGTATGTGGAGTCTATTGTGAAGTAGATTTAGTGCAACAATTTACTAAGCTCAATCCGCCGAAGTTTAAGGGTGATCGAGATCCACTGGTGGCAGAACAGTGGGTTACAGCTGTCGAGAAGCTATTCCAGTATATGAGATGTTCTAATACGGAGCGAGTAGGACTAGCAGTGTTCCAGATGACAAATGACATAGAGTACTAGTGGAAGTCCGTGCAAACAGTATTGTTTGCCCAGCATCCAGTTATTACTTGGGTGATTTTTATGGATGCTTTTTGCCGCCAGTATATCCCTGACACAGCTCAAAGGAAGCTACAGTAGGAGTTTATGGAGTTGGTATAAGGGAGTTTAATGGTGGTTCAATACGAGTCGAGATTCATTACACTCAGTAGGTTTGATCCACTGACACAAGTTGATGAGGGACATAAGATAAATAGATTTAAGGCTGGGCTGAGACCATCGATCAAATCGAAGTTGGCTCCGTTTAATATCCGTACATATGATGAGGTGGTTAGACGTGCTTATTTGTGTGAGAAGGGTTTTGAGCAATTCCATTCAGAGAGTTTCTAAGAGTAAGGCTAAAGGAAAGGGCAAGGCAAAGAGGGGTGCAAATGATAGATTAGGTAGAGAGCAGCCTAAGAGGCCGAGACCATCAGGTGTCTAGATTTCAGAAGGGCGGTTTATGAGATCAGTTGCTATTACCCCCACTATTGGTGGTCTCACTTCTACATCGAGTACCTCGAATATATGTGCTTACTGTGGACGGTTACATGGTACATGACCCTACTACATGTTCACGATGGCCTGATTTAGATGTGGGCAGACGGGACACATAGTGAGCGACTGCTCGATGCTACGAGAGTCAGTTGCATCTACCACCCCAGCCTTAGTTCTTCCTGCACCGACACCAGCACTAGCAACTCTGACTAAATCGGAAAGAGCGACACCCTCACAGCCGAGACGGGCGACTACAACGGAGAAGGGTAAGAAGCCCGTGACTCAGGGACGAGTGTACGCACTAGACCAGGAGACTATTGATGCCTCCGCAGATATCATTAAAGATAAAATTTACATTGTCGATATACCAGTACTTGCATTATTTGACCCTGGTTCTAATCATTCATTTATATCTCCTACTTGTGCTAACAAAGTCCCAGTAGAGCAGGAGCCTTTAGGGTATACATTACAAGTGAATACTCCTTTTAAAGAGTCACAAATTACCGACGTAGTGTATAGAAATTGTAACGTGATTGTAGGTGAGAAGGAAACGACAGCTAACCTAATTTTGTTGACTATGTACGATTTTGATGTAATATAAGGAATGGACAAGTTAGCTACGAATTTTGTAACTCTAGACTGTTATACTAATTTTGTTACCTTCTCCTAACCAGAACGTTATACTGTAAAACTTTTTGATAATTTATAATAAAAGTGAGATGTTTACTAAATTGTGTGAATGTGTGTGTGATGTATTGAAGGTTTTATAGCATATGTGGAGGACGTGGAATAGAGACGTCTCGAGTTGCACGAGATTCCTGCGGTCAGGGACTTTCTAGACGTATTTTCGAAGGATTTACCAGGTTTACCATTGGATCGGGAGATCGAGTTCACTATTAACTTGGTACCCAGCAAGAAGCCCATTTCTAAGCCCCAATATCGGATGGCATTGACGAAGTTGGAGGAGCTTAAGAAGTAGCTCCAGGAACTATTGGATAAGGGATTTATCCGTTCGAGTGTGACACCATAGGGTGCACTGGTTTTATTCGTTCAAAAAAAGATGGTAGCCTGCAGTTATGCATCGATTACCGGATGCTAAATAGGGCAACCATCAAGAATAAGTACCCCCTGCCCAAGATCGATGATCTATTTGATCAGCTAAGGGGTGCCCAGGTGTTTACGAAGATAGATCTCCGATCAGGTTATCAGGAACTTCAGATTCGGGATTTAGATGTTTCAAAGACAGCATTCCGGACTCGATATGGACATTATGAATTTTTGATGATGCCGTTTGGGTTGACTAATGCCCCAGTAATGTTTATGGGCTTGATGAACGAGGTGTTTAAGCCCACCTGGATTAGTTCGTGATCGTATTCATTGACTATATTTTGATATATTCTAAGTCTCTAGAGGAGCATGAGTAGCACCTTCGTATAGTTTTACAGACCCCTAAAGACAGAAAGCTATATGCCAAATTCAATAAGTGCGAGTTCTGGCTAGATGATATCACTTTTTTGGGACACGTAGTCTCAAAGGACGGGGTGTCTGTTAATCTGTCCAAGATAGAGGCCATAGTACAATGGGAAAGGCCTAAGATGGTGATAGAGATACAAAGTTTTTTAGGTCTAGCCGGATACTATCACCAGTTCATCGAGGGATTCTCTAGACTAGTTGCTCCACTGACGCGACTCATATATAAGGATGTTAAGTTTGAGTGGAAAAATGCGTGTGAGCGCAGCTTCCGGGAGTTAAAGCGAAGACTTACTACAACTCCAATACTTGCCCTTCCCAGTTGATTTGGTGGATTCTCGATGTATACAAATGTTCCTGCATAGGAATTATGGTGTGTCTTAATGCAGCATGGTTGGGTGATTGCATATGGTATTGCATATGGTTCCAGGTAGCTTAAGGAGCATGAGAAGAACTACCCGACCCATGACTTAGAGTTAGTCATTATGGTGTTTACACTGAAGATTTGGTAGCATTATTTATATAGTGAGACATTCCAAATCTATACAGACCACAAGAGTCTAAAATATTTATTCTCGCAACGTGAGTTAAATATAAGGCAGTGGAGATAGATGGAGCTGCTAAAGGATTACGACTATAAGATAGTGTACCACTCGGGGAAAGCAAACTTGGTGGCAGATGCTCTAAGCCGAAAGCACATGACCATGGTGTCATATATGATGGTTAGGGAGTACGAGTTGTTAGAGCAGTTCTCAAACCTCAGTCTTAATGTGGTTTCCTCTAAGAGTTATGGATTTACAGCTAGCTTCAAATTGAGCCGGATTTGATGGGACAGATCAGGGATGCTCAGAGGACAGATGCTAACTGTATAGAGGTTGCCAGTTAGATACAAGTGGGAGTACAGTCTGATTTTGAGATTGGCACCGATGGGATTCTGAAGTTTAGAGGCAGGATTTGTGTTCTTGATAATCAACAGCTCAGAGATCTGATTCTGACAAAGGCCCATACCTCCAGGTACACTCTGCACCTAGGCAATACTAAGATGTACCAGAACCTACTGAGGGTATATTGGTGGCTGAAGATAAAGAGAGACATCGCGGAGTTTGTGGCTAGATGTCTCACTTGCCAACAAGTTAAGATCGAGCATCAGAAGCCTGCGGATTTATTGTAGCCTCTACTGATTCCTATATGGAAATGGGAGCATATTACGATGGACTTCATCATGGGTTTACCAAGGACCCAAAGGAATCACGATGCTATATGGGTGATAGTAGATAGACTAATGAAGTCCGCACATTTCTTGGCCATTAGATCTATAGATCCTCTTAGTTCCCTTGTTGATCTATATGGACTAGCGATAGTGAGGCTACATGGAGTTCCAGTGAGCATCATTTCAGATAGGGATTCCCGGTTTACATCCCACTTTTGGGAGAGGTTTCAAGAGGCCATGGGATCCCGGTTGAATTTCAGCACTACCTTTCATCTGTAGACTGACGGACAGTCTGAGCGAGTGATATAGAAGCTTGAGGTTATGTTAAGGGCGTGAGCATTGGATTTTAAAGACTCCTGGAATGACCGTTTGCTGTTAGCCGAATTTGCATATAATAACAGCTACCAAACAAGTATCGGCATGGCACCATACGAGGCATTATATGGTAGATAGTGTAGATCACCGATTGCATAGGAAAAAGTAGGAGATCAGAAGTTATTAGCTCTTGAATTGGTAGAGCGAGCTTCACAAGATGTACAGTTAATATGTGAGAGACTTCGGACAACACAAAGTCGGTAGAAGAGTGATACGGACACAAGGCGGCGACCCCTGGAGTTCTCACCAGGTGACTTTTTGTTTTTGAAAGTTTTCCCATCTAAAAGTATTATGAGATTTGGCAGGAAAGGAAAGTTGAGTCCTCGGTATATCGGACCATTTGAGATCTTGGATCACGTAGGAGGCGTGGCGTTCAGATTATCACTACCACCGGAGCTATCAGATGTGCATAAAGTATTCCATATCTCGATGCTCAGAAAATACCATCTAGATTCATCCCACGTAATTCGATACAAACCACTAGAGATACGGGAAGATATGAGTTACGTGGAGCGACTTATCTAGATCCTAGATCGGAAGAATAAGGTGTTGAGATCTAAGACGATACCATTAGTGAAAGTTTTTTGGTAATACCATTCCGAAGAAGAAGCGACATGGGAATTGTAAAGCTTGTTGCAAGAAAAGTACCTAGAGTTATTTCAGTGAGTGGTCCGAGCGAAATTTGGAGGACCGAATTTCCTAAAGGTGGAGAGGAAATGTGAGAACTCATTATTTTGTACTGTACATGTATGGATATGCAAGTATTAAATAACAAATAAATTATTTTGTAAATTTTTGTAAATTTCAATTAGAAAAATATTCTACTCTCTCTCCTCTACCTAGCCATACCAATAGCTTATTGTATAAGCCACTATACAAGGAGAAGGAAAGCTTCCAAGCTTCAACCAAGTAAGGTACCTCACCAGCCATTAACCTTTCTTTAATTTTAATCATGTAGATTTAATCCTTTAAGCATGTTAAACATGTTTTTGTCATTAGTTTCATTTAAAATGTTGCAAAATAAAAATTGGCCATGAGAGGGGGTTTCGACCAACATGGGAACTATAGGGAATCATGGCATTTCATGCATAAAATTGGTGCTAAATGATGCAATGACAATGGCTAAGTAAGACTACAACATTAGATTGTTAAAATGCCATCAAATTTGGCTAAGGTGGAATTCAGCCTCATGAAGGGGACATGCATCCATGGCTGATTTTGATGATTTGAGGGTATATTTAGACTGTAGGAATTACAAGTAGTCTGTCGGTATGCTCGAATTTAAAATCCAATGCAAAACAGAGAAGTTATGTTATATAACCAGTAGAAATTATACTACGAAAATATTTACAGTGTCCAATGTGGCTGCATTATGATATGAATCATAGCTGAAAAATAAGTGTTTAATAAGCTAACAATTTTGGTGGAATTAATTGCAGGCCGAAAGTTACGGTTTTCAAATGGTGCTATTGGGAAGCTTGATTTCGTAAGATAGGTAAGGGATGCATATGTAATTTGTAGGGATGTCCTGAATGCATGGTATTCATACCAATAATTTTATGAAATTATTTTGAAAGTAAATTGCCTTGAATACTGTGAAATTGAGGCTGTTTTGGCTGGTTGAGCTATGTCTACAATTGCAGGGAGGCTAGGATATTGGCAGCTATTATGCTGCTGAAATTTCCTAGAAAACTTTCTAAAATTACCATGAAATATTTTAGTGCATTACTAAGCATTATCCTAGCCATAAAAATGAGAAATTTAATAATTTCATAAGTTGTGAATTTACCGAAAAAATATTAAATAAATATTTGTATTACCTAATTTAGTAAAAGTAAAGTTATTGGAAATTTCTTCCAAGTGTTTTATAGTAAAATATGTGATTTATAAAATTAAGTGATAAATAGTGAATATTTTATAAACTATTTTCAGTGCCATATTCACTATTTTATTTATTTATCCTTTACAAATTGATTAAAGGTTTTTCTGAATATAATAATTTCCATAAAGGTGACATCACTGTTTAAACACTATTTTGAGACTGTTAGGCCCCATATCATGCTCGCGTGTATTACTATACTATTATTGTGTGAAGCTATTGACACTAATCTAGTCTTCAGCATCCCGGTTGACACCTGATCAGTGTATGATCGAGGACATCTATAGACTATGGCCATAGACCTTACTGTTTTTTTGTTACTGTTCCCTACGGGGATTATAGCATGATATCATTAGGGTGTTGCCTGGTCTCCACTATTATTATCGATTACTGTGATATTTTATTGAACTGTATTGTTACTGAAGTGTTCATATCATTGAAATGTGACGTACTGAATTGTTACTGTGGTTTAGCTACTTGCGAAAGTGATGATTTTAACTGGGAAAATTAAATTATTTTCAAGTGATGATTTATGTTATTTTTAATGATTTATTCCCTTAATTTATAAGAAATATTTATACATAGTGATTTGTGAAATAAATTTCATATCAACTTAAATTTCTACTCCTTATAGTCGCTTCTATGTTCCAGGATAAGACAGGTATTTTAAAATACCTTCCTTACTCCATCCGGATCCCTAGCCAACTATAGTATCCTTCCTTATAGAGTCTTTAGCATACCGATAGGAAAATTAAAGGATTTTATTGCATATAGATTTTAGGATATCAAAATTGCATACAACTCCTTTACTAAGCCGTGGTTTGCTCACCCTTTTATTTTCACCTCTCCAGAGTATTTCCAGTGACCGAGTGATATATCATCCGAGGATTTTCAGCTGCATTGTGAGTACCCCGAGGTAGCTAGTGTAGATCCTGGAGGTATATTCATTTTCTTTCATATGTTTAGACTTTTTTTTACAGTACTACAGTGTTGTATTATAATGGGGGATGTATTTGATTGATAAAATTACTATGTTGTAAATATTTTATTTATGTAAATTAAATTATGGTTATGTACTGTTCACTGTTAATTAAAAGTGGCAAATAAAGGCATTGTAGACAGCCCAACTAATACTGTTTGTATGAAAAAGTGTGAAAAAGTGTAAAATACTATATATACAGACCATGACAAGCAGAAAAAGGAGGCTGCTATGGTGATGATGGAGTGAAGGAAGAGCTACCACTGTCCTCAATCGAGAAGATCAGTGTAAGGGCTTTTTTATTGTAGGCAGAGCACCAATGTCTGGTGCTGCTTAAATGTTGCTATTTCTCCCCCATCATTGGTGCCAAGATAGTCACCGACCAGGGAGAATTAAGGTCGAAGTAGTTGGCCATTTGGACTAACAAGAGGTGTTTAAAAGGGCCATGTACAAAGTATTGTTAACTTGGCATTGGCATTAAATGTTTTTAAGGTTAAGGTCTTATCATGTTTGAGTTTATATATATATATATATATATATATATATATATATATATATATATATATATATAAAGAATAAACTTTTGATGTAGGAATCTTGGAGACTTTAAGAAAATTGGTGAAAGGCTTTGGCTTTGAAGAAAAGTAAAGGTAAAGAGCTAAGATTTGTGATTTGTTTTTGGTTTAATGTGAGAACTGTTTATTTTATATTGTACATGTGTAAATATGTAATTATTAATTAATTAATTTTTGAATATTTTTGTAAATTACAAGTAAAATAATAAAGTGGGCCCCACTTGGTTTATAGTGCCCAGATGTAATTATGATTGAGGAAACAATGTATGGAAGGTGTAATAATTATAATGTGGAAAGTCTGAGACCAAAATCTTTTATTTATATTATTTTTAGGAAGTGTGGCAAACAAATTAGAAAATGATGGTTACGTCTTGAGGGTATTTTTGTAAATTGTGCTCAAACTAAAATGAATTTGGATGAAGTAAAAATATCATGATATTCTACATGAAAAGGAGTTTAAGATAGTCTCAATAGATTTATTGAATCGATGGCTAAATCGAAAAATTTCGCTAGCGGTAAGCTAGGGGTAATTTCGTAATTTCACACATTCGATGTACCACGCGTTGATGAAACCACCATGATTCATCAAAATACATCTAATAATAGTATTTGGTGTTGAAATCCAAAATTTTGGAGTACAATTACATAGTTATAACGATTACAGAAGCTTAAGGGCAAAATTGTCTGAAATTTTCATAACCAAGAGAATTTTCATAATTTTGCCCATTTCTAGAGAATTCTTTATAATTCTCCCAACAAGCAACCGGCCACTATTCATAATCTCCAACCTCCATCCTCACGCCACCATAGAAAGAAAAGAAGAGAAGAAAAACAAAAGCTTCCATAACTTACCAAATAAGCATTTTCTCACCAAAATTCCTTCTACAAAATTAATCTATTCAACCTCCTCTTTCTACCCATACCACAATCTTTTTGAATTAGTGACAAAACAAGGAGAAAGGAAGCCTTGAAGTGTTCGACCACCAGGTACTCTTAGCCATACATGTGCTTTCATTTAATCTTAATGGTAAAGAATGATTAATTTAAGCATGCTAGACATGTTTATGACATTAGTTTTGATTAAATTGAATTAAATCACAATGTGCCATTAAAGGGAGGTTTTGACCAAGCTTGGAAGTATAGGGAACCATAGTGTTTCATGGATGAAATTGATGCCAAAATGATGCATGAACATGATTAAGCGAGGATGTGATGATAGTTCATTGAAAAAACAATAAGTTTGGCATGATAATGAATTCAACCTAAGCAAGGGGAGGTAGTGTAACAGTCCGAGTATACAGTAATACACATATTTTTACACATAATTGATGGTTGGGCCCTCTGCGATGCCTTAATCACTTAAACAGTAACAGTGATAACAGTCAACTTTAATTAATTTATAAATCCGGAATATGAAATTTAATAATATTCCTTAACACTTTACATCCCCTGTATCTACTTTATAATTTAAGTAGTACTGTATAATTAATCTAAACATATAAAAGAAAATAAAAATACCTCCAGGATCGACAATACGCAGACTCGGGTAACCGAAATCACAGCCGATAATCTCAGGATGGTATGTCACCTCTCCAAATATGCTATCCTGTGGAGTCGAAAGTAAAAGGGTGAGCGAAATGTGCTCAGTAAGGGAGTCGTATGCAAGACTGATATAACAAAAAACTATATGCTAGAAATTATTTATTTTCCTAACGGTTCACAAAGCACAGTAATCGGAAGGATACTATAGTCAGTTGGGAAATCCAGTTGGAGCATGGAAGGTATTTTGAAATACCTATCTTGTCTCGAAAACCCAGAGCGACTATAGGGAGTATTCGATAAATTGTTGATATAAAAAAAATTTAATAAAGTTTTCAATAAATAATAAATGGTAAATAAACCATTTAATTTCATCACTTCAGTAACACTTTTAAAAACATGTGACAGTAGCAGTAGTAAAACAGCACTGTAACAGTTGAGTTTGAACAGTAGTAACAGTATATAAATTGGTTCAGTAATAGTACAATAAAATACTTCAATAAACAATGAATAAACAGTTCAGTACAGTATACACTTAAGTTTCACAATTCAGTAATAGTTTAGTAATTATTTCAAAATTTGAAATAATATTATAAATATTTTGAATTCAACAAACAATATATTTCAGTACAGTTCAGTAAATAGTAATCAGTAAATCACAATTCAGTAATCAGTAATCAGCAAATCACAGTTCAGTAAACATTTAATAGTAGGTTGAGACTAGACAACACCCTAAATCAATCATGCTATAAATATCCTCGAAGGGAAACAGTATATAATAAGATCTATAACCATAGTCTATAGGGTGTCTGCGAAGTACACTTCCCAGGTGACCTTAGGACTACTGATGATTTGGCAAGTCAATTAGCCACAGTGACAATACAGTAACAACAAGCATGATAATGGGGCCTAACAATCTTAAAATCATTTTATTTATAGTAAAAAATACCTTTAAGGAATTTAAACAAATATCATTAAATTTAATGAAATTCCAAAAGGTATTTAAAATTCATATTTAACAGTACAGTGAAAACAATCAATAAAATATTCATGCTTTAGTAAGAAAATTTATAAACGTTCAATTTTCTATAAAATATCGTAAGGAACGTATTTATAATCTCACTTCAATAAATTTCAATTTCATGAATATTTAATTAATATTTTTTGATAAATTTCCAATTAATGGAAAAATATTGGAAATAATTTCCAAAATACATAATTCACTCAATTTATGCATCTAAAATATTTCATGCTATTTTAGAATATTTTTGAGAAATTTCCGGTAGCATAACAGCTGCGATTTCCCTAACCCCCTACACTTAAGATACAGTCTATAAAATAGCTGTAATACCACAATTTCCATGATTTCAAGGCAATTTAACACCCAAATAATTTCAAAAAATCATACTCATAAAATCATGCAATTCATTATATCCCTACGACTTCCCCACTTCTCCCTTACCTGTCTCGTATTATCGACACTTTCAGTAGCACCACTTGAAATCCGTCTATCCCGGCTACAAAACAATTTCACAAAAAATTTTCATTAATTTTCCTCTCATTTTTAAGCTATTAAATTTTACTAAATGCAGCCATATTGGATAACCATTCTTCTTCTCTTGATTTCTACATTAATTTGACATATTAAAACCCTAAAATGCAGCATCCTACGCTGCCCAAAACCCCTTGGCCGAAACTCCCCTTAAGCTTGCCTAAATGCTTTTCTTCAATCTAAGCTTACCAAGCTTAAAATCCTTGTTCATTGTCTTATTTTCCATCATTTTTATGCAAGGAATTACATGGATTCCATAAGTTCTCAAGCACAACGAAATCCCCTTTCATGCTGGATATTTATTTAGCCAAGATAAATCAAATCTAATGGTAGAATTGAAATCTACACACTTTAATTAGTCTAAGTGCAACCTTGAAATTAAATGAAACAATAAAACATGGATGCTCTTACCTTTGGCCGAACAATATAGCCCCTATATTCTCCTTGGTTTCTTCCTTATTTGATGAGCTAATGGTGTCAATGAAGAGAGGAGAGTGTGTAGATTATTTTTCTAGAAGCAAGTTTGGTGAGAAAATGAATTTTTCTTATAGTTTTCTTTTATTTTCTCTTTTTCTTTTCTTTCTCTTCTTTTTCTTTCTTGAAGTCGTGCAAGACAAATGAAGAAGAAAGTGAATAGTGGCCAGCACTTATGGGCTGAAGTGTGATGATGTTTCTAGAGAGGGACGAAATTACCATTTTGCCCTTGGTTATGTAAATTTTGGATAATTTTGTCCTTGAGCTTATGTAGTCGTAAAAACCATGTAATTGGACTCCAAATATTTGGATTCTATCACCAAATAATCATATTTAATGTATCTTCATGATTGGAAGTGGTTTCGTCGACGCACGGTGCACGGATAGTGAGAAATTACGATTTTACCCTCGTAACCCGCTAGTGAATTTCTCTCTTTTCACCACCGTTTTAGTAATCTCTTGACACCGTCTTAACCTACTTTTCATGTAGAATATCATGGTATTTTTACTTCATCCCAATTCCTTTTAGTTTGGGCATAATTTACGAAAATGCCTTAGGGACATAACCGTCCTTTTTCAATTTGTTTTCCAAAATTCACCAAATAATACCAAATAATATACAAATTATTTTTAAACCTCAAAATAATCATATTATATTTATTTCACCTATTGTACATTGTATTATCAATCTTGAATCCATCAAAACCATAAAAATTAAAGTGAGGCCCACATTATACTTTCACTTAAAATCACAAAATAAATTATATTTCACTAAATAAATAATTACAAAATATCATGAACAATACAATATAAATAGGTCTCACATTTTCTCACCACTTTTAGGAAATTTGGCTGTCTAAATTTCACCTGGACCAATCACTAAAAGAAATTTGGATACTTTTCGAGCATAAGGCTCTCTAACTCCCAAGTAGCCTCCTCTTCAGTGTTAGTCTTAGACCGTAGCACTTTATCTTTCCTATCCCAGATCCGTACCGGTCTATCCACGTAACTCATATCCTCCCTGATCTCCAATGGCTCGTATCAAATTACGTGAGAAGAATCTAGATGGTACTTTCTCAACATCCAGACATAGAACACATTATGCACTCCTAACAACTCTGGTGGTATTGCCAACCTGTATGCCACATCTCCCATGCAATCTAAGATCTCAAATAGTCCAATATACTCAGGACTCAGCTTTCCTTTCTTACCGAATCTCATTATACCTTTGGATGGTGAGACCTTCAAAAGCACATAATCACCCGCAGAAAACTCTAATGGTCGGCGTCTAGTATCTGCATAACTCTTTTACCGACTCTGAGCTGCCTTTAACCTTTCATAGATCACCTGTACATCACGAGAAGCTTTGTTGACCAAATCAGAAGCTAATAACTTACGGTTTCCCACTTCTTCCCATGCTATCGGGGATCTACATCATCTGCCATATAATGCCTCATAAGGTGTCATGCCGATGCTTGCCTGATAGCTATTATTATAGGCAAATTATGCTAGAGGTAGGTGATCATCCCATGAGCCTTTTAAAATCCAATGCACACGCTCTCAACATATCCTCGAGCGTCTGTATCGTGCACTCGGACTATCCATCAGTCTGCGGATGAAAAGTAGTGTTGAAATTCAGTTGGGATCCCATGGCCTCCAGAAATCTCTCCCAAAAATGAGATGTAAACTGGGAATCCCTATCAGAAGTGATAATCGCTGGAACACCATGCAACCTCACTATCTCCCTGACATATAGATCGGCTAATGCACTAACTAGATCAGTAGATTTAATGGATAAGAAATGAGCAGACTTTGTCAGTCTATCCACAATCACCCAAATAGCATCATAACCTCTTTGGATCCATGGTAAACCCATTATAAAATCCATAGTCACATGCTCCCATTTCCACTAGGAATCAGTAGAGGTCGTAACATACCTACAGGCTTCTGATGCTCAATCTTAATCTGCTGACATGTAAGACATCTTGCAACATACTCTAAGATGTCTTTCTTCATCTTGGGCCACCAATATACCCTTCGTAAATTCTAGTACATCTTAGTACTACCAGGATGCAAAGTGTACCTAGAGGTATGGGCCTCTGACAAAATCAATTCTCTCAGCTGCTGATCACTGGGAACACATATCCTGTCCCTAAACCTCAGAATACCATCGATGCCAATCTCAAAATCTGACTATACACCCATATATATCTGACTAGCAGCTCCAATGCAGTAAGTATCCTTCCCCTAAGCTTTTTCGATTCGGTCCATCAAATCCGGCTCTATTTTGAAACTAGTCGTAAACCCATATCTGTCAAAGGAAATCACATTCAGACTGAGGCTCGAAAACTTCTTTAGAAGATCGTGCTCCCTGACCATCATATTCGATACGATGCCCACATACTTGCGGCTTAGTGCGTCTGCCACCATATTAGCCTTCCTCGGGTGCTACAAAATCTCGCAGTCATAATCCTTTAACAGCTCCATCCATCGTCGATGTCTCATATTCAACTATCGCTACGAGAATAGATATTTCAGACTCTTCTGGTTTGTATATACCTGAAATTTCTCCCCGTATAAATAATACTACCAAATCTTTAATGCAAACACCACTGCGGCTAACTCTAAATCATGCATCAGGTTGTTCCTCTCTTGATCTTTCAACTGTCGAGAACCATAGGCGATAACCCGACCATTTTGCATGAGTACACATCCCAATCCCTGTGCGGAAGCATTTGTATACACTAAAAATCCACCAGATCTGGTGGGAAGGGTAAGTACGGGGGCAATAGTAAGTCTCCGCTTTAACTCCTAGAAACTACGCTCACATAGGTCAGTCCACTCGAACTTCACATCCTTACGTGTGAGTTGTGTCAATGGAGCAGCTAGTCTGGAAAATCCCTCGATGAACCAGCGACAGTATCCGACTAGACCTAGAAAACTCTGTATCTCTATAATAGTCTTAGGCCTCTCCCACTATACAATGGCCTCTATCTTGGACGGATCAACAGACACCCCGTCCTTCAACACTACATGTCTTAGAAGATGATATGATCTAGACAGAATTCACACTTATTGAACTTCGCATACAGCTTCCTTTCTCTGAGGGTCTGCAAAACTATATACAGATGCTGTTCGTGCTCCTCCAGAGACTTGGAATAAACCAATATGTTATCAATGAACACTATCACAAATTTATCCAAATACGACTTAAATACCTCATTCATCATACTCATAAACGCTGCAAGGGCATTCGTCAACCTGAAAGGCATCAGCAGAAACTCATAATGTCTGTACTGAGTTTGAAATGCTGTCGTATGAACATCTGACTCTCGAATCTACAACTGATGATATTCTGATCGGAGATCTATCTTGGAGAACACTTGTGCACCCTTGAGCTGATCAAATAAATCATCAATCCTGGGCAGGGGATATTTATTCTTAATGGTAGCCCTATTCAACATCCTGTAGTTAATACATAATTGTAGGCTACCATCCTTCTTTAGGACAAATAACATTGGAGTACCCTACGGAGACATGCAAGGACGTATGAATCCCTTATCCAATAGTTCCTGAAGCTGCTTCTTAACCTCCTCTAACTCCGTTAGTGCCATCCAATATGGGGGTCTAGAAATCGGCTCCGTACCGGTTACCAAATCAATAGTAAACTCCATCTCCCAATCCAATGGTAACCCTGGTAACTCCTCTAGAAATATGTCCAGGAAGTCCCCGACCACAAGAATCTCATGCAACTCTGGA
Organism: Heritiera littoralis; assembly: GCA_031772115.1. Classification (NCBI taxonomy): domain Eukaryota; kingdom Viridiplantae; phylum Streptophyta; class Magnoliopsida; order Malvales; family Malvaceae; genus Heritiera; species Heritiera littoralis. The sequence goes on from JAPDPK010000200.1 coordinate 297,067, forward strand.
CGTTTCTTTTCTATGTCCTCCACATAAGCAATAAAACTTTCAAAACACATTCATACACAATCACACAATTCAGTAAACATATCATTTTGATAAACACATAACCACATCACTTTTATTAATTTACAAATAGTTTTACAATGTACTTTTCAAGTTGAAAGAAGGTAATAAACTTAGTATAACAGTCCAAACTAACATGATTTGCAGCTAACCAATCTATTCATAGGATTACATCAAAATCATATATATTTAATAAAATTAGTTCAGTTGTCGTTTCCTTCTCTCCTACAGTCACTTTACAATTTCTATATACAATATCCGTCATCTGAGATTCTATAAATGGGGTATTAACTTGTAAAGTATACCCTACTGGCTCCAGTTCTACGAGGGTCCTATTAGCACATGTAGGTGACAAAAATGAATAGGTAAAACCCGGATCAAATAACGCAAGTACTAGAATATCAAAGATATAGACTTTACCTTTAATCACCTTAGCAGAAGCGTCAGTAGTCTCCTAATCCAAGGTGTACACCGGTCCCAACGTCACAGCCTTCTTTCCCTTTTCTGCTGCTGTCGCATACCTTGACTGTGAAGGTGTAACTTTCTCCGACTCACTAGGAGCTGCTGGTATCGGTGCCGGTGAAGCTGTGAAGGGAATAGTGGAAGCAGTGGACTCTTGAGCATCAGGCAATCCCTCACCATATGCCCCATCTGTCCACATCTAGAACACGCTTTAGTCAATAAATAACAAGGACATGAACCATGCAACCTACTACAATGTCTACATTTGGTTGTTGTACCCTTCTGTGTAGAGGTAGGGCCAGTAGCAGGGGCTAAAGCTACTGATCTCATAAATCGCCCTTTGAAAATCTGAATGCCAGATGACTTAGCCTTTTTAGGCTGCTCCCTACCAAATCTGTCCTTAAAAACTCTCTTAGCTTTACCTTTTCCCTTCGCCTTTTCCTTATGACTAGTATCTGTCTAAAACAACTCAAAATCCCTCTCACATAATTGTGTCCGTAGTACTACATCATCATAAGTACGAATGTCAAATGGGGCTAACTTCAGTCTGATGGAGGGTCTCAAACCGACCTTAAACCTGTCAATCTTATGTCTCTCATCAACTCGAGTTTGTAGATCAAATCTGCTTAAGGTGGTGAATCTAGCCTCGTACTCATCAACCGACATACTCCCCTAAACTAAATCTAGAAACTCCTATTGTAACTTCTTCTGAGCAATGTCGGGGATGTACTGTCATCAGAATGCCTCAACAAAAATATCCCATGTCACCACATGATGCTGAGCAAGCAAAACAGTTTGAGTCACCTTCAACCAGTGCTCCGCATCATCCATCATTTAGAACACTACTAGACCCACTTTCTCGACCTTCAAGCACCTCATATACCTGAATAACTTCTCAACTGTGTTAATCCACTTTCTGCCACCAACGAATCCCTGGTACCATTAAACTTCAGTGGATCCAATTTCTTAAACGACCGCACCAAATTTACATCACAGTAGGACTCCATGTCTCTGGGCAGCTGAGCTGGTGGCTACGGTGGAACTATCTACGGCTGAGGTGCCGGTGGTGGAATAGGCTGAGGCTCGGGTGCTACTGGTGTCGATTAAGGTTGGGGTGGTGCTACTGTTGAAGCTGCAGGAGCTGCTCTCTCTCTCTCTTTACCCTATTTGCAGCTTGATCAGCCTGATACATAGTCATAAAATCAGCTAGCATCCTCTCCATCCTCGTCATTCATGTATCAGGACTTTCCTGCTGTGGTTGGTGAGTAGGTCCTGGGGTGGTATCCAACACTGGTTTAGGAGTATGGGGCTCTGGAGTTTGCTCCGCCCTACCTCTATCTCTGCCCCTAATCGATCGCATTACCTTTCTTCGACTCATATCTGCACCACAGATACAATTTATTTCGCTTCCCATTAGTTATTCATTTATACATTCAGACTATACAACACTATAAAGGATGTTTACCACTTCACTATTATTTTAAAACATCGACAAACATCAGACCAACATTGCTCTGATACCAATAAAATTGTAACAGTCCGAGTATACAGTAATACACATATTTTTACACATAATTGACGGTGGAGCGTCTGCAATGCCTTAATCACTTAAACAATAACAATGATAACAGTAAACTTTAATTAATTTACAAATCCGGAACATTAAATTTAATAATATTCCTTAACACTTTACATCCCCTGTATCTACTTTACAATTTAAGTAGTACTGTACAATTAATCTGAATATATAAAAGAAAATAAAAATACCTCCAAGATCGACAATACGCAGACTCGGGTAATCAAAATCACAGCCGATAATCTCGAGATGGTATGTCACTTATCCAAATATAGTATCTTGTGGAGTGGAAAGTAAAGGAGTGAGCGAAACGTGCTCAGTAAAGGAGTCGTATGCAAGATTGATATAACAAAAACTATATGCTGGAAAATATTTATTTTCTTAACGGTTAACTAAGCACAGTAATCGAAAGGATACTATAGTCAGCCGGGAAATCCAGTTGGAGCATGGAAGGTTTTTTGAAATACTTGTCTTGTCCCAGAAACCCAAAAAGACTGTAGCAATAAACCATTTAATTTCATCACTTCAGTTACACTTTTAAAAACATGTGACAGTAGCAGAAGGAAAATAGTACAGTAACAGTTGAGTTTGAACAGTGGTAACAGTATATAAATCGGTTCAGTAACAGTACGATAAAATACTTCAGTAAATAGTGAATAAACAGTTCAGTACAGTATACACTTAAGTTTCACAATTCAGTAACAGTTCAATAATTATTTCAAAATTTGAAATAATATTATAAATAGTTTCAATTCAACAAACAGTATATTTTAGTACAGTTTAGTAATCAGTAAACAGCAAATCCCAATTCAGTAATTAATAATCGGTAAATCACAGTTCAGTAATTAGTAATTAATAAATCAAAGTTCAGTGAACATTTAACAGTAGGTTGAGAGTAGGCAACACCCTAAATCAATCATGCTATAAATATCTGTTGGCTCTACCGAGAGGGGGGGTGAATCGGTTTTTCTAGTTATTCCTAAATTTTCTTAACTCTTAATGCACAATTAAAAGCTAAATAAACAACAATGAAATAAGTGCAGTAAAAACAAGAGTAAGGGAAAGAGAAGCAAACACAAGTTTATAGAGGTTCGGCCAATCTCTTGCCTACGTCCTCTCTCCTTGAACTCCTCGTCAAGGTTTTGATTCAGCTCTTTGAAGGTGTGGCAAAACCACTTACAATCTTTCTTGAGACTTTAGAAATCTCCTTCTAAGCCTTTACCCTTGTATTTCTACCCAACACTCTACAATATCAGATCTTACAAGGATGGCTCACCCCTTTGAATAACAAGATTTTCAGTGAATGGGTGAACAATAATGAATCTCACAAATGGAGTTACACAATCAAGATTTTCAGATTTGAATTTTCTTCTTGAAGCTTGAGGATTTTTGAGTGCTTGTTCTACCTCCAAACTTCATAAATGCCTCTATTTATAACCTACCAAACGAATGGAATAGTTAGTGAAGCATTTAATGCATTTCTTCCCATTGAAACCCTCAAAAACTAGCCGATGGTGTCAGGGCCCGTGCAAAGGGATCGATCCCTTTACCAAAGGGATCGATCCTTTTTATCCAGAGAGCATTCCAACTTGTTCCAGGGTGCTTGTCCAACTTACTGCCAAAATGGGATCGATCCCTCTACAGTAGGGATCGATCCCTTTTAACCAGAATGCCTTCCTGCACGTCTTTAACTGCAATTTGAGATAGTTTATGGTTTTTTGTGATTTAAGTCAGTTCAAAAACTTCTAGCACTTTTCTTAAGAGTATTTACTGACTTTTTCAGTTGAGATCACACTCCAAAACTTGTTTAAAATATTTTCTATCATTGAGTTCATTCAAAGCAAATTTACTTAGAGAAAAATCATTTTTAAGCTTACTTGAATTTTGTCATTTCAAAATACTTGTCAATTTAAAGCTAACAATCTCCCCCTTTTTGATATGACAAAACTTAAGGTAAATTTGCTTAGGAAATAAGATTGCTCAAATTTTTGAAAATAATGCTCCCCCTTAATATTTGCTCCCCCTCAAAATTAGCTCCCCCTTTAAGTACCAAGATTAATTTAATTTATCACATTAATTCTTCCCCTTTTTGTCATAGCAAAAAAAATGATATACTCCCACTCAACAAGAATAAGAAACATGGAGAGTTGGTTAGTCAATTTAAAGCAATAGGTCAATGAGAGATATTGAAGAACACAGACAAACCATGGCAAAATGAGAAAATAACCAGAAATACATATCATGCCATATCACAGAGGTTCAAACATATAACACAGTTTACACAGACAAAGACAAAATCCGACAGTGAAGTGCAACAAACATAGCACAGAGGTTCAAACATCTAAGCATAAGAAGGTAGATGCACACCCTACACAAACTTAACGCCTGGGAAATGTCTTATGATACTGATCCATGAAGTCCTCATGCTGCATGCGGATGTCTTGGACTTCATCAAATAAGGCAGCTTGTGTAGCCTCCATGGTGTCAAGGCGAGCGTCGATGATAGGATGATATTTTGTGAATTTTATATGTGTTAATATATTTGCTTTATTGATGTTTTATGCCTAAAAGAGCTTACTAATGTTTATTTTATGTTTTAGGTATTAAATATCAAAGTTGGAATAAAAAGAAGTTAAAAAGGGCAAAGTGCAGTATTTTCTGTCCAGTTTGAAAGATTGACGTTTTTGACCAACATAACGACCTGATCTCAAGAAGTGGCCTTCATGGAAGTTGTAGAGCACTTCTCAAGGTTTCTAGAATGTCCAATATCGCAAAAATCTGAGTCCATTTGTTGGGTCAAAAGTCTGGACAAAATCAGTACGAAATTCTGGGCAAAAAAACGAGATTGAGAAGAAATTCCAACAAAGCAAGTTCAAGACCAGATTTTGTTGAGAGAAGATAATTTCTTAATTTTATTTTGTCTTAGATCTGTAATTAATTAATAAAAATAGGCCTTAGGGATTTTACTTAGAAAATAATTGTAAAAAGATGATGAGATAAAGGTAAGAGTTTGACTAGTCAAATTACTTGTTTTCTAAGTAAACTCTTATCTGAATCCCACATTGCTTAGGAAAGTCTTTTAAACTCTTCCTTAGGCCTATATAAAGAGCACAAGGCTCTCATAAACAACATCCCTCACATCCCTCACATCCCTCTCCTCCCTCGTCTCTTTTAGTCTTGTAGGATTTTCTTTAGGGTTTTTAATAAAAATTTTATTTTTTTCTTCTTTATTTTTAATTAGTTGCTGATTTATTTATTATTTTTAATTCTGATTTTGTTTTCTTTATTTAATAATATATTGTTTGTGTGTTCTTGCTTGCTACTTTATAATCTTGATTAGTAATTCTGATTTTATATTATTAAAGATTGCTTCTTTGATTGTTTCTTGCATGATATTTGTAATCTTTATAATATTAAACTTGAATTTTATGATCTTGAATATGTCTAGTGAGTAGTTTTCTTATTCAGTTATGAGGTAAATTGATTATTCTTGGGAAAAGCATGTTGTGAGATTCTTGAACCTATTATATAATTGTTGATTAAGTATCCAAGATTCTCTGAGCACATTATAATGATTGTTTGTTTGATTAGATAGGGTGCACACTATTTAATTAAATTAAATAATCTACCGCCAGATTAAAAACATAAGTCCGTAATTGCTTGTGGAGTTAATCACTAGGGATGGAGGAGAATTAAGGTTTAGATTAAATAAACCGAGCTTATGTGTTTGTTATCTAATGTCAACCCATATCTTTCTTGTTGTTAATGCTGCTACAACTTATATCTAGAGAGCTTGTTCTAGGTAGGTTAAGTAGTTAGGGATTAGTTAAAGAGCTTGTTTTAACTAACGACTTAGTAAGGAAAGATGGTGTAACAGAGCTTGTTGTTATGCTACGGTTGACTATTTAATTGACAATAATATTTTGTAATCAATAATCAACATCAAAATCCAAGAATGATTGATTGCCTCGTAACTGAAGCTTTTTGCTATTTGTTTTTTTTTATATTTAATAATTCTTGTTTTCTTTATTTTAGAATAGTTTACAAAACCCCAAAATTTCTTCTACTTTCCCTAAACCCTAAAATTAGATTTTTAATTTAATAATTAACTTAAATAATTCAGTCTCTGTGGGTTCGACCCTTGCTCCACTATCTACATAGTAGAGTTACGAAACTTTATTTTTGGTGACTGACGACACTCATCAGTCGACATGATCAAAGCGTTGAGTAACGGTGGCCTGTAGGTTTTGAAGCGATAGCATGAGCTGGTCAAGCGAGACCGAGGTCGAGGCAGAGGGGGCTGAAGATGTGGCTGCGGCAGGAGCTGCCTCTTCGTCGTCACCTTCATCGCCGCCTTCTTCCGGGTCAGGTCTGGGAGATGCTGGAGCACCATGGGCCTTTTCCCAAATGATGGTATCACCTTGCTGACGAGAGTACCAGCCAAGATTATGCAAAGTAGCAAGGTTGATGGTGTTGCCTGCCTCTGGAAGGACGCCAGGCTCACACGAACAGTTGATGCCGTGGTCGAGTAGGTAGAAAGCAAGTGGTTGTGGGAAGACAATTGTTTGAACTTTGCCAAGAACAATCTTGATCCAATCGTGGAGAATGAAATGGAAAAGATCCGGTCGATCGCCATTAGGTGAGTGAATGTGATGAAGCCAAAAACGATCAAGTCTTCGGAGTTGGGAATATTTGGTGCCAAGTGGGCGAAGATTCCAAGAGATGATGATGTGAAGAAGGCGAGCAAAGACAGGAAGGTCACCCGCACGGTCATTGACGATATTGAATTCTAATGGGACATTGACATTTTCGCGTACAAGACCATGCTCCGGAATTCGAAAGGCACGGGAGAGAGAATATTTGGTGATTTCAACATCCCGACCCATAACAAACGATTGAATTCCCACCGCCTTACATGGGTCATTAGGCGAATATATAACTTTGGCATTGGAAAAGAAAGCTCGAATGATGTTCAAAAGAACCGAAGTGTTGATTTTGAGAAAGTATGTCCAATGGAAGGCGTCAAATTTGGCCAAGTAGGGAAAGTTAATCGATTCCAAAAAATCGAAGTCAATTGGGTGGCAGTGTTTGACACGCATATGGGCAAAGAGGGCATGGTAACGGTTTTTCTCTTCCGCATTCCTAAAGCAGCGATTGAAGGCGGTTGGAACGGAGGCGGAGGAAGAGGAGGGACGAGATCTCTTTCGAGAGACAGCGGGTTTGACTTTGGGAGCCATGGGGAGGAAGAATGATGAGGGAAATTTCGTAGAGGAGTTTTGTCGAACAGGTGATGGGCACAAGTTTGAGTGAGGATAGATAGGAGTATGGGGAAAGATGACCCTAACCAACAGCGGAGAGCCACAACCCAAGATGCATGTAACAATTATGACAAGGAAATTCGGATGAACAGCCACAAATAATCTAAGTATAAATCCTAGAAAAGAGACAAGTGCCAATAAATGGAAAACCTAGATGGAAAAGAAATGGATGTAAAATATGCAAATGGGTAGACAAGATATGAAGAAATAAACGTGAAATGCAAGAAAAATGGATGAAAATGAGTAAGAAATACTTACAATTAGATGTAGGGCATGAATAGTGACAAACACAAGATGGAAGAGAGGAAATCGAGAGTCTTGAGGATTTGGTGAGAAAAGATGATGAGAAGTGAAAGAGACGGAGAAAAGATGAAGAATGGTGAAGAAATGAAGCGATTTGGTGAAGACACGGAGTAGATCTTGAAGATTTTGTGAAGAGGAATGGAGAAGGGGGAAGGCGTTCTGACGATGGGGAAGATGAATAGTGGCTAAGAGAGGAAATCCCGATTTTAACAAGGGATTTTCGTGAATCTGGAGATGGGGGGATCGATCCCTTTGAGGGACGGATCGATCCCTTTTTGGCAGTGACAAGTCCTGACCATTCGAGAATAAACGGATCGATCCCATGGCAAAAGGGATCGATCCCTCATATTCAAAACCCAGAATTTTAGGCCTCAATGACCCGGGAATCAAGCCAATTTGAAGAAGTATTGACTCATTCGTGATGCATAAAAATGATATGAAAACAATGGAACTTATGCATTTTTACCATCTTAAACGCAAAATCTGATTGTTTCCACTTGAGATGCATGAAATGCGTTTGAAAAATTGCAAAAAAAGTGCAGGAAAATGTAGAAAATTGCAGAAGAATGTTGAGAATATGCTGAACAGCTTTGAAAAACTAAGTGAACATGATTGTGAACCTGTCTTAAACATCAGAAAGTGGGTGTTGGCTAATGAAGAACATTTAACATGATCAAAACGCACAAATTTCAACAGTTCAACCTCAAAAGCTAAGATCATGAACAGTAACATGGCAAATTAAAGTCATGAGTTACAAGTGGTAAGTATATTTTCCAAAGTTTGTTCTTGCAATCATAACAAACTAACTTAAGCCATCAAATTAATTCAAAGAGCATTCATAATACCTAATTCACCTCTAAGAGTGCAAAATCTCTCCTTGTCCAAGGGTTTGGTGAAAATATCAGCTAATTGGTGCAATGTATCTACATACTCTAGAATAATGTCCCCTTTTTGCACATGATCTCGTATAAAATGATGTCTAATCTCAATGTGCTTGGTTCTAGAGTGTTGGATGGGATTTTTTGTAAGATTGATAGCACTAGTGTTGTCACACTTAATGGGAACTTGGTTCATTTCTATTCCATAGTCTTTCATTTGTTGCTTAATCCATAACACTTGAGCACAGCAACTTCCGGAAGCTATATATTCAGCCTCGGTTGTGGATTGAGCTACGCTATTTTGTTTCTTAGAGAACCATGAAATAAGCCTACTTCCTAAGAATTGACATGTTCCCGATGTGCTTTTTCTATCCACTTTGCATCCACCAAAATCCGCATCGGAATAAGCATGTAGATCAAGTGTAGAATCTTTGGGATACCAAAGTCCTAAGGAAGAAGTGTCTTTGAGGTATCTAAGGATTCTTTTTACTACTTGTAGGTGTGATTCTCTAGGGGATGACTGAAATCTTGCACATAAGCATACACTAAACATTATATCGGGTTTACTAGCAGTTAAATATAGCAATGAACCAATCATAGACCTATATAGTTTAGTGTCTACACACTTTCCTCCTTCATCCTTATCAAGCTTAATATTTGTGCTCATAGGTGTAGAGAAAAGTTTAGATTCATCCATTCCAAATCTTTTGAGCAAATCTTTAGTGTACTTAGCTTGATTTATGAAAATACCTTCTTTACATTGTTTAACTTGAAGTCCTAGAAAGAAGGTTAATTCTCCCATCATACTCATTTCAAATTCACCTTGCATTAGTTTAGAGAAATTTTTGCACAATGACTCATTTGTAGATCCAAAAATGATATCATCTACATAAATTTGAACTACTAATAAGTCATGACCCTTAGATTGAATAAACAAGGTTGTGTCTACCTTTCCTCTTGTAAAAACTTTTTCAATTAAAAACTTTGAAAGTCTTTCATACCAAGCCTTAGGAGCTTGTTTTAATCCATTTAAAGCTTTTGAAAGTTTGAAAACATGGTTAGGAAATTTTGGATTTTCAAAACCGGGAGGTTGCTCAACATAAACCTCTTCATTTATATAACCATTTAAGAAAGCACTTTTCACATCCATTTGATATAACTTAAAATCCTTGTAGCATGCAAAAGCAAGTAGCATCCTAATGGCTTTAAATCTAGCTACTGGAGCATAGGTTTCATCATAGTCTATTCCTTCTTCTTGTCTATAACCTTGAGCCACTAACCTAGCCTTGTTTCTAACAATAATGCTATTTTCATCCATCTTATTCTTGAATATCCATTTGGTTCCAATGATGGGATAATCTTTAGGTCTTTCTACTAATGTCCACACTTTGCTTCTCTCAAATTGATTTAATTCTTCTTGCATGGCCATAATCCAATTTTCATCATTCAAGGCCTCATCCACTTTCTTTGGCTCAAATTGTGACACAAAGGCTACATGTTGACATATGTTTCTATAGATTAACCTAGTCCTAACTCCAATGGTTGGATCTCCAACAATATCATTATCTTTCACATATCCAAGTTCTCTAGGACACCTAGATTCCTTCTCAATTATTTCTTGTTCCATGGACTCCTCATTTTTGTTAATAGTAAGATCTTCTAATTGTACTTAACATCCTTATCTTGAGATGGATCAACTATAGCTTCATCAAAGATCTCTACTTCATCATCAAGATTGGTTCTACTAGTGATATTTGATTCATCAAAGATTACATGTATTGACTCTTCTACTACAAGTGTTCTTTTATTGAAAATTCTATAGGCTTTAGAATTTAGAGAATAGCCAAGAAAAATACCTTCATCACTTTTAGCATCATATTTTCCTAGGTTATCTTTACCATTGTTCAAAACAAAAAATTTACATCCAAATGAGTGAAAATAACTTATGTTAGGTCTTTTTCCTTTATAAAGCTCATAGGGAGTTTTCTTTAAAATAGGCCTTACCATAGCTCTATTTATGACATAGCAAGAAGTGTTTATTGCTTCAGCCCAAAAATATTTAGGTAAGTTATTTTCACAAAGCATGGTTCTAGCCATTTCTTCTAATGTTCTATTTCTCCTTTCAACTACCCCATTTTGTTGAGGAGTTCTAGGCGCTGAAAAATTATGGCTAATGCCATTCTCATTGCAAAATGTATCAAAACCCATATTTTCAAATTCTTTTCCATGGTCACTCCTAATACTAGAAATAGAGTAACCTTTTTCATTTTGAACAAGTTTTGAGAAAGTAATGAATTTTTCTAAGGCCTCATTTTTCATACTTAAAAAGAACACCCAAGTGAACCTAGTGTAATCATCAACTATCACAAATCCATAGTGTTTACCTCCTAAACTAGTTGTCCTAGTTGGTCCAAAGAGATCTAAGTGAAGAAGTTGAAGTGATCTAGAGGTAGTGACACACTTCTTAGATTTAAATGAATTTCTTTTGTGTTTTCCTCTTATACATGCTTCACAAACTTTATCATTTTCAAATTGAAGCTTAGGTAATCCTACTACTAGGTCTCTTTTGGCTAATTTAGACAAAACATGCATGCTAGAATGGCCTAGTCTTCTATGCCATAACCAAGGTTCATCTTCTCTAGTGGCCATAAAGCATACATTTTTACTATTAAGTTCATTTAAATCCACAATATAAATATTTCCTTGTCTATGTCCAATAAACACAATTTGATTAGTTTTGGCATAAACAACATTGCAACATAAATCATCAAACATAACTTTAAATCCCTTATCACACAATTGACTAATACTAAGTAAATTATGTTTTAAGCCTTTAACATACAAAACATTTTCAATAGTTGAGGAAGAGTTACCAATGGAGCCAATTCCTTCAATTTGTCCTTTGGAGTTGTCTCCAAATGTGACTTCTCCACCACTTTTATGCTTTCGGAACTTGAATTGGCTCTTGTCACCCGTCATGTGTCTTGAACATCCACTATCAAGGTACCAATGCTCCTTGGACTTAGCCTTGTAGCAATACTCTTCCTTCTACAAACACATCAAGCTTTTATCTTAGGTACCCAAATTTTCTTGGGTCCTTGAGAGTTAGTACTAATAATTTTTGATCTTTTAGGGATCCATTTCATCTTTAAGGACTCATCACTTGAATTTAAAACATGTTTAGGCACCCAAATCTTGACAGCCATTTTTCCTCTAATCATGGTCTTCCTAGAGGTGCATGCTTGTGAAGGATGTCCTAGTTTATTACATAATGTGCACAAAACAAATTTTCTATCTTTAACTAGGAAATTTTTAAGATGAGTCTCTTTGTTAGATGCATTATAGCCTAACCCTTCTCTATCAAAGAATGCTCTTTGAGTCTCTAGCATTTGATCAAGTTTTTGTTGACCCATGTAAAATCTAGAAAAGGAGTTTTGCAAATTAATGTTCTTTCTATTTAATTCTTCTATTTCTATATTTGCATTCTCTAATTTCTTTTCACATTCTAATTTAACATTCACAAGCATTCCATTCTCCTTTTTCAATTTAGAGATCATTTTCTTATATTCAAATTCATGCATTCAAATTCATTGGCTAACTCATCAAATGCATCTTGCAATTCATCAAAAGTGTATTCATTAGTATCTAACAAGTTAGAAGTTACCTTCTCATCTTCAAAAGCCATGAAACAAAGGTTGGCTACTTCATCTTCCACATTCTCTTCATCGGAGCAATCACTATCACTCCAAGTAGCCACCATTGCCTTCTTCTTTTGTTTCTTCTCATTTTGCTTTCTATACAAAGGACAATCAAATTTAATATGACCAGGTTTTTTGCATTCATAACAAATAATTTGGTCCTTTTCTTCCCTACTAGTTTCACCTCTATTTAACTCTCTCCTAGGGGGTCTCCTAGAGTTTCCACTAGCTCTCATCCTCATGAATTTATTGAATCTCTTGGCAAACATGGCCATTTCCAAATCCTCTTCATCACCACTTACATCATGATCATCTTTTGATTCCTCAATTGTGGTGGATTTTAGTGCTAATCCAACTTTCTTTGGGGGATCTTGATTTCTCTTAATTTTCATCTCATAAGTGAGTAGGGATCTCATAAGTTCATCCAAAGAGAGTGTATGAGGATCCTTAGATTCTTCAATAGCAGTGACTTTAGCTTCCCATGATTTAGGTAAGCTATTGAGAACCTTTTTCACCATCTCTACATTAGAGTATGTCTTCCCTAAAGCTTTAAGACCATTTATTATGTCCGTAAACCTAGTAAACATGTCACTAATTGACTCATCATTCTTCATTCTAAATAGTTCATAGTCTTGAGTGAGCATGCCTACTTTGGTTTCTTTGACTTGTGTGGTTCCCTCATGTGTGATAGCTAGTTTATCCCAAACTTGTTTAGCATTCTCACATTGTGAAACTCGATTATATTCATTTGGTCCTAATGCACAAAATAGTGTGTGCATTGCTTTAGCATTAAGTTATGCCATCCTAATATCATTAGTATCCCACTCATCTTCTTTCTTAGGTACATCCGACCCATCTACCTTTTTAATAGGAATAAGGGGACCTTTAACAATAATTCTCCACACTTCATAATCATTGGCTTGAATAAATAGCATCATTCTAGTCTTCCAATAGGCATAGTTTTCACCATTAAAGAGTGGAGGTCTAACCGTAGAGTGTCCCTCTCCTACCAAAGGTGTAGACAAACTAGTTTGAGCCATTAGTGATCATTTTACTCAATAGATGTTAATCTAACTCAATTTCGAGCCCAAGCTCTGATACCAATTGTTGGCTCTACCGAGAGGGGGGTGAATCGGTTTTTCTAGTTATTCCTAAAATTTCTTAACTCTTAATGCACAATTAAAAGCTAAATAAACAACAATGAAATAAGTGCAGTAAAAACAAGAGTAAGGGAAAGAGAAGCAAACACAAGTTTATAAAGGTTCGGCCAATCTCTTGCCTACGTCCTCTCTCCTCGAACTCCTCGTCAAGGTTTTGATTCAGCTCTTTCTTGAGAAAGCTTACAATCCACTTGAAGGTGTGGCAAAACCTCTTACAATCTTTCTTGAGACTTTAGAAATCTCCTTCTAAGCCTCTACCCTTGTATTTCTACCCAACACTCTACAATATCAGATCTTACAAAGATGGCTCACCCCTTTGAATAACAAGATTTTCAGTGAATGGGTGAACAATAATAAATCTCACAAATGGAGTTACACAATCAAGATTTTCAGATTTGAATTTTCTTCTTGAAGCTTGAGGATTTTTGAGTGCTTGTTCTACCTCCAAATCATAAATGCCTCTATTTATAACCTACCAAACGAATGGAACAGTTGGTGAAGCATTTAATGCATTTCTTCCCGTTGAAACCCTCAAAAACTAGCCGTTGGTGTCAGGGCTTATGCAAAGGGATCGATCCCTTTACCAAAGGGATCGATCCTTTTTATCCAGAGAGCATTCCAACTTGTTCCAGGGTGCTTGTCCAACTTACTACCAAAATGGGATCGATCCCTCTACAGTAGGGATCGATCCCTTTTAACCAGAATGCCTTCCTGCACGTCTTTAACTGCAATTTGGTTTTTTGTGATTTAAGTCAGTTCAAAAACTTCTAGCACTTTTCTTAAGAGTATTTACTGACTTTTTCAGTTGAGATCACACTCCAAAACTTGTTTAAAATATTTTCTATCATTGAGTTCATTTAAAGCAAATTTACTTAGAGAAAAATCATTTTTAAGCTTACTTGAATTTTGTCATTTCAAAATACTTGTCAATTTAAAGCTAACAATATCCTCGAAGGAAAACAGTAACAGTATGCAATAAGATCTATGGCCATAGTCTATAAGGTGTTCGCAGAGTACACTTGCCAGGTGACCCTAGAACTACTAATGACTTGGCAGGTCAATCAGCCACAATGACAATACAGTAACAGTGAGCACGATAATAGGGCCTAACAGTCTCAAAATCATTTTATTTACTGTAGAAAATACCTTTAAGGAATTTAAACAAATATCATTAAATTTAATGAAATTCCAAAAGGTAATTAAAATTCATATTTAACAGTACAGTGAAAACAGTCAATAAAATATTTATGCTTTTGTGAGAAAATTTATAAATGTTCAATTTTACAATAAAATATCATAAAGAACGTATTTATAATCTAACTTTAATAAATTTCAATTTCATGAATATTTAATTAATATTTTTCAATAAATTCCCAATTTATGGAAAAATATTGAAAATAATTTCTAAAATACATAATTCACTCAATTTATGCATCTAAAATATTTCATGCTATTTTAGAATATTTTTGAGAAATTTCCGGTAGCATAATGTTGTGATTTCCCTAACCCTTTGCACTTAAGATACAATCTATAAAATAGCCGTGATACCACAATTTGCATGATTTCAAGGCAATTTAACACCCAAATAATTTCATAAAATCATACTCATAAAATCATGCCATTCATTATATCCCTATGGCTTCCACATTTCTCCCTTACTTGTCTCGTATTACCGACTCTTTTGGTAGCACCACTCGAAATCCATCTATCCCGGCTACAAAACAATTTCACCAAAAATTTTCATTAATTTTCCTCTTATTTTTAAGCTATTAACTTTTACTAAATGCAGCCACATTGGATACTGCCTATGCCTAACCAATGTAAATTACACCGGTAGTAAACTTTAATTTTCCCGTTTTAACTCCGATTTCAGATCCGATTTCACCATTCTTCTTCTTTTGATTTCTACATTAATTTAACATATCAAAACCATAAAATGCAGCATCCTAAGCTGCCCAAAACCCCTTGGCCGAAACTCCCCTTAAGCTTGCCTTAATGCTTTTCTTCAATCTAAGCCTACCAAGCTTAAAATCCTTTGTTCATTGTCTTATTTTCCGTCATTTTTATGCAAGGAATTACATGGATTCCATAAGTTCTCAAGCATACCAAAATCCCCTTTCATGTTGGATTTTTATTTAGCTAAGATAAATCAAATCTAATGGTAGAATTGAAATCTACACACTTGAATTAGTCTAAATACAACCTTGAAATTAAATGAAACAATAAAACATGGATTCTCTTACCTTTGGCCAAACACTATAGCCCCTCTTTTCTCCTTGGTTTCTTCCTTATTTGATGAGCTGATGGTGTCAATGATGAGAGGAAAGCGTGTAGATTATTTTTCTAGAAGCAAGTTTGGTGAGAAAATGAATTTTTCTTATAGTTTTCTTTTATTTTCTCTCTCTTTCTTTTCTTTCTCTTCTTTTTCTTTCTTGAAGTTGTGCAAGCCAAATGAAGAAGAAAGTGAATAGTGATCGGCACTTATGGGCTGAAGTGTGATGATGTTTCTGGAGAGGGGCGAATTACCATTTTGCCCTTGGTTATGTAAATTTTGGACAATTTCACCCTTAAATTTTCGTAGTCGTAAAACCCATAATTGGACTCCAAATTTTTGGATTCCATCACCAAATAATCATATTTAACGTATCTTGATGATTGGAAGTGGTTTCGTCGACGCGCGGTGAACGGATAGTGAGAAATTATAATTTTACCCCCGTGACCTGTCGGCAAATTTCTCTCATTTGACCACCGTTTCGATAAATCTCTTTACACTGTCTTAGCCTAATTTTCATTTAGAGTATCATGGTATTTTTACTTCATCCCAATTCTTTTTAGTTTGAGCGTAATTTACGAAAATGCCTTCGAGATGTAACCGTCATTTTCTAATTGTTTTCCAAAATTCACCAAATAATACCAAATAATATAAAAATTATTTTTAAACCTCAAAATCATCATATTATATTTATTTCACCCACTTTACACTATATTATCAGTCTTGAATCCATTAAAACCATAAAAATTAAAGTGGGGCCCACATTATACATTAACTTAAAATCACAAAATAAATTATATTTCACTAAATAAATAATTACAAAATATCATGTACAGTACAATATAAACAGGTCTCACAGGTAGTTTCATGGCTGCATTTGATGAGTTTGATATGCCATTAGATTGTAGAAATTACAAGGAGTCTATCGGTGCAATCTGATTTAAAATCCAACTTAAAACGAAAAAGTTGTGTTTTAGCACCGGTAAAAAATATACTACATAAATATTTGCAGTGTATAATGTGACTGCAATTAAGCATGAAAATTAGCTTAAAAATAAGTATTAAGGAAGCTAATATTTTTTAAGAAAATATTTGCAGCCTAGGAGTATTGAATTACGAGTCGTGCAATCGAGGAAGTCAAATAAGTCAGACCGGTAAGGGATGTGTATGTAGACTGTAGGGATATTATGAATGCATGTTTTTTATGCAAATAATTTTATGAGAATATTTTGGAAGTGAAATGCCATGAAAGCTATGAAAACTGTGGCTTTTGGCTGGTATTGAATTGTGTTTGAAATGCAAGGAGGTTAGGGTATTAGCAGCCGTTATGCTACTGAAATTTCTTAGAAAATTTTCTAAAAATGTCATGAAATATTTTAGTGCATTGTTGAGTGTATTCCTAGCCTTAGAAATTAAATATTCAATGTTTTTCATAAAATATGAATATACCGAAAAACATTATTTAAATATTCGTGTAATCGAATTTACTTAAAGTAAAGTTTCCGAAAATTACTCTTAAGTGTTTCATAGTGTAATAAATGGTTTATAAAGTGAAGCATTGTAAAGTGAATATTTTATAAATTATTTTCATTTTAATATTCATTATATAATAGATTTCCCTTTATGGATTGATTGAAGATTTTACTTATTTTATTAATTTCCATAAAGGGGATATTACTATTCAAATACTGTTTTAAGACTGTTAGGCCCCGTATCATACTCACATGTTTACTATACTGTTACTATGTGAAGCTGTTGATACTAATCCTATCTTCAGCGTCCCAGTTGATACCTTATCAGTGTACAACTGAGGACATTTATAACTATGGCCATACGTCTCATATACTTACTGTTATTGTTCCCTACGAGGATTATAGCATGATATATTTTGGGTGTTGCCTGGTCTTCCCAATTAATACTATTTACTATACTGTTTTACTGAAGTGTTACTGATATTTAAGTGTTTACTGTTTACTGAACGACCTATCGTATTTATTACTGTATTGTTATCAACGCTACTATTTACCAAATTTGACTGACGTGAATGATATGTGCTTAAAGTGAGTTTATGAATACTTGGAAAGTATTTTATTTAAAATGGTTTTATATACCATTTTTCTTATTGTTTATTTATTTAAATTGTTGGCTTTATAGGCTATACCGAGAGGGGGAGTGAATCGGCGCTAACCTTAAGTTCGTTTTACGATTCTTCTAAATTCTCTAACCTATATTGATATTTTCTAAGTTCTCTAGACTACTCAATTATGCAATATAGATTCAACATAATAAACACAAATATAATTGCAAATAAGTAAAGAGAGTAAGGATAGAGAAGTTTACGCAAGTGATTTATAGAGGTTCGGCAACCTTGCCTACGTCCTCTACCTTGAGACGCTTCCAAGGATTTTCCCCAAATTCACTATCCTTGAATTTGTATTACACTCCCTCTTTTTCTAGGCTAAAGAGAAACCTCTCTCTTTTTCTAGGCCTAAGAGAAACCTCCCTCTTTTTCAAGGTTCAAGAGAAACCTCCCTCTTTTTCTTAGGCTAAAGAGAAATCTCCCCTTTTACAAGGAATGAGTTGGTTTACAAGTGGTGCAATCAAAGAAGGCCTCTAAGTAGGCAAATGATTATAATGTTTAAGCACAAGGAAAAACCTATACAAGATTTGTGCTATTCTATACAAAGAATATGAGAATGATGGAAGATGAAGACTTTGTAGCTCTTGATTTGTTGTTGAGGCTTGAGGAAAATGAAGAAGATGATGAATAGAATTTCTGAGCAGTTCCTCTTCCTTTCTTTAGCTTCTAAGCCTCTATTTATAGTCCCTTGGATGTATTCTAGCCGTTGGGTGGAGCCAAAACTTGAATATGACCGTTGTCTCACAAAAACTAGCCGTTACAGGCTATTTTCGGGCAAAGGGATCGATCCCTTTCCATAGGGGATCGATCCCAAGCTTCCAAGATGTTAAATCTGGGCTTGAGGATCATTCTGCCTTGAAGGGATCGATCCCATGCCTCTAGAAAGCTATTTCCTGCACTTTTTGGGTTAGAAATGATGTGGTCTTTGATCCTAATTCAACCCAAAACATTTTGGCATTTTTGTGGGAGTTTTTCTTGACTTTCTCTGATGAAAACATGGTCCAAAAATTCATCAAGTGATTTTCTAAAATATTCAAAACATTTTATGAAGTATTAAGACCAATAAGAATATGTAATTAAATCATGGTCTTAATGTTTGATATGATCACTTGAAAATGGATTGAGAAAATCATGTGTGATAAGGCAAATTTACAATATGAATTATAACATTAAATCTTACTTAAGTTTTTGTCATTTCAAAATATATATGGCAATTTAAAGCTAAAATAAAATTTTCTAAATGTGATTTTATATCAAAATAAATAGCTACTCCCTATAGTCGCTTCTAGGTTCCAGAACAAGATAAGTATTTCAAAATACCCTCCATACTCCATTCGATCCCTAGCCGACTATAGTATTTATCCTTTATTATCACTACTGTGCTATAGGAAAGTAAATTATTTTGTGGCATACAAATATTGTTCGTAATATTAAGTTTTGCATACAATTCCTTTACTGAGCACGTGTAGCTCACCCCTTTATTTTTCACATCCACAGATTATTTTTAATGATTGCGTGATTTACCTATCCGAGGATTTCGGCTGCGCTTTTGGTTACCCCGAGGTAGCTAGTGTGGATCTTGGAGGTATGATCATTTTCTTTATATGTTCAGACTTATATCACAGTACTACTATGTTGTAATTATAATAGAAGATGTAAATGTTAAACAAATATTGATATGTAAATATTCTTATTTATGTAAATTAAAATAAATTACTGTATTAAAGTGTTTATTGTTTAAATTAAGTGGTAAATAAAGGCATCGCAGACAGCCCAACCATTACTATTTGTGTGAAAATAAATGAAATACTGTGCATATGGACTGTGACATTTAAAGCCTAAGAAGATATATTGTATATGTATGGTATTAAGATGATGAGAATGAAAGTTGTGTTGATATAAAGAGGTGTAACTAATATGTTATTGTTAGTATAAATATATATACATGGCATAAGTAAGAGTAGATAATAGCACTTGTAGGATCATATATATTTGTGAAGTGAAAAGTGAACGTAAGAGTATGAATAAACTGGTTTGTAGTGAATTGGAGCAGTATTAGAGCTTTATTTTGGTTTGGAAGCTCAAGGATGATATTTGCTAAAGTCTTGAGGTAAGTGGGTTAAGTAAAGTTTTACTAATATCATCTCATAGGAAATGTTTATTTTTATAAATAAAGTACCTAACTTTTGAATTTAAGTGTCGTGATGCTATTAATCGAGCTATTAAGGTAAGATACAGGTATGACCGAATTCTAAATTTTGGATGATGCTTGGGCCGGGATTAAAAGTTGTGCTTTATGAATTGTATGTTGTGGCTGGCCAAGCTTACTTATTGTGTGAAATAAAATGTTCAAACAGTAAATTATTGCATAAATCTTGTCTATCTAGTTTGGTCAGGCTAAGTTTACATGTGCATGGTCTGCACTAAAATCTCACTAGGTAACTATACGAAGTACGTAAAGGTACTCCATTGATGTATACATGAATTCACACATAACATATTTTGACTCGAACTGTTGTATGCATAAGCTTTACAAGACTCAGCATTACGCTTTAGGTTGAAAAGCATAGTTTGAACTAACCCTGTAACAATAGGTTTTTATGCATATTCAGAATCCTTAAAACTATTTTGATCTGTGTTTTGAAAAACCATGTGCTCAGTAGCCATAGTGGTGTATCTTTGAATTTTGACAGTACATTCTATCTTGCTGAATTAAGTTTTGATCAGTAATCCATTTTCTAAATTAAAGGATTTTGATCAGTATTCAATAACCTGATTTTTTGAACTTAAGTATTTCGATCAGTATTTAGTAATCCATTTTCTAAACTAAAGAACTTTGATCAGTAATCCATTTTTTGAATTAAAGGATTTCAATTAAAACTCAATTTTTCGTTCTATATTTGATTTTGAGCAGATCCATTGACCTTCGGGTCACT
This sequence comes from Heritiera littoralis, assembly GCA_031772115.1. NCBI lineage: Eukaryota > Viridiplantae > Streptophyta > Magnoliopsida > Malvales > Malvaceae > Heritiera > Heritiera littoralis. The sequence continues at coordinate 317,867 of JAPDPK010000200.1, forward strand.
CAGAGCTTATTGAGCTTCACTCTAGGTCTCAGTACTCGTCTATTGAGCTCTGTGCTCTAGACTTTCAGTATCAGTATCTTCGCCTTACGAGCCTCATGCTCTAGGCATTATTAGGCTTTTTGGAAAACCAACAAATGAGTTCTAACTCCTGACTGCACAACAGGATTAGAGTAAATCTATGGCATAGGTGTTGTGTTACTTGCAGCACTCCTCCATCACTAGCTAGAATGGACATCAATATTAGTATCAATTATCAGGGATCTTTGCCTATACTTTATCTGTATTAGTTTTCAGTGATTTGAGGCTTTATTCCAAAACTTTATTAGAATATGTTTTGAATACAGTTTTAGTTCAGTAATTGAGGCTTTATGCCAAACTTTATCAAAATATATTTTGAATACAGTTTTAGTTCAGTAATTGAGGCTTTATGCCAAACTTTATCAGTGTATGTTTTGATTATAGATTTAGTTCAGTAATTAAGGATTTATGCCAAACTTTATCAGTATATATTTTTATTACAATTTTAGTTTAATGATTTGAGGTTATATGCCTAAACTTTATCAGAATTTGTTTTGATTTCAACATTAGCTTTCAGTATTTTGAGGCATTTTGCCTAACTCTATTGAATATCTAGTTTCATAAGATTATTTGTTTTGAACTCAATGCATAGTGACTGTGTTTTGAGCTCATGTGCATAATAACCATATTTTGAACTCAGTGCATAGTTACCATGTTCTGAGCTCATGTGCATAGTGAACGTGTTTTGAATTTATGTGCATGGTGATCGTCTTTTAAACTTGGTGCATAGTGATTGTGTTTTAAACTAAGTGTATTAAAAAAATATATATGTTTCGTTACTTGTACAAGTTTTCAACGATTTGAAACTTTATACCAAATCTTATTGATTTTTTAGTTTTAGTATGATTATTAATTTTGAACTAAATGTCTATTTTGTTATCAATATTAATTTTAGTGTTTCGAGGCTTTATACCTAACTTTATCAGTTATCAGTGCTGTACGTTATCTGTTTTGGGCCATGTATTTACGGAATTGTTTTTATATCAGCATCAATTTTAGTATTTCGAGACTTACGCCTAAAGTGATGGATAATTGTTTTGAACGAAGTGTATAGTGATTTTGTTTAAACAAGTACATTGTGAATTTGTTTTGAACTATGCATAAGGAATTGGTTTTGAACTAAGCACATTACCCATTGTAGTGTTTTGCATTTTTTTGACATTGTAATGTCTTTTCAATATCTTGTTAAGGCTCAAGGAAATGAGGTATTTAAGGTATCCTTCTGACTAATGCCCTGTACAATCTCAACCTTGAAGTATGAGTTCAAATAGATAGATCCGCATTAGGACATTGTATCATGCATACATGTCACTTTATTTTCTGTTCATGTACACACGTGCATGTAGATTGACATAAGCTTAGCATGCATTTACTTAAACTACTTATTGAGCTGTGAGTTGCTCACCCCTTTTTCTACCACCTGTAGGCTATCTGAACTAGGCTACAGTGCTAAGCTCTTGTGCAAGCCAAAATGGATCGTACCTAGCCTAGGTACCTATCAGTGTCCTTCGAGCCTTGGTTTCGCTACTTTTCGAGGTATACAAATAGTATATTATTGTATTTACATGCAAATTCTATATATAGTTTATACAAGTAATGTCCGAAATTATAAAATTTCGAACCAGCTTTTTCTTCTTAAAACACTTATTCACTTACGATCCTTTGGTTTGCATTCGGTGTCAGTATAAGCACACTCCACATTTTTTTGTCAATTCACTATCTCATCAAATAAATCAGAAATTAAATGTATCTACAATATAATATTTATTCATACAATTTACATCCCATTATAAAATTCACACTCTTTTCCATAAATACATTTGTTGTGCAATTAATGTCTGAATATAAATATAAATATATACCTGTTTTGTCAAGGCCCAGCCCGTATCACCGGTCCAATGGTTAGTCGTTACTCGACACTTACGGGAAGTAAGGGGTTCGAGTAGCGGCGGACGCGAAAGAAATCCGTGAGGACCTAAGTGCCACGTCAGCTGAACTGACGGGGGCTACCTCTAGAATCCAGAGCGGACAATACGGTTGAGTCGAGGTAAACCTGGGGTCGAAGGGCCAAGGGGATGCCAGCCGACGGCCTGGTGATACGGGCTGGGCCTTGACAATAAAACGCGCGTTTTATTGTGAGGCCCGCTTCCCGGACTACCTCACGCATCCGTATTGTCTGCTTTGGATTCTAGAGGTGGCCCCCGTCAGTTCCGCTGACATGGCACTTAGGTCCTCACAGATTTCTTTCGCGTCCGCCGCTACTCGAACCCCTTACTTCCCGTAAGTGTCGAGTAACGACTAACCATTGGACTTGATACCATTAAATCTGTCACGACCCGAAGGTCGCGACTATCCTTTAATACTTATACTTTTCTTAGTCTACAAATTTATGGACTAAATTTTTCTTTTTCCTTTTAAGGTTTGTATTCGGTGCCAATGTAGTTACTATACTATCTAGGTGACCTATAGTCATACCATTTAAATATTAAACAAACACAGAAACGATTCTTAGTTACATCCCAACTTGTTAAACAAAATATGTACTGTGCATCAATTTAAGTCTTACATGTAAACAAGTATTTTATAAGAAACATATACCTCAGCAGACTAGTACCAAGTCCATATACAGTCTCCGATGCCCACTGAGCAGCTTCACATGGCAGATGTTAACTTCAATAATCTGAAAGAGATGAAATTTAGTGGGGTGAGCAAAACCACGGCTCAGTAAGATACTAATATAAATACATGAGTAGGATTACACTGTCTTAAACTACAATGCTTAAAACTTGTAAGGATGCAATTACAGTAAATCCTTTCTCATCGATACATCTCATTATCACTTCTCATTTTCACTTTTCATTTCATAATCATACTTTGGTATGCTATCATCTCATATCAATTCTCATATTTACTTTTCATTTCATAATCATTTTCTGTATTCTATCATCTCTTATCGATTCTCATATTATCTCTTATCAATTCTCATATCATCTCTTATCCATTCTCATATTGTGGATCATGATCACGGTGGTACGAAGTCATAATTCTCTTCGTGTAATTTTATATTCATGTTTCATATCATATCATGACATCATATAGATGAAATATCGTTACCACCGAGTCATGGTACTCCTCATATATTCTTCATGTTTAATTGAGATATCCTATCGAGTCACTTTACATTTAACAATCATATTCCCGTCTTATATCAATTCATATCACTTATCGTATGGGAATTTATGCTCATGATAGAGTAAGATCAGAATTCTCTTCATATCAATCTTATGTTCATATATCATATCATATCATGTCCTCGTATAGATGAAACATCATTAACGTCGAGTCATGACATTCTTCATGGAATTTTCATATATTAAGCATATTATCATATCAGGGTTTAATATGCAATTCATGTAATTTTTCTGTATAAACTGCTATCATTTCAAATCATATCATATATACTTTAGGACATGCTCAACATATAAATTTTCAACTCATTTCAAATTTGCCTTTAAGGCATGGTAGAAACATGTTCAATTTCCATTCATGTATTCTTTTCAGAGCATGTCTAAAACATGTGAGGTTTTAAAACATTTTCACATACTATAAGTCATATCAGGTCTAGAGTTCATATCAAATCAATTTATACTCTAGACCGCATATCATTTTAAATTCGACACAAAATCGTATATAATTCATATAAGTGTCGAAATCATTTATCATGTACTTTTAAAACATATACTGTAAATCATATCAGGTCTAGAGTTCATATCAAATCAAGTTATACTCTAGACCGCATATCATGCCATGTTCGACACAAAATCACATATAATCATATAAGTGTCGAAATCATATCTCATGGACTTTTAAGACATGTTTAAAACATGCACTGTTTCAAAACATATTTCATTTCAAATCCGTTTCATGTACAGTATAAATCATGTCAAGTCTAAAGTTCATATCAATAAAATCATACTCTAGACTTCATATCATATCGGTTGGAGACTAGGCTAGATCCCTATCATCTCTCTATCAATAAAGACTTAATTCACTGTAGCTAGCAGTGAAAATCATGTCATCGTCCCCTGGAAACCAACTAGGGCGCTATCTATGGCCATAGACCTCATCTCTCTCAGCCCCACTGATCAGGCGTGACTAAGACCTGTCCACGACTATTGTCGGACAAGCATACCTAATGAGCAAAGCTCCAATTAGGCGGTTTCCACTATGCTTTATTGAATTTAATTCTTTTAGGGTGCCTACAGTCTCATAAAACATTTAAATCTTTATCTTTTCTTTCAATATCATATAAAGCATATGGTAAAATTCTGTATAAGACTTCATATATCAAAATATATATATCTACCATATACTTTCATTTCAAATCAAATCAATACTTTACAGTATTCAAATAAACATTTTTAAAATGTTTCAAATTGTAAGAAGGCATGCTTAAATGCGATGCAGATTCAATCATGAGTTTCAAACAATGAACTATCAGTTTTGTAAAACATATCATTTAGTTATAGAGTTAACTATAATCCAATTCCTCAATTCCATACTTTTGATTTCAATCAAATCATACCTAATAGGTAATTTCGATATTCATTGTAGTTCCTCAATATTCAGTACCATTTTGTAGTAATTATCGACTATAAAAATCACTGGTACATTTTATCATTCAATACTGGACCACCACTGTCAGTATGAATCCTTTTTAGTATCTCTGGATATTTAAATATCATATTTCTATATAACCATTAAGATACTGGAATTATGTAATTATCGATATCATCACTCAAGACCTATTTCAGAGTCAACATCGAGGATATAAAATCACAAGATCAATAGTCGTCTATCAATCCATCTATAATTTGATCTATTAGTGCACCTTCATAATTTCCGTCTTGAGGTTAAATTTCATTCACTTAGGAGAATTTGCTAATTTCCACTATCAATAGCGTTTTCAACCATTTAAGTCGCCTTGCGACCATCTACGTTATTGTAGTAGTCTTAGTTCACGTCTATTTAATATCGATGTGTACAAATATATTTTTGTGTAGACGTGTGTTCTATCAATGTCCATACGGCATCACGATCTACTTTTCTTATTATCGTCTCAATCATATCACTAAGATGGACCGTTCATCATGTTCTCCTATTTCTCCAAGTCACTCAAATACGAGAGGATATTTTTCAAAACCTATTCCCAAGGTTATAATCAATTTCGTATAATCATGTGTGTGACATCCATTTATCTAAATCAATTAATTTTTGAAATCATCGATCGATCGATAATTCCAAAATTCAATCAATCGACCATCTAAATTATAACTTTGATCTTTCTCTTTTAATTTATATTATATAACCATCGTTACTTTTATCAGTTGATCCTCCAATTATCTATTTCATCTCAATCTCAGCTTGATAACCACTTTGAGATATTAAGATAATTTGATTTATCGATTCCAATATCAACCTTTTTCGGTAATACAATAAAGTCCTTCACATGTTTATTTTCAATAATTATTTCTAAGATTCCATTTATGGAGAACTAAATCTTTTTCCTCAAACATTTTCCTAAAAATTTCGGCAGCATAACGGCTTAATTTTCCCTAACCTCCTGCAAGGGAAACACAATTTATAATTGCAACCGTTGATTCTCACCAATTTTTACCTCTTACTAAGACCCCTCTTAGCATTTTTAACATCAATTAAATCAATTCATCATATATAAAAAATCATAATTCCATTAAAAATCATTCCATCAGAGCATTATATAAGATCATAAATCCCACATACAATATAATGCTACTGATGCTTTATAAAAGTATCTTACCTATTCGCCAAGCTTGGTGCACTTTCTGATTTTCGAGCCTTGCCGAACTCCACCATTGTCGCATTTCCGCTTTACTACAATTTCAATATCAATGCACTACATCAATATAACCATAATTTATTCAATAAATACCATCAATTTATTTTCTATATTTTCCTTACCACACATTTTTTTTCTTCTCTTTCTTTTTCCTTTCCTTCTTCTTCTTCTTCCTTCTTTTCTTTCTCCTTTCTTTTCTTTCTTCTTTCTTTTCTTTTTCTTTCCTTTTTCTTTTCTGTTCTGTTTTTTTTTTCTGGCCTGAACCGGTTCGGACCGGTTCAGCTTGGCTTGGCCGGTTCGGTCACCGGCGGCCACCCATTCCGGGGTTCAGCTGCTCCACAGCTTGCCGAGGTTGCCACGAGGCCGGATCTGGTCTCCATTTCCCCAGCGGCGGCACCGGCGGTGGCGGATCTGGAGGTGGGTTTTCGATCTCTTCTCCTCCACGTTTCTCCTTCCTCCGCCGTCGTTCTTCCTCACCGGCGGTCTTCCTTTGCTTCCCCTCAGCTCCGCCGAGCTCTGGGTTGGGGTGGCAGTGCCTAGGCCGGCCGGCACCGCCACTTCCCTCTTTTCTCTTTTCCTCTTTTTCCTTCGGTTTTTCTCTTCTGTTTTCACACCGCTTCTTTCTCTTTCCGGCGCCGGTGGGTCTCTTCTCCCTCTTCCCTTACCGGCGACGACCTGTGAAGACCGCAAATTTCGTATTGATTTTTGTAAATAAATAAAGGACATCAAGTAAATTAAGGAATTAGATTTTTGTTGTACTTTCGATTTCCTTTAGTAATGGAAACGAATATTTTACTTAGGAGCAATTGCCGATAAATGATGACTGCTGCATAATTTGGGATCATATAATTAAGTTCAAAACATACGTTAATTTAATGAAGGAAAATAAATTTAATTTAAGGACATTATTACTATGAGTATATATATATATACTATTGAATATATATATCTCATATATAATTGAGATAAAAGAGGTATATATATATATATATATATATATATATATATATTTGTACATGAACATAGATGAATATACAATATAAAAATATATGTTTATGCATACAAACTAGAATGGGAACTGTGATTAAATAACACAGGAAATAATAATAATAAAGTGAAATAGAACAAAACAAGATGTATAAAATCTATATATGTATACATATATGAAATGATAAAAAATAAAATAAAATAAAATAAAATAAATAAAACATATATTGATATTTGAATATAAACATATTCAAAGTACATATATATATATAAAGATTAAATAGGAAAACATATATATATAATATATTAATATATAAAGAAATAGGATTGGCTTCCTAAGGAAGCCAATCCAAGATGTCACCTGCTCCCACGTGAGGAGCAGGTTTATATTGAAAAGAAATGGGCAGAAGCTTGCTTCTGCCAAAAACGAAACAGAAAAAGCAAACCCGACCAAAGAAAAGGAAGGAAAGAAAGAAAAGGAAAAGAGGGATCTCGGCTAGAAAGAAAAGAGTGAGCCGAAAGGGAAAAAGGAGGGAGGCACGTACAGCTACTGCCTCACCACCTTGGGCATCAGGTGTCGACGGCAAAGGAGAGAAACCACCGGCGGGAAGCTTAGTGAGACAATGCTGGTCGGAAGCTAGGTCACAAAGCTGAAGGTGTATCTTCTTAAGTTTCGGACAAGGGAAGAAGGAAGGAGGATTTAAAGCTGCAGAGAAGAACAGTGGGGTAAACCTTGATGCCAAAACAGGAGGGAAATTTCGAAAAATCATTTCTGTTAAAGGTGAGTGTAGCAAAGGTTGAAAGTAAGGGTTTTAAATGGAGTTTCATGACAAATTTATTCTGCTTATGGTTGGCTGTGGTTTAAGTTGATCTTAGTTGTGTTTGAGGTAGTAAACAAGAGGGGCTTCAACGTGGTTCGAAGGGAGCTGATGATGACCATGCCATTTCACGAAACAGAGGAAGAGAATTGAAGGCTCGGCTGGGCGTGAAGGCTGGTAGGGACAGAGAATTGTTCACGTCTGAAAACAGAATCAAAGCTGGAAAAAAAAAAAAAATAGAGTGGAACAAAGCATATTGACTAGAGAATTATCCAAGCCGAGAGGGGGATCATAAGGGCTGACCTTGCAGCCAAATTGGAGGGTTCTAACTAAGGTAAATGACATTTCCTTAGTTGATGTTTTAAATTATATTGAGGATAGCAAAGTGCACAGAATTAGGTCTTAAAAGAAATAACAAGAAAAATAAGAATAAAAGGAAAAAGAAGTAAAAGATATATATATATATATATATGTAACACACATATTATGGGGATGTAAATATATATCTATATAGATGTACACATGTATCAAGATGTAGTAAAGTAAGGGAATTGAAATTTGAAATATATATACCATGTAAGTGCTATGTATTGAAATGTATATCTATATATTGCCATATAAATATTTGCATATTTAGAAATGAAAGAATAAGGTCTAAGAATTTATCAAATACCCATATATATATATATATATGTACATATATATTATTTGTATATATATGTATGTATACTACTTGCTTAAAAAAACAAGGAAATAAATAAATAAATATATGTATGTATGTATAGTGCTTATATAAAGACATATAGTAAATCCTTGGAAATTCTTCTATGCTAATGCTAAATACATACATACATACATATATATATATATATATATATATATATATGGTTATGCTACTCACTTGAAAACTAAACAAGAGACAAAGAGAAGAAATGCAAAGAAAGGAAAAAGAGGTTTGTTAAGATATAAATACAAGTATAATTGTATAAGTGTTTAAGATATAGTTATAATTATATAACTATTCGATTATATATAAATATATATCTAACGAAAGGAAAATAGCGTACACAAATTAATAAACCTCTTATTATCTTATAAAGAATATAAGTAAAGAGTTATTAAATCGAATAAGTAATGTTTTGAGAGACACATAAAGAATTTAGTTCCTCGTCAAAGAAATGAGTTAGAATAGTCTAGATTCTAAGATATATAATTAATATGTGATCAAAACGTAATTAGGACGTGTTATTGAAATATCATTTGATTTAATTGTAGTGAATTTGGAGCGGTGTAGGAGTTTAGCTTGAGTTGAGGATCGAGGAAAGGTAACCTACCAAGCATCGAGGTAAGTGGGTTAAGTAAAGCTTGATAGCACCATCTCGTAGGAATGGTTTAATTTTATAAAATCGTTTATGCTTGGGCTGGATCGAAACTTATTTTCTGCTTTGAGTATTGTGGCCAGCCAAGCGTACATGTTAAGTGAAATGAACCGATGCATACATGCATTTACGTATAGCATGTTTTGAGTTCAATTTCGTAATGTTTATGTTTTAATGACTTGCATCATATGTTATATTTGCAAAGTCTTGGTTTGAACCAACATTTGAAATAAATCGAAAGTCCTTTATATTTCGAACTCAAAACTGATTTAATACTGATTTGGAATCCGTGGAGGCCAAGTGCTACGCGAGGAAATTGATTTCAAACTGTTTTTGAGTGCAGGCATGTCCTACGACCTTCGGGTCACTTATAGCCTATCGAGCTTAGCTCTAGGCCTTATTGCCTGTCTATTGAGCTTTGTGCTCTAGACTATCGTATTGTACCTATCGAGCCTAGTGCTCTAGGTAGATTGATACTTGTCTGGAAAACCAGCAGGCAAGTTCCAGCTCTCGACTGATCAGCGAGACTGGATATCGTTCTATGGCCATAGATTTAGTGTTGCTTGCGACACCATTCCATCGCTAGCTAGGATGGATATTGATTGATTGATTGATTGAGGATCATTGCCTAATCTCTACTTACCATTGTTCCATTTCTAATACTGCTTTTAGTGAACTGAGGCAATATGCCTAATCGTTATCGATTTTCTTGATTTATGACTAATGTGTTCTTGAAAATCTATATGGATCGAAATGATTGCAATACTTATTGATCGTTATCGAATACTTATTGATTGTTTTATCAAAGTAATTACCGATTGACTTATCGAATGATACTGATAGTTTATTTGAAATGCATAACATACTAAATCCAACCGAAGGCATAGCGAACTCATTTAAATGAATTGCGTAGTAAGTTTTGTTTTAATTAATTGCATATCGAAAGCGTTCTATAACAGAAATGCATAAAGAAGTGTTTGGTTTATGAACATGCATTAAATATCGAGTTCGCTTATTACTTCGGTATTGTTTTCCACACGCGCATATAGAACGACATGAGTCTAGCATGCATTTACTTAAGCTACTTACTGAGCCGTGGTTTTGCTCACCCCTTATTAATAACATCGCAGATCATACCAGTTAGGCTCCCACTTGGAGTTTGGGTGCGAAGCCTCGGGGACATACTTTGAGTAGCTATATTGGTCCGAATCCTCCGAGTGCTGTTTTTGTTGCACTTGAGGTATAATATCGTTTATTTTGTTATCCATATTTGACATGTTAAGTTTGCACAGTACATGCTTATGGGATTGCTTTTGGGATGTAACTTAGGATCGTCTTAGATTATTATAGGCTTTATGATTATCGAGCACGATCCGAGAAATGAATTGTAGTGATTTTGAACTGTAAACTGTCGCTTATATCTATTTGTTGACTTTGGAAGTATGTGTTGTATCTAGTTGAATGAACTGAGAAATTCTGGATTGAGATATGTGGCTGGAAATAGTTGAGTTTATTGCAGGTTATTAAGCTGGGGAAAGTCGATTTTATATAAGGGGGAGTTTTCGACGTTTTTCTTTTAATGGCTTAATATTGAAAACAAGAATATTAAGTCGAAGAATCTTAAGAAATGACAGTTAAATAATGAATACAGATCAAGTTAAGAGTGTGAAGTTAGTTTAGAGAGGACATTGACACCGAATACAAACCCTAAAGTGAAAAGAAAAAAAGTTAGTTTGTAAGTTTGGCAAATAGTAAATGGAGTGATAGAATGAATACGTCACGGCCTTCGGGTCGTGACAGATTTAATGGTATCAGAGCCTGGTTTGTTTAGTACGTGTCAGTGTCATAGAGGTCGTTATTAGTGTTACATCCCATGTACTGTGTAATGTTTACATGTAACTCACTGTTACCGACTTATACTAAGATTGATCTGCTCTTGGTATAGGTTTTTCCTCTCGATTGAAATACAATGAGGAGGATTGGAGGCAGACCGAGGGGGTTGGCTCGAAGATATCCAATTACACGGCGGCCCCCATCCACATTACCTCCATCGTCCTCAAATCCGACTCCTCCACCACCAGACAGTATGGAAGCGAGAATGGCCCGAATAGAACAAAGCCATGAGACTATTACTGCTTTACTGCAACAGTTGGTGGCTAACCAAGCTAGTGCACATCAGGCTGCACCACCACCTCCTGCACCTCATGTGCCGCCACCTCCTGTACCTTCTGTACCTTTTGTACCTCCTGTACCTCCACCACCACCGCAACAGGCACCACCTCCACCACCTCCTCCTACGGTGCCACAGGCTGCACCTTTACCGACTGCACCTCAGACAGTTATGCCTCCGCCCGCTGTACCTGAAGTTGGGAACCCAGTGGATAGAAATATGACACTCCTCCGTCAATTTCAGAAAATGAATCCATCACAGTTTAAGGGGGAGAAAGATCCAGCGAAGGCAGAGGAATGGATAGAGGAGATGGAGTTTCTCTTCAAATATATGGGGTGTAGTACCACTGAGAGAGTTTCATTAGCAGTGTATATGATGAGGAGTGATGCGCAGAAATGGTGGAAGACCCATGAGACGTTCTTATTGGCTAAGGATCCGGTTATTACATGGGAGAGATTCTTAGAGGCCTTCATGAACCATTATATATCTAAAGCTGCCAGACGACAGAAAAAGAAGGAATTTATGGAACTCACTCAAAGATCGATGAGGGTGGATGAGTATGAGACTCGATTTACTGCCTTAGTGAAGTATGACACGGATTATGTTGTTAATGATGAGAAGAAGGCAGAGAAGTTTGCTTCGGGATTGAGACCTAACATCCGAAGTAGAGTCACTCCATTTGAGCTTACCGAGTATGAGGCAGTGGTAAGGAAAGCTCTGACTGTTGAGCAAGAATTGGAGATTACCCAGGCTGAGTATGGGATAAGGAAGCCTCCTAGAGCTAAACCATTCATAGATAGGAGGGATGAGAAGAGGAGGTTTGAACCGAGTAGATCACAGGGACAAAATAAGAGGCAGAGGTTTGTTGCGCCTCGACCACAGGCTACTAGGCCTACAGCTACTGCTACTCCTCCTAACAGGGCCTTAGCCATTATCCCTACTGCTACTGCTACATCTCAGCCATGTGCCACTTGTGGACACAAGCATGGCAACAGACCTTGTTATGTGGTCACTGGAGCTTGTTTTAGGTGTGGCAAGACTGGCCATAGAATCAAGGATTGCCCCCAGATGAAGGCCACAGAGACGCAAGCCGGGGGACAGACCATGCCACAACAAAGGAGGACACAAGACAAAGGCAAGAGTCCAATGGTACAAGGTAGAGTGTTTGCACTTGATCAGGAGACAGCTGATGCTTCTGGTTCGGTTATCAAGGGTAAGCTTACTATCTGTGACTTAGAAGCATTCGTACTCATTGATCCCGGCTCAACTCATTCATTCATTTCACCTGCATTTGCTAGTAGATTGCATAGAGAGTCAGAGCCTTTAGGTTATCCCTTATACATTACTACTCCTCTCAAAGAATCTCAGACAACTGAATATGTTTATCGTCAATGTAAAGTCAAGGTGGGAGATAAATGCTTAACAGTAGATTTGATATTATTGAATATGTATGACTTTGATGTAATACTAGGCATGGATTGGTTAACCAACCATCATGCTAGTGTAGATTGCTATAAGAAGATTGTAACTCTCTCCCTACCTGAAAAGTTTGTATTATGCCTTGGAAATGATAAATAGAATGGTTTTGATTGTTGTTGATGTCTCACTGATATGAGATTAATTGTTTATGAAGGCTATCTCGCGTTTGTCGAGGATGCCGAGAGAAGCCATCCGGAACTGTCCGACATTCCAATTGTCAAGGAGTTCTCTGATGTGTTTCCGGATGAGCTACCGGGGCTACCTCCGGAAAGGGAGACGGAGTTCGCCATAGAGCTACTCCCAGGCACTCAACCTATATCCAAGCCCCCGTATCGAATGGCCTTAGTTGAGTTAGAGGAGTTGAAAAAGCAATTACAAGAATTGTTGGACAAAGGGTTCATAAGGCCGAGTGTGTCACCATGGGGAGCTCCGGTGTTGTTTGTGAAAAAGAAGGATGGCAGTTTGAGGCTATGTATCGATTATAGGCAGTTGAATCAAGCAACGGTGAAGAATAAGTATCCACTGCCTAGGATTGATGATCTATTGGATCAATTGAAGGGTGCCCAATTATTTTCGAAGATCGATTTGAGGTCGGGGTACCACCAATTGAGGATTAGAGGGGAAGATGTGCCAAAGACAGCCTTCAGGACTCGATATGGCCACTACGAATTCCTAGTTATGCCATTCGGTCTAACGAATGCCCCTGCAGCATTTATGGCATTGATGAATGAAGTATTCAAGCCTCACTTGGATGAGTTCGTCATTGTGTTCATAGATGACATACTGGTGTATTCCCGATCCCGGGAAGAACATGAGCACCACCTCCACATAGTACTCCAGACTCTTAGAAAGGAAGGGCTATACGCAAAGTTTAGCAAGTGTGAGTTTTGGTTGGAACAAATCAGTTTTCTGGGGCATGTGGTATCAAAGGATGGTGTAGCAGTTGATCCAGTTAAGATAGAGGCCGTGATGAATTGGGTGAGGCCAAAAACAGTGACCGAGATTCGCAGCTTCTTAGGGCTTGCAGGTTACTATAGGAGATTTGTAGAGGGATTTTCCAAACTTGCTGCTCCACTAACCCGACTCACACGCAAGGATGTCAAGTTTGAATGGAATGATGTGTGTGAGCGTAGCTTTTTGGAACTTAAGCAAAGATTGACTACGGCTCCTGTGTTGACGGTTCCAAGTGGATCCGGAGGATTTGCAGTGTATAGTGATGCTTCTCTACAGGGTCTAGGGTGTGTGTTGATGCAGAATGGTAGAGTAGTGGCATATGGTTCAAGACAGTTGAAGGACCACGAGAGGAACTACCCTACTCATGATCTGGAGTTGGCAGCGGTAGTGTTTGCGCTAAAGATTTGGCGCCATTATTTGTACGGTGAGCGGTTCCAGATTTATACAGACCACAAGAGCTTAAAGTACTTATTCTCGCAAAAAGAGTTGAATATGAGACAGAGAAGATGGATGGAGCTATTGAAGGACTATGACTGCGAGATTCTCTATCATCCGGGTAAAGCAAACCGGGTAGCGGATGCATTAAGTAGGAAGAGTGTGGGTTTTGTTAGCTACATGATGGTCCGAGAATGGGATTTGATGGAAAAATTTTCGGAGTTGAATATCAACCTAGAGCCCGAAGGTGACTGTTTGATGGCTAGCTTGAGGATAGAGCCTAGCATTATGGATCAAATTAGACAAGCCCAGAAGGAGGATCCTAGACTTGTGGAGATTATTGGTGGAATACAACCAGACCAAGACTCAGAGTTTGAGATTTCAGATGATGGGTTATTGAGATATAGGGGCAGAATTTGTGTCCCAAATGATGAGATGTTGAAGGGGCAAATTTTAGAAGAGGCACACAGCTCCAAATACACTATGCATCCAGGTAATACGAAGATGTATCAGAATTTACGCAAAGTGTTTTGGTGGGCTGGTATGAAGAAAGATATAGCGACCTTTGTGTCCAAGTGCCTAGTGTGCCAAAAAGTTAAGATTGAACACCAACGGCCAGCAGGCTTACTAAAGCCTTTACCCATACCTACCTGGAAGTGGGAGCATGTGACTATGGACTTCATTATGGGGCTCCCGAGGACTCGTAGGAATCATGATGCAATTTGGGTGATAGTTGACAGATTGACAAAGTCCGCTCATTTCCTAGCTATGAAGGCTACCGATTCGCTTAGTGCCTTAGCAAATATGTATGTCAAAGAAATTGTGAGGTTACATGGAGTCCCAGTGAGCATAGTTTCAGACAGAGATTCACGGTTTACTTCCCGTTTCTGGGAACATTTCCAGGATGCTTTGGGAACTAAACTAAGCTTTAGCACAGCCTTCCATCCTCAAACCGATGGGCAATCAGAGAGGACTATTCAGACACTTGAGGACATGTTGAGGGCATGTATTATGGATTTTCGAGGCTCATGGGATGATCATCTGGCACTAGCGGAGTTTGCATATAACAACAGTTTTCACTCTAGTATTGGGATGGCACCTTACGAGGCATTGTATGGGCGTAGGTGTAGGTCTCCCATTGGTTGGGAAGAGGTAGGTGAAAGAAAATTATTTACTCCGGAGATTGTAGAGAAAGCTTACGAAGATGTGAGATTGATATGTGATAGACTGAGGACAGCCCAAAGTAGACAGAAAAGTTATGCCGACTGTCGAAGGAGGCCTTTAGAGTTTCAAGCGGGTGATAAAGTGTTCTTGAAAATCTCTCCATCTAAAGGCATAGTGAGATTCGGCAAGAAAGGGAAGCTGAGTCCGCGATACATTGGTCCGTTTGAGATATTGGAGAGAGTGGGTGACGTAGCATATCGACTAGCATTATCCCCAGAGCTATCGGGTGTGCATAATGTCTTTCATGTGTCGATGCTACGGAAATATCATCCGGACCCATCTCACGTGATTGAGTATGAACCACTGGAGATTAGAGAGGATTTAAGCTATGTTGAGAGGCCTATTCGGATCTTGGATAGAAAAGATAAGATATTGAGGTCGAAGACGATTCCTCTAGTGAAAGTACTTTGGCAGCATCACTCTTCAGAGGAAGCTACATGGGAGTTAGAGAGTTTGATGAAGGATAAGTACCCTCACCTCTTTCTGATAGACATGGAAAATTTGGAGGACCAAATTTCCTGAGGTGGGGAGAGTGTGAAGACCGCAAATTTCGTATTGATTTTTGTAAATAAATAAAGGACATCAAGTAAATTAAGGAATTAGATTTTTGTTGTACTTTCGATTTCCTTTAGTAATGGAAACGAATATTTTACTTAGGAGCAATTGCCGATAAATGATGACTGCTAGCATAATTTGGGATCATATAATTAAGTTCAAAACATACGTTAATTTAATGAAGGAAAATAAATTTAATTTAAGGACATTATTACTATGAGTATATATATATATACTATTGAATATATATCTCATATATAATTGAGATAAAAGAGGTATATATATATATATATATATATATATATATATTTGTACATGAACATAGATGAATATACAATATAAAAATATATGTTTATGCATACAAACTAGAATGGGAACTGTGATTAAATAACACAGGAAATAATAATAATAAAGTGAAATAGAACAAAACAAGATGTATAAAATCTATATATGTATACATATATGAAATGATAAAAAAAAAATAAAATAAAATAAAATAAATAAAACATATATTGATATTTGAATATAAACATATTCAAAGTACATATATATATATATAAAGATTAAATAGGAAAACATATATATATATAATATATTAATATATAAAGAAATAGGATTGGCTTCCTAAGGAAGCCAATCCAAGATGTCACCTGCTCCCACGTGAGGAGCAGGTTTATATTGAAAAGAAATGGGCAGAAGCTTGCTTCTGCCAAAAACGAAACAGAAAAAGCAAACCCGACCAAAGAAAAGGAAGGAAAGAAAGAAAAGGAAAAGAGGGATCTCGGCTAGAAAGAAAAGAGTGAGCCGAAAGGGAAAAAGGAGGGAGGCACGTACAGCTACTGCCTCACCACCTTGGGCATCAGGTGTCGACGGCAAAGGAGAGAAACCACCGGCGGGAAGCTTAGTGAGACAATGCTGGTCGGAAGCTAGGTCACAAAGCTGAAGGTGTATCTTCTTAAGTTTCGGACAAGGGAAGAAGGAAGGAGGATTAAAGCTGCAGAGAAGAACAGTGGGGTAAACCTTGATGCCAAAACAGGAGGAAATTTCGAAAAATCATTTCTGTTAAAGGTGAGTGTAGCAAAGGTTGAAAGTAAGGGTTTTAAATGGAGTTTCATGACAAATTTATTCTGCTTATGGTTGGCTGTGGTTTAAGTTGATCTTAGTTGTGTTTGAGGTAGTAAACAAGAGGGGCTTCAACGTGGTTCGAAGGGAGCTGATGATGACCATGCCATTTCACGAAACAGAGGAAGAGAATTGAAGGCTCGGCTGGGCGTGAAGGCTGGTAGGGACAGAGAATTGTTCACGTCTGAAAACAGAATCAAAGCTGGAAAAAAAAAAAAAAAAAATAGAGTGGAACAAAGCATATTGACTAGAGAATTATCCAAGCCGAGAGGGGGATCATAAGGGCTGACCTTGCAGCCAAATTGGAGGGTTCTAACTAAGGTAAATGACATTTCCTTAGTTGATGTTTTAAATTATATTGAGGATAGCAAAGTGCACAGAATTAGGTCTTAAAAGAAATAACAAGAAAAATAAGAATAAAAGGAAAAAGAAGTAAAAGATATATATATATATATATATATATATATATGTAACACACATATATATGGGGATGTAAATATATATCTATATAGATGTACACATGTATCAAGATGTAGTAAAGTAAGGGAATTGAAATTTGAAATATATATACCATGTAAGTGCTATGTATTGAAATGTATATCTATATATTGCCATATAAATATTTGCATATTTAGAAATGAAAGAATAAGGTCTAAGAATTTATCAAATACCCATATATATATATATATATGTACATATATATTATTTGTATATATATGTATGTATACTACTTGCTTAAAAAAAACAAGGAAATAAATAAATAAATATATGTATGTATGTATAGTGCTTATATAAAGACATATAGTAAATCCTTGGAAATTCTTCTATGCTAATGCTAAATACATACATACATACATATATATATATATATATATTATGCTACTCACTTGAAAACTAAACAAGAGACAAAGAGAAGAAATGCAAAGAAAGGAAAAAGAGGTTTGTTAAGATATAAATACAAGTATAATTGTATAAGTGTTTAAGATATAGTTATAATTATATAACTATTCGATTATATATAAATATATATCTAACGAAAGGAAAATAGCGTACACAAATTAATAAACCTCTTATTATCTTATAAAGAATATAAGTAAAGAGTTATTAAATCGAATAAGTAATGTTTTGAGAGACACATAAAGAATTTAGTTCCTCGTCAAAGAAATGAGTTAGAATAGTCTAGATTCTAAGATATATAATTAATATGTGATCAAAACGTAATTAGGACGTGTTATTGAAATATCATTTGATTTAATTGTAGTGAATTTGGAGCGGTGTAGGAGTTTAGCTTGAGTTGAGGATCGAGGAAAGGTAACCTACCAAGCATCGAGGTAAGTGGGTTAAGTAAAGCTTGATAGCACCATCTCGTAGGAATGGTTTAATTTTATAAAATCGTTTATGCTTGGGCTGGATCGAAACTTATTTTCTGCTTTGAGTATTGTGGCCAGCCAAGCGTACATGTTAAGTGAAATGAACCGATGCATACATGCATTTACGTATAGCATGTTTTGAGTTCAATTTCGTAATGTTTATGTTTTAATGACTTGCATCATATGTTATATTTGCAAAGTCTTGGTTTGAACCAACATTTGAAATAAATCGAAAGTCCTTTATATTTCGAACTCAAAACTGATTTAATACTGATTTGGAATCCGTGGAGGCCAAGTGCTACGCGAGGAAATTGATTTCAAACTGTTTTTGAGTGCAGGCATGTCCTACGACCTTCGGGTCACTTATAGCCTATCGAGCTTAGCTCTAGGCCTTATTGCCTGTCTATTGAGCTTTGTGCTCTAGACTATCGTATTGTACCTATCGAGCCTAGTGCTCTAGGTAGATTGATACTTGTCTGGAAAACCAGCAGGCAAGTTCCAGCTCTCGACTGATCAGCGAGACTGGATATCGTTCTATGGCCATAGATTTAGTGTTGCTTGCGACACCATTCCATCGCTAGCTAGGATGGATATTGATTGATTGATTGATTGAGGATCATTGCCTAATCTCTACTTACCATTGTTCCATTTCTAATACTGCTTTTAGTGAACTGAGGCAATATGCCTAATCGTTATCGATTTTCTTGATTTATGACTAATGTGTTCTTGAAAATCTATATGGATCGAAATGATTGCAATACTTATTGATCGTTATCGAATACTTATTGATTGTTTTATCAAAGTAATTACCGATTGACTTATCGAATGATACTGATAGTTTATTTGAAATGCATAACATACTAAATCCAACCGAAGGCATAGCGAACTCATTTAAATGAATTGCGTAGTAAGTTTTGTTTTAATTAATTGCATATCGAAAGCGTTCTATAACAGAAATGCATAAAGAAGTGTTTGGTTTATGAACATGCATTAAATATCGAGTTCGCTTATTACTTCGGTATTGTTTTCCACACGCGCATATAGAACGACATGAGTCTAGCATGCATTTACTTAAGCTACTTACTGAGCCGTGGTTTTGCTCACCCCTTATTAATAACATCGCAGATCATACCAGTTAGGCTCCCACTTGGAGTTTGGGTGCGAAGCCTCGGGGACATACTTTGAGTAGCTATATTGGTCCGAATCCTCCGAGTGCTGTTTTTGTTGCACTTGAGGTATAATATCGTTTATTTTGTTATCCATATTTGACATGTTAAGTTTGCACAGTACATGCTTATGGGATTGCTTTTGGGATGTAACTTAGGATCGTCTTAGATTATTATAGGCTTTATGATTATCGAGCACGATCCGAGAAATGAATTGTAGTGATTTTGAACTGTAAACTGTCGCTTATATCTATTTGTTGACTTTGGAAGTATGTGTTGTATCTAGTTGAATGAACTGAGAAATTCTGGATTGAGATATGTGGCTGGAAATAGTTGAGTTTATTGCAGGTTATTAAGCTGGGGAAAGTCGATTTTATATAAGGGGGAGTTTTCGACGTTTTTCTTTTAATGGCTTAATATTGAAAACAAGAATATTAAGTCGAAGAATCTTAAGAAATGACAGTTAAATAATGAATACAGATCAAGTTAAGAGTGTGAAGTTAGTTTAGAGAGGACATTGACACCGAATACAAACCCTAAAGTGAAAAGAAAAAAGTTAGTTTGTAAGTTTGGCAAATAGTAAATGGAGTGATAGAATGAATACGTCACGGCCTTCGGGTCGTGACACGACCTCACCTCGCTCTTCCCTTCCGCCTCTCGCTCAGTCGGCGTCGGGTTGGCTTCCATCGTTTCTCTTCTGTTTTTGCAATGGTTAGTCGTTACTCGACACTTACGGGAAGTAAGGGGTTCGAGTAGCGGCGGATGCGAAAGAAATCCGTGAGGACCTAAGTGCCACGTCAGCGGAACTGACGGGGGCCACCTCTAGAATCCAAAGCGGACAATACGGATGCGTGAGGTAGTCCGAGAAGCGGGCCTCACAATAAAACGCGCGTTTTGTTGTGGGGCCCCGGTTCTCGTTGGTCCGGTCCCACTCAACCGTATTGTCCGCTCTGGAGTGCAGCTGGAGCCACCGCGCCACATGGCGTGCACCCACAGGCCAACGCTCCTCACGGATTTCTTTCGCGTCCGCCGCTACTCGAACCCTTGACATCCAAGCGATTCGAGTAACGACTAACCATTGGACCTAGGTCCAATGGTTAGTTGTTACTCGAATCGCTTGGATGTCAAGGGTTCGAGTAGCGGCGGACGCGAAAGAAATCCGTGAGGAGCGTTGGCCTGTGGGTGCAAGCCATGTGGCGCGGTGGCTCCAGCTGCACTCCAGAGCGGACAATACGGTTGAGTGGGACCGGACCAACGAGAACCGGGGCCCCACATGTTCCTTTGTTACTTTAAACTTCTAATAATTTCCTCAATAATTATGGAAGCATTGGTAGACACGCACACTGAAAAATTATCTGGGAGAGAGGAATAAGGGGGTGAGCTTTGGGAAAAGCTCAGTAAGAAACATATATAAAAGTGCTGAAAATATTATGAAAATGCTTTAGAAATCATATCATATGTTATTTCAATATATAACCCTTCTAAAATTCATATATGAAAACACTGTAGTAAACAGTAAACCATTTTTGTAATAATAATTCAGTTTACTGTCAATAAACAGTTCAATAAATATTACGGTAGCGGATTAGTATCAATAAATAGTTCGGTATCTGTAACCACTTGAATACCAGTAAACAGGACAAATGCAACACTTATTTTAAATCTAATCATAAATTATTCAATTCGAAAACAGTTTATAAATCAATATTTAAAAATGCTACAATGATCAGATTTGTAGTAGGATGTACTTCACTATCGTTAAACAGTTTAGCTATAAACTATACGATAAACAATTCAATTTCCAGTAACAGTAACCAATTCAGTAGAAATAAATAGTTCAATGACTGTAAACAGTTCAATAATAGTAAACAGTTTAGTACCAGCAACCCTACAGTAAAATAGTACAATATACAATAACAGTGAAAGGAGACCAAGCATCACCCAAAGTATATCATGCTATAACAGTAGCCCCGAAGGGAGTAACAATAACAATAAACACGTGAAACCTATGGCCATAGTCTATGAGTGTCCTCAAAGTGCACTTGCCAGGTGACCCTAGGACTGCTGATGACTTAGCAGGTCAATCAACCACAGTAATAGTAACACATGAACACATGACACGTGAGCATGATATAGGGCCTAACGGTCTCAAAACAGTTTAATCAGATTTTAAACTTCATAAAGGAAATCATTTAATTTCCATAAATAAAATTATAATAAAATCACATAAACAGTTTGTAAATTGTATATTTTCCAAAATGGTAATCACTTCACAACCCATGTAAGAAAGTATATAACTGGTATAAAAATATATATACTTGGTTCCAAAATAAATATTTATAAAATATTTATAATTCAGTTTTCACTTTTGAAAATATTCCATTTCACTGTGGTGGGTAAAAAGTACATGCTGGTACTCTTTCACGTGTAAAAATTTAATAGCATAATTATTTAAATATTATTTTTTAGTATGTAAACTGTGTATAAACAGTAAATTTGAAATCACTACAGTAATATTTTAACATTGATACACAATTTTGTTCCTAACCAGGGTATTTCATAATTGAACATGTAGCACAATAACCATGCAATTTAAAAACACATTTGGTTTTGTGAATAAATTACATTTCCCCCTTTTTGGAAAATTGATGGGAAATGGTTAAGAATTGAATATTTCCAAAAATTTCAAAAACACGTAAAATATTTATAGGTAACTTCTATATATGTTCCTTACCACGAGTCCACGCAATATCTTTTTGTGCCCACTATTGCTTCTGTAATTCTATTCCCCAGAGTTTCTACTACGCACAATAATATCATCTTATATTTAAATCTCCTTATTACAATAATAATAAATATTCCATAATTCATATTCTACATTTATCACTCTTAACAATTGATTTATTTAAATTTCTCTTCTAAATACTACACATAACTATAATCACGTCATATCCCTTTCTAGTTCCAACAATCACTAATCTCCTTAACCTTTATGTTATATTCATATGTTTTTAAATCATGATGATTCACATTGTAATCTCATTTTTAAGTCACAATCATCCATCTCTTTATGCACATAATTTATTTTTTTCCAAATTTACTTCCAATAATATTTCTCTACTCATCCTTATCTATTTTCCTCTAAATCATTATGTCATAAAATTGACATGAGAATCATCATGGACAATACCTTAACCAATTATTCACATTTTGTACTACAATTATTATATATTTTTCAATTCCCATTTTTGCTAAAAATTCCATTGCCTTTAATTTATTTTCCTTTACTCAACAAATTATAAATTCCAATAAATCGTGAATTTTCCAATTCCTCCCACTAACACTTTTATTAATTATGCTATATCATGCTTTACTTATTAACCATCAAAATTCAACGTTATATATATAAAATTATGGTTAGCCAAATATTCCAATTGATTCCAAAATTTAATTCTTTTGTCCCTTCCAATTTCAATAATAGTCATACAGTCCTTTATTCATTTTTCTTTCTTTATTTTAGTCTAACCTTATAAAGGTCTTCTACTCCCTTGGAAATTTCTTCATTTTCTTCATACACATTAAGAGCTCATCCTTCTTATTTAATTTTTATTGTAACTGAATATCTCTCTCTCTTACACAATACTAATCATTTTTCAATTTAATACCACAATTAATCTTTATTCACTCAATTTAATATTTCTACTCACTTAACATATTTATTAATTTACATTAACACTAGTATATGACCCATGCGATGCACGAAAATTTTGTATACTTAAAAGTGTATGTTAATAAAAAATAAATTTTATTTACAATTTAGTTATTTAGATGATAAAATTAAATATATAATTAATTAATGTAATTTAATCAAGTAAGCAATTAGAAATTAATTTATTAATATAAAATCTTATAAGAAAAAATAAATATGAAATGATGATGAATGAAATATATAAATAATGCATTCAAAAATAAGAAACACTAACATCCAAAATAAAATGCATCCAACACTTAAATTAAAAAGTAAAAGTTCAATCATCGAAAAAAAAGGTCTTCAGTTCTGAGAATCTTCAAATGATGTTGCCGGATCTATACTCCTGCAATTATGTTTACATCATACATAATTGTTATCTATTTATGGAACAGAAAGAATTCAACTAATTAATGAATAAACGTAAAACCTTACTCGCGTGTACATATTTTTTTTGCTGGTGTTTGACGCAAATTATCATCTTCTTCATATGTACACGAATTAGCAGGCATCTCTGTTGATATCTTCCTTGTATTTGATGAAGAATGATTTTCCACTAAAAGCTGAAATAATGGATAAATGTAAAACCTTACTTGCGTGTACATATTTTTTTTTGCTGGTGTTTGATGCCAATTATCATCTTCTTCATCTGCACACAAATTAGCAGGCATCTCTGTTGATATCTTCATTGTATTTGATGAAGAACGATTTTCCACTAAAAGCTGAAATAATGGATAAATGTAAAACCTTACTTGCGTGTACATATTTTTTTTTGCTGGTGTTTGATGCAAATTATCATCTTCTTCATATGCACACAAATTAGCAGGCATCTCTGTTGATATCTTCCTTGTATTTGATGAAGAACGATTTTCCACTAAAAGCTTAAATAAAACATGAATGATGACCAAATTTGTAAGCCATAGCATTAAACTTAAAAAATGTAACACAAAAAAAAAAAACAAATTACAAATCCAAAAGTTCATCTATAAAGATGAAAGACAAATTTACCTTTGTGATGTTTATGCTATGACAATGTGCAAACTTGTAACTGAAGCAAGGAAACCGGAGGAGATGGTTGAATTGTTTTGCAGTAAGAATCGGAAAGAGTTATTAGAATGTGGATTTAGAGTGAGGAGTATAGAGGGTTATTAGAATGTAATTCAGAATGAGGAAGATAGAGGGATATTAAAACATGGAAGGAGCAGTTTTATAGGAAGGAGCAGTTTTGCAGTAAGTAAAAATTGGTTTTTATTTATTAATTAGATAATAAATAATTTAAAATAGATTTGATAATAATTTTAAAAGATTTGATTAGATATATAAAAGATTTAATTAGATATTTATTTTAAAAATTAATACGGATTTAATATTGATAATATCATGAAAAATTTGATAAAATGTGAAAATTAAATATTTATTAAATTAATTATTTTTATTTATTTTTTAAAATATATATTATTAGATAATTTGATAGCATAACTAATAATGTTTAAAATTTGACTAATAAATATTTAAAAGGGATAATTTAAAATAGATTTGATAATAATTTTAAAAGATTTGATTAGATATATAAAAGATTTAATTAGATATTTATTTTAAAAATTAATACAGATTTAATATTGATAATATCAGGAAAAATTTGATAAAATGTGAAAATTAAATATTTATTAAATTAATTATTTTATTTATTTTTTTTAAAATATATATTTTTAGATAATTTGATAGCATAACTAAATAATGTTTAAAATTTGAATAATAAATATTTAAAAGGGATAAATAGATAATTCTTAACAATACAATAATAGAATAAAATAAAATAATACAATTTAAAACTTAGTAAAAATTAAAATTTATCTCGTAATTAATGTATTAATATAAAATTTGATATATTAACATTTATATTTTACACAATCAAATTATAATATATAAATTTGGATTTAGTTTTCACGCAACAGCATATTCCTCTATAATTGATGTAATATTTAAACTTGGAAGATAGCAAAACAACGAAAAAATAAATAAATTGTTTGAAAAAATAAATAAAGTGCCATATCATATATAGATATTCTGTTGCAGAACGAACGCCACATAGCAACGGAAGGATTATATGTGATTTTGGTGAGTTGTTAGTTAAAAAATTGAAAAAAACTATGTGTGATAGTGGTGATTTGTGAGTTAGCATTATGTGTGATAGTAGTTAACAAAATATTAATTAAGTAAAAAAAGATAATTTAAAATGAAATAAAAATTTAAGATTAAGTAAAAAAAATGAGATTAATGATATTGTGACACAGTTACCTTTGTTTTCTGTTTTATAATATATATATATATATATATATATATATATATATATATGATTTCTTTTCTTTTTATATTTTCCTTTCTTTTCTTTTCTGGTTTTCTTTTCTTTTCTTTTCTGTTTTGGTTTTCCCTCTTCACTGCCGGCAGCTCTACATTCTTCTTTCATAGCCGGCAGCTCCCAAATTGCCATGTCTTCATGGTTTTCTTTTCACTCAAATTTTATGAACTTCATTTTACTCATCTAGGAATTTTATCAAACACTTCAACTCATCAAATATCATCACCATTAAATAGCCCCTATTTTGCCGTGAATACCCCACATCCAAGCCACTTTGCTGCACTTTGATGTTTTGTATGATTCATGACCATAATCACATTCCATACAAGTCCTATTATCATCTACTACTAAATTCTATTCCAAAACACACAAAAATTACAATGATTTCTTCATCTCCTACCATCACCGAATCTACATGAAGCTAAAAATTTAATTTTTATTTCATCCTAATGCTATAAACATACTCCCCATGCATGAATTAATCCTAAACCTTAGCTAGGATCAAACGAAACATTTTCTAACCACCTTACCTTGATCCATCGAGCAACACAGCCCCTCAATACATAAAATTCCTTCACGTCAGCCTCAATTTCTGAGTTTAAGATGCCTTTGAGGTGGTGGATAGATTTTACAAAGTTGGGTAGATGAATTGATATAGAAAACTTGAAGTTTGGACAGGTGAACGTAAGAAAATCGTGAAGGAAAAAGAGAGCAGAACGTGCAGCCAACAGCAGGGGAATAAGTCAGTGATGGAGTGGGAAAAATCGGAAGAAATTGGGATGAAAATGCTGAGTTTTGGGTCCTCTTTGTTGTATACTTTGTCCAATAGAAATTTGCCACTTGTCCACTAAATAAAATTTCCCTTAAAAAATCACTTATTCACACTTATACCATTAAATATCTTATTATTTTTATTTTTTAAAATTTTTAGATTTTAATTTTTACTATTAATTAAATTTTATTTATTTAAGAAGTATTGGTCAAGTTTTGACCAATTGACTAACTCCAATATTGAATTACCATAATATCCTTATACTATTTCACTATATCCCAATATATTCTAACATTAGTTTTATTATTTTAAATTTTGAATTTTATATTTTTATTGTTATTATTTCTCATATATTTTTGGCTAATCATAGTAATTTGTTGACTCACAGAATGGTTTGACCAATCATGGGTAATGAAATTACCAAATTACCCTTAACCATAAAAATTGCGTAAGTTTCTACTTTTACACTTGATTTCTTCTATTAATTCACATGATCTAAAATTTTATTACATATAAAATTATTTATCTTAAATATCATCATTCTAGGGTCTCATTTTGATCTGGACAGAGAAAGTCCTGATGGGACTCTCACCGAGTACCTCCCTGAACCCTATTGAACAAACCCTTCATTTAAATATTTTAACAAAAAATTTCTCTTTAAAATTCCTACACTCCCTAACTTATTTAAAACATAAGAAATTTAGGGCTCTCACAATACAGTATAGTTTGTTTGTGTCATGAGATGTAACTTAGGATCGTTTTAGATTCTTTTATGAGTGATATGATGACTAAGTGTGATCTCAGAATATGATTTGTATTGTGATGTGAATGAATGTTATTGGATATGATATGTAATTGGTGATTAGTTGTGGATATTAAGATTGTTAGGTATGATCGAGCTAAGATAAATGAAAATGATTTATAGGTAATTTATCTAGAAAAAGTCTTTAAATATAAGGAAAAACATTTTCAATCTATTTTCTAGGCAAGAAGATCTTATGGATTAGAAATGATTATTACATGCCTTAGAAAATTATTTAACTCACTTTTGGATCAAAGAATAAGTAAATTTGAATTGAAATTGAAAAGGATAAGTGAAAATCGTTTAGTGATTACACTAGCACCAAATACAAACCATAACTCAAAAAGAACAATTTAGTTTGTAAATTTGTTAAAAGGAATAAGTGTATATAGTAAGCGTACATCACAGCCTTTAGGTTGTGACAATCGAAGATCTTTTTTTAGTGATACAATAACAGACACACATAAATCATAATTGTGCTAATTAGAAATATATTTTATGTAATTTAGTAATTAAATATATTACGTGCATTTAAGCAAGTTTGCTACCTTTAGATATATAAAATAAATCTAAAGTAATAAATTAATTACTACTATTATGTTCACCAATTATAAATACAACTAATCAACGTTTGGGTGATTCTTAAATGCCTTATAATTATGAATTTTAATTACTTCAATAAAAATATATTCAATCATGTTTTTCCCATTTATTAGTATCTTTAAATTATGAGTAACTGAAAATTATCATTAACTTGATTTTTATGAAACTTTAAAGTTTAGCCACTTTGGTAACAAACTATCATAGTGTATAAAATATCGAGACATTAAATCATAATCAACATATAATTAAACATCAAACTTTAATTTTTTTTCATTGTTTTTTTACATATACATAATAATATATGATAGAAAATTGGAGGTGTCCATAGGCCAGATCGAGCCGAGTTTGAGTCAAGCCTAAGCTTTGTATTAACGGACTATATATAAGTTTGAGCCCAATTTGACCCGATTATTCAGGTTTGAATATTAGCCCAAGCCTTTTTTAAATTTTATTAAGCAAGCCTGAGCCCAAGCAAGCCTGGCCTTTTCTTTGCATTTAATTTTTTGTTTCTTTGCTTTTTTTTTTAAAATATTTTATTACCTTTAAAGTTTAATTTGGTTCGTTAAATTTTGTATGACAATTTTCTTATTAAATATATATAATACTTATTAATCAACAATGTTTTAAATATATGTAATTACGTTATATTTAGTAAAATATATAAAAAAATTAATATTAATTATGTTTGGGCCGAGCCGACTTAAGTCTCTACAGATAAAGGTCGAGCTCCTCTCAAAAATTCATCAGACCTATCTTTTGTCTAAGTCTGTTCATTGGACCTAATTTTTTTTTTCAAACCCATTAAAAATCAAACTAAATTTTATACTTTAACAGACCGTCTGTCCCATGGATAGGTCTACAAAGACCTTAACATGTAACAGCAGTACACTAATAGAATAATAAAAAAAGGTAAAACTTCTAAAATCACCAAAACAGTAAGCACCATGCGAAGGGAAAAAAATACAATATTTTATGCCATATCCACATTAATATGACATTTAGAAATAAAATATTCCGCATCAAGCCCATAAATTAACATAAAACTTAATGCTCACGGTTTGATTATTCCAGTAACAATTTTGTTTTTCAAGCGTAGGGGATCGACATCATCATCGCTGTCATGGCTGCCAATTCTTCCACAAGATTGTTTTACGTTAAACTGGTAATATATGCAATTATAGTAAATTCTTTTGCTAAATTAATAATTATAAACTTATGGAGTTTTGTCATGACATACAATTTCGTGAAGCTTAATTTATTCAGGTCTCAACAAGAATTTTAACCATTCAAAGCATGAATGTCTTTCTCAATATTTAAGCATACAATCAACTGGAAAAACTTAATTACTTAAATGGAAAAAATCATTAGCTCCTAATGTGATGACCAAAAATTTTTCGACCATAATTTAATTATTTAATACTCGATATAAATTCCTTAATTCGATAAGAACAATTTCAAATAATTGTGTAGGGCACATACGTATGTGGATCTCTTAGCTCATACAATCTGTCCCTAAATTAGAAGATTTCGTCTACTTTGAGCTTGGGTGAGACAACCTACCTTACACGTAAGCATCTTCCTTAAATTTAAAATTTATTTAAATTCATTAAATAGATGTGTATGAGTCAATTTTATATTCTAGGAATTGATTAAGCATTTGGAAGGAAAACATATACATTTATAAATACAATTAAGATATATATATATATATATGTATTTATAAAGTATATGGAAATATAATATATATATATATATATGAATATTAAAACCTAAGAATAAATATATATTATTAAATATATATCAATATAAACTAATATCATTAAAAATAACAAAAGTATACTATATATTGGTATTTTTAGGAATATCAATATAGAACAAACAAATATAATTTAAGTTATGTTACTTTTTTTATAACAATTTAAGTTATATTATAATAAAAAAAATAATAAATATATATAATAAACAACTCTCGATAGGCTTCCTCAAAAAGCCAATCAGGAGCAACTTACTCCCGCCACCGTGGGAGCTGGTTGACTAGGAAATACGAAAACAGAGGACTTGATCCTTTGGGGGAAAAAAAAAAGAAAAGAGAAGGAGATGGTTCACGACACAGAGGAAGCTCTTCCTCTTTAAAGAAACTGAACTGGAAAGAGGGAGAGGAATGAAGATCAAAGGAGCTACGAAGAGAGGAAGGAAGCCAGATAGTGGCTGGAGAAAACTGAAAAGAAAACAAGGAAGTAGAGAGGAGCAGATTCTGTTTAACCAGCTATTCCATATTGTATAGTGGTCTGTCGAAGGGAAGACAGAGTGATGAATGTCATAGGTGCCGTTGGCTGGAAACTCTCTGTTCTTAAGAGTTGATGATGATGACGATGGTGTAAGGCAGAAAGTGAGGTTTGGATGATAGGAGAAGAAACAGTGAAGGCTTTTAGAGGAAGCAGTGAAAGAGTTGCCAACAAGGCCTTCTCCACGTGAAATGGCAGAACAGGGGGCCTGGGGGGAAGCTAATTATCGGGTTCTGAAAGCTGAAGAAGGAACGTGAAGTGCAGCCAAAAGACGAGAGGAAAATCAGTAGGAAGAACTGAGGTAGCTAACAAGCTTTGGGGGTGTTCTCTTGGGCTGAGCTGAAGCAAATTAATGGAGGTTGAGAGTTTCAAAGTGGTTTTCCCTCGGCAATCCAGGGGACCTCTCGGTGCAAAACAGAGACAAAACAGAGACAGCAAAGGTGTTGAAAGGCTTGAGGCAAGTGAAGTGCAGCAAGAAAGAAAGGCTGACTGAGAGCCACTAACAAGAGACATTTTCGGCTGAAGTAGAAGGCTGATCAGATGTGGTGTGAGACGGTTTGAGTGGCTGTTTGAAGGCAGGAACGTTAGCTCGTGGTGTTGAGTTTGGTGCACAAAATAGAGCACTAATAGGCTGTGTTTAAAGGTCATGTGAAAGGCTGACAATAGGCTTAAAGATAGCAAGGAACCAAGACTGTTTAAGGGCTCTCTCTCGTGTAAACCCAAAAGATTAGGAGAAGGAAATGCAAGCAGCCAATATGAGCTGTACATGAACAAGGACGCTCGGTTCTAAAGAATTTTCAAGGTTAGTATGTTACTTTGATTAGGAAGATTAATATATATATATATATATATATATATATATATATATATATATAGATACATACATACATATATATATAGATAGACATTAAATGATGAGTATGAAATATTGAATGATGGAGTCCTGTTGGCAATGTGATTTCTAGGTGTAGTTAAGGAGGGACTTTAAGGTTTTATCGTCTCAGTTTATCATGTCATACACAAAAATAAACAGTGAATTAGAAAAACACAAAATCAAAATCACCAGAATCATGCAACAAATTGCTTTCGGGATAGAAGCTAACCTTTTTCTGTGTTGCTCGTATAGAGAAGTTCAACTTTTGAATTTGGCAACCCACGAACAATCCCCAATTTAGCGTTAACTCAAGACTCTCTAGTTGGGAGAAGCATTCTAACGATTTCCACACAAGTAATACACAAAAACAAGACTTTTGCCTAGGCAAAAGGAGGAGGAAGGGGATTATTTTATGAGTGCTAGCTCTAAGAGGCAGAGCGGCTATCAAGAACATTCTGTCTAACTTTTAGACTTAATATTGTTTATATAATGCCTCTTAATAAAATCTTAAAAAGGCCTTAACATTAGTTCAACTAGATTGGGTCTTTTGGGCCTTTTAAATTAGTTAATCCAAATCCAATTGACTCGCAGGGCATACTCTAACAATCTCTCACTTGCACTACAGCCAATTGGTTATGTATTTGGATCAATAATTTAGGCCAGCCATGAATTATTAAATTAACAATACATAATTATAATCTCATTATAACTAAAAAGACCAAAACACCCTTTAGTCATCTCAGGCTAAAATTACCATCAATTAAATCCTGAATTCTAGTTGGAACATGATTCTAGTATTATTAGGAATCCTACTTGTACTAGGATTCATCACATGAATCCTTATTGTGTGTAACCAATTACCATTAATTAAAGACCAGTTACCTTTTTTTGGTCATACCCTTATTATGTGTAACCCTTTAGGTTTCTACTACATTAGCAGTGATTCAGAATCTCATTCATAAATCATAAGCCAAGATTCATCTCTAGCAATGCCTCATGGTTACCTAAATAATGAAAACGTTGATGAGTTGATGACAACCTTTCCATGAGCAATTACCGTATAATTCGATCCTTTCGTCATCCAATATCTCAGTTGAACATAGAGTATGGAACATGTCATCTCTATTAAAGTTCAACTTGTTTCTCAATCACAAGATAAATTATTCAATCAAATGAATTCAAGATCTCATCTTAAGTCTTATTTGTATTGTGGCCACAAATTTTCAATCATCAATTTTTATTAAGAGGTTTTGAGATATAGACTCTTGTTACCAAAAGGGACAAATCCAATCTTGATTACTCACAACCCTCATATGATTCATGATGTACCCAATTATTGTTTTACTTGCAACCCTTATTGAGCTATGTTTACCAACATCAAAGTATACTAATCCATATATAGGATACCATGGTAATCTCAAGTCTAAGGATTAGATATACCATTGCCATTTGAAAACATCTAATGACACTCAATGTAACGATCCACATAGAGTTCTCAAGATGGGTCAATCCAATATATTCATTCGCAATGGTCACCCATGTATTCATCTGGATATCACTATATCCATGACTAATGAGATCAGTGTATCGTCCAAATTTTCGAAATTTCGAACCAAATTTTTCCTTTTTCAATCCGTTGGTTGGGATGTGCTTAGTGTCACAGATTCTTTGTAAAGCTAAATTTACATTAGCTAAATCAATATCCATTCATTTAGCTGGTCCCAATTCAAATATTTCTAAACATATGCCTAGTCTTATATAAATTAAATTTAATTAACAAGAGCCATACAATTAGTAATAACTTATACTTCCTTACATGCATCTATATCGAATGTAAATACAATTTCATCTTCTTTTAGTTACATCCCCTGTTTCTACATATGTACTATACTATTGAATCTAAATACAAAAAAAAAATAATTGTACACAATGTACCTTCAAGGTGGCACTAAAATTGCCTCGAAGGATCAAATTAAGCCCCTCACTATGCAAGACTACTATAGATAATCTGGAAGGAAAAGTAAGGGGTGAGCTTACACTCAATAAAGAATACATATAAAGATACAGTTACCGTAAACTATATGCAAGTTTCTAAATCAAATATTTAATACCAAAACTTAAGGAATAGTTCTAAATGAAAATTCAAAAAGAATTTTCTCTACAGCTCGTTAGGATTTTAGGGCTGAGTAAGAAAAGATGCTTTAAAGCACCTCATTGGTTCCTTTTTCCTAACACCTAAGCTATAGAGATATTGAGAAAATCTTATTAGAGAAAGAATTCACATGTTTTGAAATAAGAGTCAAATCAATTTAACGCAACAGAAATTTACTTTGCAATAATGTATCATGCAATTATCATAAATCTTTCAAATCATAACATATATCGTAATTCAAACCAAATAAAAAATGTTCGTATCAGACCATTTCAAATTCCACAATCTAGATATCAAAATTCAGAACTCATATAAAATATAGATAGGTAACAATAAGTGGAGACATTGCAATAACTCAGTGTAAATCAAGCAGTCCAGATATCCCGTAAGGGAAAATAATAATCAGATAAACATCTAGCCATAATCCAACATGGTCTACAGTGAGCACTAATCAAGTGTCATCTGTGACCGCTACGGATTGGATCAAATTCTACAGCAATATAGAGCTCAGAGAACAAATATCAAATACAGATATTATAGGGTAACTCGAAGGTCACACTGTAGTCCAAATATTGCCAGATCCAAAATTATACAGTAGTCTAGATACTGTAAGATTACAGTTAGCCAGTGTCTCAAAACTTAAAGTTTCATAGTTCAGAATTCAAATCGATAAACCAAATTGTACTAATTTTCACAAGAGTTCACAAAACAGATAAACAGAATTTTCAGATCAAATCAGAGTCATATCCAAATATCAAAACTTATTAATTTCCAACATCTACAATGAAAACCAATTTTCAAATGCCGTAATTTTTATTAAGTTCATAAAACTAGAATTAAAATAGAAAAGTCACATATCTTCAAGTCATGAAATTTAATGAGCTTTCAAAACTGAATTCCTGAGAAAATCTATGCTTTTAATGTGTTTTCGTAAATTCCTAACTTAGGTCATTGTAACTATTGTTTTTACAAAAATTCAGCAGCAAAACAGCATAAATTTTCTAAACCTCCTGTAAAGCAAACATAGTTTATGAACCCAATGCAGTTGATTTTAAATCCACTTTAGTATCTCCTACGTTCCTTATATATATTCCTTACCTATCAATCACAGTGCAACTTAACCAAATCTGTCAGTAGTCAAAATACGATAACGAGCGTATAACCCTTCTAGCACCAACTTACTCCTGGACCGCAAAAAATCATTAAAACTTGATTAATTGTCAAAACTTACTTTCACAGAATATTCATAAATCTTAGAGACCTTCCACATCACCTAATTCAACTACAAATCCGGTCTAATTCCTATCGAATGCTAAAACGATAACTACCATAAAAACATCTCCTTTTTCGATTTCGGCTTCACCGACATTCTTATATTTATTTACACACTATTCTACAACCATTTTTGTATCAAATGGAGCATGGTTTCCCACACCCCTTTCACTTGGCCGGATACACACTCACACACATTACTAAATTTCATGCTATTCTAACACCATATTCACACTTCTCATGATTTCTACATTATTCCTACACCAATATAACATCAAAACTACACATCTTCATTGTAAATCCTTGTGGCCCATACCTTAAAGGCACTATCCTAAGGGATTTTCATCAATCTAAGGCTATATATATTCTTTACTAACTTAAAACAACAACATATATTTGAAGAAATTAAAAAGAAAATTTTCTATCTTAAGCTTACCCATTGGACGAAACTTTAAAGGGACTAAAACACCAAGTAAATGGCTTCTCCTAAGGTTGATCTCAAGATATCTTATTAGGCTCTTGAAGATGAACAACTTTGCTTAAAGAAAGTTTTGGATTTGAATTGGTTTTAGTGGTGTTTCTCGAGGCATCTCTCACTTAAGCTTAAGAAAGAAAATGAAAGAGGTGAAATGCTGGAAGAAAACGTAGAGAATGGTAAAATGAAGAGAGTGGCCGGGCAAATGTGTGACAACTGCGACTTTCTTATCTTTAAAAAAAATTAATATATTGTTAGGAGTATTTGGATTATTAAAATTTTGAGAATCATGCGGATTATGAAAGTAATGAACTAAGCATGAGAATTAAGAGAAATTGTTCATGAAGAATATGAGGATTAAGGAATTATAAGAATTAATTAGTTGGAGATAATTTAATTGAAAGATTAGAAATTATGGACATTTAACTTACGATTGATAAGGATACGTTTTAAGGAAATAAAGAACTTATCTAGTGGCTTAAAGTATGTTTATGAGTTTCATGGGATTTAATTACTTAAATTATTGTTAAACTTTGGGAACTTAATATTAGCAAATATTTAAGGAATTTGAGGACAAATAATGGATAATAAGTATAATATAAATATGACAAGATGTATATAATAAACATAAAGGGAAAATGGAAATAAATAAATATTATATATATAAATATAATCAAAGATTATATATAATATAAAAAAAAAGTTGGTGGAGTTTGGTGGGATAATCCCCACCAAACCCACGTTGATGGTCTGCCAAATGCAAACCATCACCATCCCTTTGGTTGGCTTAAACATAAGCCAAATAAAGAAAAAAAAGAAGAAAAGAAAGAAAGAACCAAAGAGAGGAGAAATAGAGCCAATAGAGAGAAAGAATAAAGAAGGGGCTACTGACAGTGGAGGAAAGAATAAGAGGTAAGGAGAGCAAATCAATAAAAAAAAGGGCTATCATGAAGGGCCGAACGAGAGGCTGAGCAAGGCTGTGTAGGTGGGGGACAGTGACTGATTAAGCATTAGAAACCAGTGAGAATCATGGTTGCAAATTGAACTGAACCAAGGCTGTTGTTCCAGTTCGATTTTAGACTAAAGTAAGGGCAGTTCTCCGTGGCTTTAAAGGCTGATCTTATGTGGCTAAACAATGGAGCATAAGGGCTGATCAAGGTACTTCTTGAAGGCTGGAAGGTGGTGTGTTGGGGCTGTTTTTGGAGCTAAACAGGTATTGGAAAAGAGGGTAGAATGGTATTGATTTAAGAGGCTGATTTCAAGGTTTAGAACAGGGGAAACAGTTTAATAAAGGAAGCAGAGTGCGACTAAACCCAAGGCTAATTGTGACCTGAATTTTGGAGCCAAGTGAAGGCTGACTAGGGTTGATTTTTTAGGAGCTGTCAACAAGGGTTTGAAGGTAGAAACTGGCGGCATAGTGATGGATGAACCCTTGTTGTTTAAGCTGGAAGAAAAGGAAGAAAATGAGCTTGGAACAGGGCTATAGCAAGGGAAAATGGGGCGAGATAAGGACTAGAAAATAGAGAACTCTTGGCAAGGAAGAGGCTTCGTTTCAATGGCTGAACATGATTGGTACAAGGAGCTTCCTTAGGAGTTAAAGCTTAGGGTTTTAAGCTAGACTTTTATGGCTTTTTAGGAGCTGAATTTAGTTGGTCTAAAGGCTGATTATAAGAACCAAAAATATGCTAATTGAGCAGTAAAATGATGCTATTTTAAAATTTGGATTTTAGCTGGTGCTTGAGAGCTAATGTAGCCACTGTTAAGGGTTCATTAAAGAGTGTTTTGAAGGATGTTTTGGTGTAGATCAAAGGTTGAATAAAATGGACAGAAATGAGCGATTTTTTAAGGCTGATTATGGCATCTAAGAGGCTGAAAAGGTACTGTCTAGGTGCTGTTTTGGGCTATTGTTAGGGGATGGTTTAAGGATATTGAAGCAGAATTTTTAAGACATTGGCTAGCATTTTAAGCATGGTTGAAGGTTGCTTTTTGTAGCTATTGAGGTTGGCAGTTTAAGGCTGTTAAAGGGCCAAGTTTTGAGACTTAAGAACAAAGAGTGTAGGCTGGATTTGGTGGCCCTTCAGACGTGTAAAGGCTGAGCAATAGAGGTTGTCCATGGTGGCCAGAATAGAAAAAAAAAAGGAAGGAAATTACACATTTTAGCTGAGTAAGTATCGAAACTCAGTAAGAGATGTTGATTTAAATTGTATTAAATATTTAGAATTTTATTGGATTAATACTAAGTTGAATTGATTATATTTGAACGTGTAGCGCTACATAAAGGCGACGAACACAGATCTAGTAAATCACGAAGTGCGCGTATGCGATGCTCTAAATTGGTAAGACGACTTCAGGGTGCCACTTTTATAAAATTAATTAGAAAATAAACTTGTGTAAATTGATGCTAATCCGATGTAATCATGTTTAAATATGTAGCATGGCGCTAAGGCAACAATCGAATTCGAGCTAGGCTCGACGCTCGAGCGCTGAGCATAGGAGTAGGTAAGACATTTATATAAGCCTGCGGTAGATATATATTGTGTAGGTCATATAATATTGCTTAATCGAATGAACTGACAGTGTAAATGATTTTAATATTGATTTAGTGATCTTATAGCCAAATATTGAGTTTGGAGAATTATCGAGGAATTTGGACATATGATGATGTTTCAATGGATAAATGATCTCGGTTTTGGTTGTGGATAAGTTTCGGACTTAATATTAATGATATTGCATTATCTTGATATTTTGATTATAATATTTAAATTTTGTGAGGTACTAAGAGGACCCATATTGGTGATGGGGGTCTTAGTGTCGATATTGTGATATTGAGTTGTGACGAATGAACATGATTTGTGCATGTTTGATCTTATTGAAATTGAGGTTGAGTCTTAACATAGTTTAAATTGTTGATATATTTAAATAAATGAATGTCAAACTTGTGACTATATAGTGTCAGCAATAACTCTGAAGTAGGCTTGAATGATGATATTAGTACTTGCATAATTTCGGTATCGTGGTATAGAATGTTTAGGATACTATTTGTTCAAGAAATTAACTAAATCTTTTGTGTGGATAAACTGCTGACTTTAGAATGATTCAGTAAGACCTTCATCTAATTATATGATATTATTATTTTGTTTTATAAGCCATATAAAAATGATTTGAAACTGTGATGACTGTACGATAGTTAATGAAATTGGATATCGAGTCGGAATTGTGGTCATGTGTCAATATGTTAAACCATTGATGGATTGGATAGGTAATTGTTGACATTGTAAATTTTAAAATATATGCCTTAGTGTGTGACTAAGCATGGTGAAGTCAAATTATTGAGATGGAAATGAATTTAATTGTAGTGAATGAGAGTGGTGTGGGACTTACCTTTGATTGGAAGCTCAAGGAAGAAGGATTGCAAAGTGTATAAGGTAAGTGGATTAAGTAAAGTCTGTTAGCACCATCTTGTAGGAATGGTTTAAATTTTATAAATTCGTTTCTGCTTGGGCTGGATTGAAACTTGTGTATTCACGTATAGCATGTTTTGAGTTTCATTACTTAATATTTATGTTTTAAGGACTTGCATTATATTTTAAATTAGCAAAGTCTTGGTTTGAACTGACATTCGAAATATATCCAAAGCACCTTATATTTCAAACTCAAAACTGATTTAATAAGTGATTTGAAATTCGTGGAAGCCAAGTGCTACAAGAGGAAATTGTTTTCGAACTGTTTTTGAGTGCGAGCATATCCTACAACCTTCGGGTTATTTCTAGCCTATCGAGCTTAGCTCTAGGCCTTATTACCAGTCTATCGAGCTTTGTGCTCTAGACTACTATACTATATTGTACCTATCGAGCCTAGTGCTCTAGGTAAACTGTTAGGCTTGTCTGGAAAACCAGTAGACAAGTTCCAGCTCTTGACTGATAAACGAGACTGGAGTACCGTTCTATGGCCATAGATTTCATGTTGCTTGCAACACCATTCCATCACTAGCTAGGATGGACACTGTTATCATATCACTGACTGAGGATTCTTGCCTAAACTCTACATACTGTCGTTTTACTACAAAATTGATTTCAGTGAATTGGGACTACACGCCTAACAAGTACTGATTTTCATTTTATGAACTTCTTGATTTATCGAAGTTTATACTGATTGATTTATCAAACTATCAACTGATTGATTTATTGAAGTGCCTACTGATTGATTTATCGAAGTGCCTACTGATTGGTTTATCGCAAAGTATACTGATTGGTTTATCGAAGTTCATAATGACTAGTTTATCAAAGTGCATAGTGTTTTGATTTAATCGAAATGCATAGTGATTGATTTATCAAAATGGATAGTGAATGGATTTAATTGAAATGCATAGTAAATTTGATTTAAATAGAGTCCATAATGAAAGTATTTCGAACTTAAGTGCATGGTGAAAGA
Organism: Heritiera littoralis; assembly: GCA_031772115.1. Lineage (NCBI taxonomy): Eukaryota > Viridiplantae > Streptophyta > Magnoliopsida > Malvales > Malvaceae > Heritiera > Heritiera littoralis. Next base: position 357,255 of record JAPDPK010000200.1, read on the forward strand.
GTTTGAACTAAAGTGCATGGCGAAAATATTTTGATTTAAGACCGTGATTGAATACCATGCATGCATGTCACGTAAGCATTGTTTTTCCTACACTTGCATGTAGATCGACATGAGTCTAAGATGCATTTACTTAAACTACTTATTGAGCCGTGGTTTTGCTCACCCTTTTCTAACATCATCGCAGATTATACGAGCTAAAGTTCACGCTTGGAGTTCCGTGTGAGCTCTTAAGGACTGTACCCAGTAATGGTACTTGCTTAAGTCCTCCAAGTGCTATTTTTTGTTTCCTTTAAGGTATATGAAATTCTACACATCAAGTTGGTTGTAATGTATAAACATTAGGTAATGCACACAATACATCACATCAAGTTGGTTGTCATGTATAGACATTAGGTAATGCACAGTACATGGCATTGGAAATTGTTTGGGACTTAATGTCACAGCTCGTGACCCTATTTTTTCACCTTATTCTATACATCTTATATGGTTGGCTGTCTGCGATACTTTACTTTTTTTTTACATATTAACAATTTCATATTAAATTATCATATGAAATACATCCCCTATCTTACTTCATAAGAAAGTAGTACTGTGAATATGTCTAAATACAGAAAATAAATAATCATACCTTATTAATTAAATCGATCTGTCGCATCGTCCTCGAATGCGCAGTCGAAAATCCTTTTACGTTAGACTCTCGGTCTTCAAAAACCTGAAATGTTAAAATTAAGGGGTGAGCAAACCACGGCTCAGTAAGGGAATTATATGCATACTTGATATTTAGCTTCCTATATGCTGAAAATCTTTTTCATTTTTTTTCCTATGGGCTCTAGGCTCGTATGCAGGAAGGATACTACAGTCGGCTAGGGATCCGGATGGAGTAAGGTAGGTATTTTGAAATACCTATCTTATCCCGGAACCTAGAAGCAACTGTAGAGAGTAAATTTCATTTCGTTTGGAAATTCAAATCCTTTCCTTTTTATTTCATAACATTTTCATATTCTTTTTCTCATAATGCTTTTATGAAATAAAGCATTTAATTAAAATAACTAATATTCATAAATTCTTTGAAAAGAATATTAGTTAAATCATCTTCCTTTTCTTTTAAAACTCATTCCATGTTTTACTGTACTCTCATAATTAGTACAGTACTTTAAATAGAAAAATAAGCTATTTAATTCTTTTTCGTAAAATATATAAATCATTTAAATCTAATATTCAATTTAAAAATTTAACTAAGAATATTAGATTTAATTTCCTTCTTTTTTCTTTTAAAAATATGTCACATATTCATATTACATATCATTTGAAAATCATCTCGTAGTACTAAAATCAGTACTGAATAAGCATTTATAAAAATGCTATAAATCATTTCATTTCACATATCACATATCATGTAAAACCTTTACATTTCACATATCACATATCATGTAAAACATTTTCATTTAAAACATATCATATGTGGAGACAGTGGCAACCACCGAGCCCTATCATGCAATAATACCCGAAGGTATAAAATAATCATGTCAGACCTATGGCCATAGTCTATAATTGTCCTCGACGGATCACTGATCAGGTGTCGGCCAGGACTACATATCACATGTTACATATCACATATCACGTATTACATATCACATGTCGGCATAATAGAGGAGACAACTAGTCTCAAAACCATGTTTTCATCATAAAATAACCTTTATGAAATTTATAAAAATATATAATTTCATCATTTAAAACCATAAAGGTTAAAAATCATTTAGTGAATATTTATAAAAATATTCATAAAAATATTCACTATATTTCATTTCATCTTTCGTCTTATTACGTGTAATTTATCTATCCCGAGAATTTTCGGTGATTTCATTATCACCATTCTCGAAAATATGAATATTTTAAAATAAATTTTCATTATATTCATGTTTTATGAAATTTAGTAATTTTCTCGTTTTTCGTGATTTAATATCGATTTTCGGAAATAAAATCATTTAATATGATTTTATGAAATTTTTCTAAAATTTTCGGCAGCATAACGGCTGCCGATTGACTATCCTCCTGCACGGAAAATACAATTTATAAATTCCAGTCAGTACTTCATCCCAAATTTCCAACCAGTCATTCATCAAAATATTTCATAAAATATTTTTCATAAAATAATTCGAAATTAAAACATGCAGACTGAATATCCCTACAGTGCTGCACATGCATCCCTTACCTTTTCCGGGTCGGCGACTTCCTCTTACCGGTCACGCCCGTACTCCATCTCCCGATTCCTCATCTCAATCGTCGAGAATAATTTCTGGAATTTAAATTCTAAATTTTAGAATTTTCTCAAATTATTTAAATAAATAAATTATTTAAATAATTATCATTAATAATTTCCCGGATTTCTTACCGATTCCCGAGTTCCTGAGAATTTTTTCGAATTTCGAAAATTTTCTTTCTCTCTTTCTTCTTTTTCCCCTTTCTTTCTTCCTTTTTCTTTTTCTTTCTTTTTCTTTTCTTTTTCTCCTCATGTTCCTCTTTTCTGGTCTGAACCGGTTCAGACCGGTTCAACCCGATCCGCCTCATCACCGCCGGTTCAGCTTCATCCCGCCGGCATCACCGCCGGTTCGGGCCTCCCATAGCTTACCGGAGTGGTGGGGACGTCGGATCTGGCCTCGGTTTCGCCCATCACTGGCGACGACGCCGGATCTGGCAGCGTGGGTTTCGGTTCCTTTCTCCTTGTTTCTTCCTCCCTCTGCTGTTTCCTTCACCGACGGTGGCCTTTTTCACCTTTGTTGGTCCTTGCCGGTGGCGTTGGTGGTGGTGGCGGTGCCCGGATCAGTCGGCACCGCCGATCTCTTCCTTTTTCCTTTCAGTTTTTCCCGCTTCGCTTCGCGTCGTTTCCTTCTTTCCTTTTTCTTTTCCCGCCGTTTCTTTTCCTCTTCCTGTCCCCGGCATCCTCTCCTCTCTTCGCTGGCGCCGTCTTCCTCTCTCCCTCCTCTTCTCTTGGCCGGCCGACAGTGGCCCGCTTCGCTTCTGTTTCTCTTCTTGGTTTTTTCCTTTATTTTAGGCAGAAACTGGGTCCCGATCCCGTTTCTGCTTTGTTTTATTATTATTTTTTTATAATTATTTTCTTTTAATTATATATATTTTTATAGATATATATATATATATTTATATAACTCACCTATTTATATATATATATATATACACACACACACATCACTTTAAATTAAAAAATATATATTTCTTATATATATATATATATTTATATACTTTTATTTAAAATACTGAGGTATATATATATATATATTTATATATATATATATATATATATATATATATACATTTATATTTATAAATATATAAATATATTTTGTAATATACACATGTATTTATTTAAGACAAATAGTATATATTTCATTTTATAATATATACTAAAATTCATATACATACATATGTATTTATATAAAAACATGTGTAAATATATTTATATAATCTAATTATATAAATATATTTTTATACGCATTCTTATTTTATTTAATTTTGGATTTCTTAATATCCAATTATTTTCTCCTTTTTCTTATTTAATTTGGATTTCCATTCATCCAAATTAAATTTCCTCCTTCATTTCTTATTCCAGTTTAATTTTCCTTTTCATTTCTTATTTAATTTGGATTTCCATTTATCCAAATTAAATTCCTCAAATTCCTCAAATTCCTCGATTCCTTAATTTCGGGAATTTCAACGATATTCCCACCTCGTGAATAAATTTTATTTATTTAATTTAATTTATTTATTTCCTCTTATCTATTTCCTTTAATACTAATTTCCAAAAATAGAAAATTTGCGGTTATCACATTCTCCCCACCTTAAGAAATTCGGTCCTCCGAATTTAACTTAAGTTAAAGGTGGTGCCATTCTGTATACTCATCATCTTTGTATACTTTTCATTCTTGACCTTTTGATCAGCTTCCATATTATACCGCTAGTATATTATCAACATCAGAATCATCTCATATATCATTACATATCATCTTTCATCATATACTTATACTCCCTTAAATTTCTTATCAACTGGGAGTTATCCATTTCCACTCCTTTTCATATCACATATTATTCATATTGTTCATCATCTATTTTTTTAGTTAGTGCCAAGTCGATACGTTTCGATAATTATCATTTACCGATTTTAATCAATAGTATGTAATTGTCCAGTAGCTTTTACATCTCATACATCCGCTCTTTCAACATATTATTGAGCGTTTTCATACTACGCTCAGATATTTACATCATGTACGGAGCGATGCTGTCAATAGATTTGGAATCTCAGAGCCTTTTGCTATTTCCCTTAACATATAGCTGCTTAGAGATTCCCATCACATATATAGCTCACTGGAACTTCACATACATTCTCATCATCTTTTTAATCATATTTCGACTATGGCACTATAGAATCTAAGAGTTTGATAATGGAGAAGTGATTTCATTAGACTATCAGTCTATAATCACTTTCACATCATCATATCTCTTTTAGATTCTTCATTATTACCCCCAATACTCATTTCATATTTATTTCATCAGATGCTGCAGATCATTTGCAGACTTTACTATTTACCATCTTTGACCATAATAAAATAAGGAGACAATCATTTTCTCTCCATATCGTCTTTCCATATAATATTCTTATTACCTCTTTTATTCTTATGGTATATTCATTATCACTTTACTCTTAGAATATACCTGAAATTATACTCTTTTGATAATTTAGATTCCATAACGACATAATCAAATCATAATTTGATCTTCTCGTTATTTAACTTCATCATTGAATTTATAATTATCACCTCATTATCCATACAAATCCATTATTTCCATCATTTCGAGGTGGTATAAATATTTATCATTTTCCATTTACATGACTGGTAGTAAAATGTAAATCACTTCTTTATTCCTTTGAGTATAATTACTTTTCCTCTATCGAGTTTTGGCTCGATCTTACATCTAGCCATAATCATGTGATAACCACAAATCACTTTTAGTTTTAAATTCGGAAACTACCTCATATTCGTGTTCCCTCTTCATCATGTACTTTCCTCTTATGACATATTCATCTTTTCCTTCATCATCATTTCGATCACTTTCCATCAGTGGTAAAATATTCCACTATTAAACTCTTCCAACCTTTTTATATCATCTTTATACTTATTCATTCATCGACTTAAACTTCCTTCCTCATCAGTCATATCAGTAGAGCAGCTAACCCAATAACTCTTCTATAGACCGGCAATAGTATTTAGCTAGACCCAGTTCATTATGTATCTCAATCATTATCCCTTCATCATTGACAGATCCACATCACTCTGTCATTCGAGATCGTATATCTTAGAAAGAGATACTGTCTAGCTAAATCTTCTATTTGCCCTTCTTACATATAGTCTATTGTCTTTGAGAGTTTGTGGGGTTATACCACTATGCTGCTCATTTTCCATTTGTGCCTTAGGCTGTATGGTATACCATCACTTTATCCTTATATGATTGTCTTATTCATAAGTCTTATGTACCTCACAATGTATTTCATTAACCTTGTATACCTCAATAGGAACTCGTAAAATTATATCGAGTTCTAATTATTATCTTACGACCATCATTCTTTAACTTTTCATCTGATGATGCCTTTTACAAAGATTGATTTTATAAACTCCCTATACCTCTCAAATTAAATCAATTTAAGGCATCAATTTCATACAAATGATCATTTGTTCTTAATAAGAACTTTAGTGTATAATAGGAATTTAATTCCGCATTTATATTTCATCCTCAATTCACCTCATCCATATTTCCATCCTTTACATCATTTAATTCATCCTCAATCACATCATTTGTATTTCCATCAATTCCTTTTATACAAGTGAATTTCATTATCCACAAATTTTCCAGAGTTATTTCTTAAGCTTTTCGGATTCTTCTATATTCTCCAATATAAGCTTAAGAATAAATTTCATATTAACAATCGAGTCAATGTTAGCTTGATTTCTCACTTTTATATAATCTGAAATTTATCAGAAATCTCGTCTGATACTTTCTTTAATCATACATCTCTTATCATTAAGGACATTCATCTTTATGTCCCATTATTTCACTCAAGGCAAAGATATTTAATATTTAAATCATTTCAACATTTGCTCCGCCTTGATTTACTGATTTCTCATACTTCACAGCATATCAATCCTCTTAATTTACAATGCTGTATTAAGTGTAATATTTGATTAACACCTTTCACAGCTAACCGATTTATTATTTCTATAATTTATTTTTTACAATCATTTTTCGTTAATAATACAGGTTAGCTGTTATCTTCCTCATCTCTTATCATCATTTACTTTTCTTATGCATATACTCAAATTTCATATACTCCATACAGTACCTCATTTCTATAAACATATTTCAAAATATTCCGGTTCTATAATTATCTGTTTAATACTTCAAAGACAGTAGGGATGTATAGAACCAGAATTATTCGAACTGATATAGATTTCATCATCTATACTAATTTCTTTCTCGGTCATCTCCAGTCATCATATTACTTTTCATCATATTCAACGATCCCGTAATAATATCTCATCAATACACTTTTAATTTAGACCCTTAAAATCAATAACTGAGTCGCTCATCCTGCGACTTCCCTATAACTATTTGGGTCGTATCGGTAACCTAAGTGCAGTGAAATTTATAATCGGGATCGTTATACCCATATTGTGTCCTTATACCATCAATAACTCCATTACTATCAATATATTCAAAATCATAATCCCACATAGGGGCATTTTCGTCATTTTCACATTTATTTCTTTCTCCTCATTATACATTTAATTCAATGATCTTATTATCTATGTACTGATAGTACCCCTTTCTCATACCAATATCAGCAGTTTAATGTCTTTTTCGATTTTGATAGAGAAATCCAACAAGATCTATAATTGGATTATTTTGCATGAATTGCAGCTTTTCATCATCAATTTTTCTGTCAAATCAGTCCATTCAAACTTTCGTTGGTCTATTTTGACTCCCGGTAAAATTTTGGGGTAGGGGTATTTTGGTCATTTTTTGCCAAAATTTTTCTCTCTCCTCAAAATACCTTCAGTCGATGATCTTAAGGTCTATTTAATGATGATATCTCATTCCCCTCCTTTATATCATCACTTTTAGGTCTCAGTTCGATCCGGACAGAAAAGTACTAGCGGGGCCCTCACCGAGTCCATTTCTGTTCCTTACCGAACCGACATTCATTTAGATCATAAGATCACCCTTTCATGTAACATTCCTGAGCCGGTTTCCCTTTTTGGCATTCCTTATTTCATAATTGCTCACTCCCTTCTAAACACTTAATTAAATTTGTAATCATTTATTTTCTCTATATATTCAGACTACACAGTACTACAAGGGATGTTAATCTTTTTCGATACATTTCATTTTCAAAGTATCGACAGACATCAGGCCAACCGTGCTCTGATACCATTAAATCTGTCACAGCCCGTGACCCTATTTTTTCACCTTATTCTATACATCTTATATGGTTGGGCTGTCTGCGATACTTTACTTTTCTTTTACATATTAACAATTTCATATTAAATTATCATATGAATACATCCCCTATCTTACTTCATAAGAAAGTAGTACTGTGAATATGTCTAAATACAGAAAATAAATAATCATACCTTATTAATTAAATCGACCTGTCGCATCGTCCTCGAATGCGCAGTCGAAAATCCTTTTACTGTTAGACTATCAGTCTTCAAAAACCTGAAATGTTAAAATTAAGGGGTGAACAAACCAGGCTCATAAGGGAATTATATGCATACTTGATATTCAGCTTCCTATATGCTGAAAATCTTTTTCATTTTTTTTCCTATGGGCTCTAGGCTCGTATGTAGGAAGGATACTACAGTCGGCTAGGGATCCAGATGGAGTAAGGTAGGTATTTTGAAATACCTATCTTATCCCGGAACCTAGAAGCAACTGTAGAGAGTAAATTTCATTTCGTTTGGAAATTCAAATCCTTTCCTTTTTATTTCGTAACATTTTCATATTCTTTTTCTCATAATGCTTTTATGAAATAAAGCATTTAATTAAAATAACTAATATTCATAAATTCTTTGAAAAGAATATTAGTTAAATCATCTTCCTTTTCTTTTAAAACTCATTCCATGAGTACAGTACTTTAAATAGCGAAATAAGCTATTTAATTCTTTTTCGTAAAATATATAAATCATTTAAATCTAATATTCAATTTAAAAATTTAAATAAGAATATTAGATTTAATTTCCTCCTTTTTCCTTTTAAAAACATGTCACATATTCATATTACATATCATTTGAAAATCATCTCGTAGTACTAAAATCAGTACTGAAATAAGCATTTATAAAAATGCTATAAATCATTTCATTTCACATATCACATATCATGTAAAACCTTTACATTTCACATATCACATATCATGTAAAACATTTTCATTTAAAACATATCATATGTGGAGACAGTGGCAACCACCGAGTCCTATCATGCAATAATACCCGAAGGTATAAAATAATCATGTCAGACCTATGGCCATAGTCTATAATTATCCTCGACGGATCACTGATCAGGTGTCGGCCAGGACTACATATCACATGTTACATATCACATATCACGTATTACATATCACATGTCGGCATGATAGAGGAGCCAACTAGTCTCAAAACCATGTTTTCATCATAAAATAACCTTTATGAAATTTATAAAAATATATAATTTCATCATTTAAAACCATAAAGGTTAAAAATCATTTAGTGAATATTTATAAAAATATTCATAAAAATATTCACTATATTTCATTTCATCTTTCGTCTCTATTACGTGTAATTTATCTATCCCGAGAATTTTCAGTGATTTCATTATCACCATTCTCGAAAATATGAATATTTTAAAATAAATTTTCATTATATTCATGTTTTATAAAATTTAGTAATTTTCTCTTTTTTCGTGATTTAATATCGAAAATAAAATCATTTAATATGATTTTATGAAATTTTTCTAAAATTTTTGGCAGCATAATGGCTGTCGATTGACTATCCTCCTGCACGGAAAATACAATTTATAAATTCCAGCCAGTACTTCATCCCAAATTTCCAACCAGTCATTCATCAAAATATTTCATAAAATATTTTTCATAAAATAATTCGAAATTAAAACATGCAGACTGAATATCCCTACAGTGCTGCACATGCATCCCTTACCTTTTCCGGGTCGGCGACTTCCTCTTACGGGTCGCGCCCGTACTCCATCTCCCGATTCCTCATCTCAATCGTCGAGAATAATTTCTGGAATTTAAATTCTAAATTTTAGAATTTTCTCAAATTATTTAAATAAATAAATTATTTAAATAATTATCATTAATAATTTCCCGGATTTCTTACCGATTCTCGAGTTCCTGAGAATTTTTTCGAATTTCGAAAATTTTCTTTCTCTCTTTCTTTTTTTTCCCCTTTCTTTCTTCCTTTTTCTTTTCTTTTCTTTTTCTTTTCTTTTCTTTCTTTTTCTTTTCTTTTTCTCCTCATTTTCCTCTTTTCTGGTCTAAACCGGTTCGGACCGGTTCAGACCGGTTCAACCCGGTCCGCTTCATCACCGCCGGTTCAGCTTCATCCCACCGGCATCACCGCCGGTTCGGGCCTCCCATAGCTTGCCAGAGTGGCTGGGACGCCGGATCTGGCCTCGGTTTCGCCCCATCACTGGCGACGACGCTGGATCTGGCAGCGTGGGTTTCGGTTCCTTTCTCCGCTGTTTCTTCCTCCCTCTGCTGTTTCCTTCACCGCCGGTGGCCTTCTTCACCTTTGTTGGTCCTTGTCGGTGGCGTTGGTGGCGGTGGCGCTGCCCGGATCAGCCGGCACCGCCGATCTCTTCCTTTTTCCTTTCGGTTTTTCCCGCTTCGCTTCGCGTCGTTTCCTTCTTTCCTTTTTCTTTTCCCGCAGTTTCTTTTCCTCTTCCTGTCACCGGCATCCTCTCCTCTCTTCGCCGGCACCATCTTCCTCTCTCCCTCCTCTTCTCTTGGCCGGCCGACGGTGGCGGGCTTCGCTTCTGTTTCTCTTCTTGGTTTTTTCCTTTATTTTAGGCAGAAACTGGGTCCCGATCCTGTTTCTGCTTTGTTTTATTATTTTTTTATATAATTATTTTCTTTTAATTATATATATTTATAGATATATATATTTATATAACTCACCTATTTATATATATACACATCACTTTAAATTAAGATAATATATATTTCTTATATATATATTTATATACTTTTTTTTAAAATACTGAGATATATATATATATATATACATTTATATTTATAAATATATAAATATATTTTGTAATATACACATGTATTTATTTAAGACAAATAGTATATATTTCATTTTATAATATATACTAAAATTCATATACATACATATGTATTTATATAAAAACATGTGTAAATATATTTATATAATCTAATTATATAAATATATTTTTATACGCATTCTTATTTTATTTAATTTTGGATTTCTTAATATCCAATTATTTTCTCCTTTTTCTTATTTAATTTGGATTTCCATTCATCCAAATTAAATTTCCTCCTTCATTTCTTATTCCAGTTTAATTTTCCTTTTCATTTCTTATTTAATTTGGATTTCCATTTATCCAAATTAAATTCCTCAAATTCCTCAAATTCCTCGATTCCTTAATTTCGGGAATTTCAACGATATTCCCACCTCGTGAATAAATTTTATTTATTTAATTAAATTATTTATTTCCTCTTATCTATTTCCTTTAATACTAATTTCCAAAAATAAAAAATTTGCGGTTATCACACTTAACTTTGGAATTGCTCTAGATTATTATATGACTAGTATGATTATCAAGTGCAATCCGAGATATCAATGTTGTATATCAAATATGAAATTTGTGGAATATGGATATGCTGATTGTAATGATTCTAGGAATGTGTGTTGTGTATGATGATATAAACTATGGATTGTATAGTTGAGATGTGATGTGGGAATTTTGTATATATTTTGCTGGTTAATTAACTAGGAAAAATTGATTATATATAAGGGAAGGTTTTCCATTTTTTTATTTTGGTTAGGTTAAATCTTGAATCAAAATATTGAGGAAGTAAGTTGATTTGCTTTAGGAGTTAATCCTTTAAATGACAACGCTAAGTTAAATTGAAATTGAGAAAGGTAAAAATTATTTAGCGGTGACACTAACACCGAATACAAAGCTGAAAGTGAAAAGAAAAATTTGGTTTGTAAAATCGGTAAACCGTAATGAAATAAAAGTGTTAAGTGCACAAAGGCCGAGACAAAATGGCTGGGAGATGGGATGAATATCTTTTACTTTTTAATATTTAAGTTATAATGTAGTGGGGTAACTATACAAGAATATTACTCCTACTAACTTATGTTTATGTATTCATTTCTTTTAATTACTATGTTTCTTTCTCTAAACATGAAATGGTGAAGTGAATAAGTTATGGCTAGCCAAACATGAGGAGAAAATGAAAAATATCTAAATATTTTAATATTAAAGTAATAAATGTAGTGGGGTAACTATACACAAATAGTTACTCCACTAACTCATAAATATATATCATATTCATGATATTTTTATACTTTTTAGCCGCTTTACTATTCTCATTATTATTTTAATTATTTAATATTTATATATAATAGTCAAATGTTGATCTCTAAAATGGGCTGATCGACCATGCATGTAAATTTACCAAAATGCATTTCTTAATTCCATTAATACCGTTTATGTCCTAACCATTACAAAAATAATTAAACTATTTAATTTAATTACCAAATATTTTTATGTACTTAGAGAATATACTTATTTAATATAATATAGTTCACATTTTGACTTTTAATGGGATTTGACCGGTCAAAACGTGAAATTACTAAAATATTCTAATTAGCATTTTAAAGCATTCATGTGATTCAATCTACAATTTGAAACTGAGTGAGATATTTTCACACGAGGGTTCATCTACAGTATTCTATGGATTTAAGGTCAAATCTTTGGCTATATTTAAAAGTACTTCTCTGACCTAGGGACAAAACTGTCATTTTTGAAATTGTTGGCACGTTTCCTAAGATATGTACAAATGAAAGGATTTGAGATGTGGATTATTACCATCACTATATTTCACCTCAAATATCATTATTATAAAATTTGGTGTCCCTTCAAACCATAAAATTCTCAATAGGGCCCATGGTCTACTCTCCTCCTATATAGCAAAACATAAGAAATCTCCCACTTATTGTTAAATCTCATTATTCTAATTTCGAAATTAAATATATGAAGGAAAAAAATTAGGAATTTCACAATCAGTCACCCAAAAGAATCTAACACATGTTTAGTCTTATAGTATCATTGATATCCTTTCTCAGTGATACTACAACTAAGGATATTTAAGAATATTATTTTTGTATCATACGAATTTCATCATCAAAGTCACTATTTGATTCTCTTAACACAAATCCACTATTCTAGGAACTTTATCATTTTATTATGACTTGAGCAAATTAAATACAGTCAATAATGATAAATAAATGGCATGTATTATTAAAAAACATAAACAGTCATAATGCAATGTAATACAAGTCCACATTTAATTGGCTCATAGTGCATACAATAACATTCTCTTACTTGCATTACAGCTGATCGGTCATGGAAGGACCTGAGTATCTATTTGGACTACTGATGAGACGGGGGTTCCTTAGCTTGTGTGATGGTTGTATTGTTGTCATAATAGAGTACCACTAGATCAAATGCTAGGGATCACTCGAAGTTTTGTGATGAACTTCTTGATCCAAATAACTTCCTTAGCTACATCTATAGCCATTATATACTCAGCCATGATTGTATAATTGGCCATTGTCTCTTGTATAAAACACTTTCAACTCTCAACAGTACCGTTCGGGCAAAACACATAGCTAGAATGTGACTTAAAGTCATCTTTATTTGACTAGAAACTAGCATTGATGCAACCATCTACAACGAGCTCATTCTCTCCTCCATAAACTAAGAAAGCATCCTTAGTCCTTCTCAAGTACTTAAGGATGTTCTTAACTATTACCTAGTAACACTCCCTTGGGTCAGCCTGATACCTGCTTGCCATGCTTAAAGCATGCGAAACATCAAGCCTAGTACATAACATGACGAACATGATAGATCCAATAACTGAAGCATACGGAATCTTAACCACTTTATCTCTCTCATCCTGTGTGTTAGGACACATGTCTTTTGAGAGATAAATGCCATGTGACATAAGTAAGAATCCTTTCTTGGATTCTTCCATGCTAAACCTTTTCAACACTTTGTCAATATATGTACTTTAACTTAAACCAAATAGCCTACCCGATCTTAGACCAAGCAACCCTAACCACGTTTTGACATACTGTAGGGCAAGAATGTCATTTCCTATGAGTAGTATGCCATCCATATATAACACTAGGAATATGACAACACTCCCACTAACCTTATTGTAAACACAAGGTTTATCTGTTTTTTTATTAAAGCCAAACTCTTTGACTATCTCATCAAAACGAATGCTTCAACTCCTAAAAGCTGGCTTCTTTGTAGGTGGTAGGCTTATAATCATCCATGAGCAAAACGTTGTCGTGCTGAGTAGAGAGAAGGCTAAGCTTCTCAAGCTATCGACATATCCTACTAGACCTACGTAGGCCTTGTGTAACAATACCAAATTTCACTAATTTTACTAAGGATTGAATATTGGAAGATGAATTTAATTGAGTTAAATTATGTAATTATAGACAGACTATAAAGTTTAAGGATGGTAAGAAGCTTTGGGAGACGTTTGGTACAATTTCGAGACAAGGGCAAAAAGGTAACTTCGAAGCCTCGTTTTTAATTTACTTCAAAGTGCCATTTGTGTTAGTGGAGAAATATGGAAAATGAAATAAATATTAATGTTATAAGGTTAATAATATAAAGCAGAGAATTTATTAGACATGGATTAGTGGGGGGATAATTAAGCATAAGAAAATGATTATGTTTAATGCCATCATTTGCATGAAATGGTAACCATACAATGATTTACTTTAATCTAAATTAAAACTTCATTAAGTTAATATAATACTAGGATGAGAATGAGCCAAGTCATGTTACCTAATTATAATTAAAAAAATCCATATTATTAACCTAAACTAGGCATCATTACTGTGGGGTACTTTTAACCTAACTTATTCATCCTAATTCATCTTAATATTCTAAATAGCTAACCGTGAGCCACTTCTCTTCATATTCTTCACAAGGCTTCAAGAGAAAAACATAAGGAAACCCTAAAATATGCCAAGATTAGAGAAGGGAAGCAAGAGGAAGTTGAGAGAAAACACAAGGAAAGGCAAGAAATTAACATGGGGAAGCTTCCCTTACCCTTGCATGTTGGTTTGATGAAACTTTAGCTAGAACTAAGAATGAAGGAAGGCTCCAAGCTACTGACTATAATGTTTTAAAGTAAGATAAATTAAATTTTCATGTGGTTTAAAGCCTAAGATGATGGGTAGAAGTGCTAATGTGGTTTGCATGTTAATGGGAAGGAAGCTTGGTGGAGTGGACATTGGCACCGAGAAGGAAGGGCTGGAAGCTCTCGGTTGTTAATGGAAAAGTAAGGAAATGAAGTTTGTTTATGGTTCTTGAAGTTAAATTTAAAACTCTCACCATTGATGATATGAATTACCAAGGTGGAATGATGCTAGCAGCCTTGAGGTTTGCTATTGGTGAGAAAATTTAATAACTATCAGTCTTTGAAGAAGTTTGGTTGTTAGGATTTGGTAAGTGAGGTAAGTTTTTGACTTTGTTATATTGTTTTGTTGAGTATAAATGTGGAATTATGATGATTAGAAATGGAATTAAAGTGGTATAAATGAAATGGCGATAAATGCATATGGTGTTTGAACATTTTGGTCTGAGCTCTATATTTAAACGTTCAGTTTGGAGGTTTTACAATTAGATAAATTTTGAAAAAATTATGATAGATAGACTTATGAGTCAAGATTAAGTTAGTTTTGGAATTTTTGGTTTTGGAGTTCTATAGCTTAGGATATGTACAAATGAATGCATAACACTCTGCCTAGAAAAAGTGAATTCCATTTTTGAATTTGAAAAAATGTAAAAAATAACACAAAATCAGTTAGGGCTTGGTCCTTACATTTCTAGATACAGAAATGAGTTACTTTTCATCTAGTTTTGGTATTTCATTAATTTGATTTACCTACAATTGATAAGTGCATTTTACTGCACTTAGGTCAGTATGATACTCTGCCAGAAAAGTGCTGGTTGCATAGAAAATGGCTCAAATTGAATTTGGTTACAAGTCTTACATTTCCAAAAAGGTAATTGAGTTAGGATTAATATGGTTTTGAGTTTTCACAAATTGGTTATTCTTGTATTGAGATGTAAGATGTTTTGTGCATAGGTCAATTGACCATACTGTTTGAGTACACCTTTACATAGGGTAAATTTGTGGAATTACTGGAAATGACTCAATAATGAATAAAATTGTGAAACTTACCTTTCTGAATATAGAATTGAATTATGTTTCATATGGTCTTAGATTCATAATTTTTGGACATTCCTATAATTATTAATGTAAATTTTAGTGCACAAAGGTCAGGAAATCACTCTGCCTAACTTGCCAAAAATATAATGAAATTCGAGAAATTCCTGGTAGCAACGCAAAATGAATAAGGTGATTTTCAAGTAGGGATTTAAGCTAGGTTTCGTACAAAATTTACGGTTCGACAATCAAACTCTGAATTTTTTAAGTAAGGCAAGAACAGTGCTGAAATGTCTGATTTACATGTAAATAATGAGGTCATGTGGTAACTTTTATTATTCAATAAAAAAATGATGAATGAAAATGAGCTACTATGATTAATACAAATTAAAGGAACTAATATGTTGTATAATTCTTACTTGTAGCTAATTGTCAAGCTACGTAGCAATTCGCGCAAAATTAGGAAAAGTGGGCTAGTAGTGCAATTAATAGTATATAAGGGTAAGTCGAAGTATAAGTAGAAATTGCATGATTTAAATTATTTTATAAGTTCATGTTTTGATCATGCTTGATTCCTTGATTTTTTATGCAAAGTGTGCTTGATTAATTTATGTAATGATTTGTTTTAAAGGACATGACGAATCGTAAAATCGTTGCCCTAATGTTGATTTGAGATGCTCGGATGCCTATAGCATTTTCATTTATAATCTAAGAATGCATAGTGCTTTAAAAGAAATAAATTTGATTTTAGCATGCTTTTTTCTATAGTTAGCTGATTGTGATGTTTTTATATGAATTTTCATATGAATTTAATGGCTAAGAGAGAGGTAACAGGGTTTTGAGATTAATGTTATGTTTTCAACACATTGTGATTTTTTTTAATCATTGTTCGAGTAGCGTTGGGATTGGATCATTTCACGGTGATTTTGTGAGAATAGCACTTTTAAATTACTAGAGCAAGTATTAGGTTTGATTTTGTCGTAAGAGGATTCGTATTTGGTTTAGTCTTGCTGTAAGAGGATTGGTATATATTGTTACCATTTGATTAACAGTCTGGCGAACTTGTGTGCATATAAGTAGATTCTTAGAGAGGAACAGTTCTTAGAAAGGAACGAGTAGATTCACTGATAGTGCTGCAGTGATCTGGTGTTTATGATATGAGCTCTAGACATGAGACTAGTTGGTACAACCTCACGCTTTTACGTATATGCCTAATATGTTTACTGAGACAATGTTTTACTATGCTTTTACAAGCTATGATTTACATGGTTTATAAGTGCATATACGGCTATGTTATTTTTTATGATCGCATAGCGAACTTTAAATTTTATGATTGTGGACCATGATTCATTGATTGTATACTTAATGATTTTTAGTACCATTTATAACATATGATTTCTAAAGAGCTTGCATAGTGTTATTTATTGTGGTTTTTGGCATGCTGGGTTTTATAAAGGTGTCATTAACTCTGTTTTGATTACTGCTTATATTTTTCCTTACTGAGCCTCCCAACCTCACCCCTTGCCTTTCCTCATAGATTAACTTTTGATAGTCTCGGGTAAACTAGAGTTGGGTCAATACTCCAAGATGCTTGGTAGTCAGTGTGAGGTATCGACAGCGGCATTATATTTTGTTTGTACATGTATGTATATATATACACAAATATGTAGTCTTGCACAGTGTAGTAGCTGTACATACATTGACCATATGGGATGCATGATGATGTTTTAGTTTCATCAGATATGATCTTTATGAGATTTGTAATTATGCCAATATGGAATAGCAACTTAGTTGTATGTAATAGTGGTAGTATGTTAGAGATGTCTATTGACAATAATTATGAAATTCTGAGTTGTTTTTGTGGTGAATGTATTGTGGTTAGAGTTGCCATATTGTTGTGTTTATATTGCAAGAGGGTTAGGTTAGTTATAAGACATTATGCTACCGGATTTTCTAAGAAACCTATGACTTAAAGGACAAATTACTTATAATCGATATTGATGAATCCAAATTATAATTGTTCATTAAAGCAAGCTTGAATTGATGCCTATACTGTACATACTCAAACGTTATATTAAAGGACCCAATTAAAAGAAAAAATTTTCTAGCCCTAATTTCGACTTCCACAAATTAATACAATTAATTTAGGTTGTTATACCTTGTGTTTCTAAAGCAACTTCCTATTCCACAACATCTTATGGGACTTGCTTCTATTCTACTAAAGGCTCAGTGATACTTTGTGGTTCTTCAACTTCTTTAAGCTCTATTTTTCTCCTATTAGTTTTTCAAGAAAGGAAGTCTTTTTCTAGAAAGACACCGTACCGAGCCACAAACACTTTATGCTATGTGGGATTGTAAAAATAATATCTTTTTGTCTCTTTAGGATACCCTATAAATATATACTTATCAAATTTGGGACCTAATTTTTTTGAGATTTGTCTTTTAACATATGTCTCACAACCCCAAATCTTTAGAAAAGATAATTGGGCTTTTTACCAGTCTACATCTCATGTGGTGTCTTTTCTACTGCTTTAGTCAAAACATGGTTTAGTGTGAATGCTGTTGTCTCTAAAGAATAACCCTAAAAAGAGATAAGGAGGTCAGCCAGACTTATCATGGATCGAACCATGTCTAACAATGTTCGATTCCTCTTCTCAAATACACCATTCCATTCAGGTGTACCAAATGGAGTGAGTTGTGGAACTATTCCACACTCTTTTAGATGATTTGCAAATTTTAGACTCAAATACTCTCCACAACGATTTGATCGGAGTGTCTTGATGATCTTGACTAGTTGGTTTTGTACTTCATTATTGAATTTTTTAAACTTTTCAAAGGATTCTGACTTATGTCTTATTGGATACACATAGCCATATCTACTGTAGTCATTAGTAAATGTGATGAAGTATTGGAACCCTCCTCTAGTCTGTGTGGTTAATAGGCTACATACATCTGTATGTATAAGCTCTTATAAACCGCTACCCCTTTCACTTGTTCTTGTAAAAAAAGCCTTGGTCATCTTACCTAGCAAACAAGATTTGCATACATCATATGATTCAAAATCACATAAATCTAAGTCCATCTTTATGGAGCCTAGATATGCGTTTCTTGTTTATGTGACCAAGTCTACCATTCTAGAGGAATATAGGGTTAACCTCTTGGAATCAACACTGTATGTGTAATTATCTAAGTCTAGAACATACAGTCCATTCATAATGGAAGCACTACCATAGAAAATATCATTAAAGTAAATTGAACAACTGTTGTTCATTATTTTAAAAGAAAATCATTTCTTGTTTAAATAAGAAACAAAAATAATATTCTTGGCAATTATTGGAACAAAATATCAATTATCAAAATCTAGAATTAGGCTCAAAGGTAATGATAAATTAAAAGTTCTTACAGCTAATGCAGCAACTAATACTGCATTTCGAACTCGTAGCATCACCTAGCCCTTGGCAAGCTTTTTACTCCTTGTGAGGCCTTGTATATTTATGCAAATATAAGAACCACATCTGGTATCTAACACCATGAAGAAGTAGACAAATTTGTCTCAATCATATATATACTTGAGGTGGACACCTCATAAATATTCGTGTCATGCTTGCTCTTGGAACATTTTCTTGAGATGTTCGATCATATCAAACGGTTTCATATTTTTTTTACATTTGGAGTTCAGAACTCATGAAAGCTAACATTAAGCAATGTGCGTTAGTGGCATCATCCAAATGCTTCTGGTAAGCTTCCCTATCAGCAACAGAAGCGTTTTATCCGGGTTGAGCATGGGATCGCATGCTCTAAAGCAATTAACTTCTTTTCTTAAGAAGGACTATCCTTAAATTTCTATGCTAGTCCAAGAAGTTTGTCCCAACCAACTTGTTATTCTTCTCATGGATAGAATGAAAGGATAAATGGTTGTTTTCCATGATAATTCTACAATCATAAAATATAAATATGCAAGTAAGTAACATTGTGATTAAAATCATTTAATTATGGTCCTTTAATCAAATGAATTACTCCCACTATTTTTCTCAAGCTAATAGCCCTCACTATCAACTCGGGAAGCCTTTTCACCTAGACTTCCTAGTGGGCCAAGATCCATATTTGGCCTCATTATGACTTTAGCTAAACTAATGCATCTAATAAAATTATTTAGGTAGACAACTTTTGTCAATTGCATTTGATGTAACTCATGGATAGTTGGATAAACAACTTTTGTTCTAACTCATCATATGGGTTGAAGCCTAACTGTCACATCCTATATATACAATATTTTACATTTTTTCACACATTTTACAAGGGTTGGGTTGTCTGCGATGCCTTTGTTTCCCATTTCCTTTATACAGTACACATTTATAATTGAAATTTTAAAATTCATTTAAAATTTTCACTTTTCATGTCATAAAACAATGAAGACTAAGGCATCACCAGAATTATATCATGCTATAAACCTCATAGGGTAGAGAAATGATCATGTCGATCTATGGCTATAGTTTATAAATGTCCTCGGCCATACACTGATTAGGTGTCAACCGAGACTGAATACATATCACATGTCACATATCACATATCACATATCAACATGATAGAGGGGACTATCCGTCTCAAAACAGTATTCTCATCATCATATTTATTACCTTTATGGAAATTAACAAAATAATTAAAATCATCAGTCAGTCCATAAAGGTTTTATTAATTCATATACTGAATATTTATGGAAAATAATTTATAAAATATTCACTTTCCAACTTTTCACCTTATAAACCATCTCATATACTGTAAAACATATAAGAGGAATTTTCAGTAACCTCACTTTCATTAAATTCATTAACATGAATATTTAAATAATATTTTTTAGTATATTCATGTTTTATGAAAGATATAGAATATATCGTTTTCAAGGCTAGGAAATCATCCAATTATGCATGAAAATATTTCATGAGATTTTTAGAAAATTTTCTAGAAAATTTTAGCAACATAACGGCTGCTACCTGCACTTTCAAACACGGTATAGAACAACATATCATTTCAAAAATATTCTTATAAATTCATTCATGTCAAAATTATGCACTCGAGATATTCGTACAGACCACATACGCATCCCTTACTTATCTGTTGTATTCGACTCTTTCGAGCGCACCAACCATAATTCGTTACTCTCGAGTTGCAGATAATTTTACCAAAAATATTAGCTCATTAAATTCTTATTTTTAAGCTATTATTCATGTCTCAATGCAGCCACATTGGACACTGCAAATATTTTTGTAGTATAAATTCTACCGGTAGTATAACATAACTTCTTCGTTCTGCGTTAGATTTTAAATCCAAGCATACCGACAAACTCCTTGTAATTTCTTCAGTGCCATGGATCATGCACCCCTTATGTTGACCGAAATTGACATCTTGAAATTCCTTTAGAATTTAAACAATCCAATGCCACCATGTTATTCTACCATACTTATTCATTAATTTGGCACCCATTTTATATATGAAACACAATGATTCAATAAGAACCCATGCTTGGCCGAACACCTCTCTCATGGCAAGAATTTATTTTGCAACTTTTAATTGAAACCAATGATAGAATCATGCTTAGCTTGCCTAAATGAATAAATCTACACTATTAGAATTAGAGAAAACATAAGGGATAGCAATGTTACCTCACTTGGCCGAAACTTTAAGGGTCTCTATCTCCTTGTATAGTGGCTTATACAATGAACTTTTGGTATGGCTAGGCAGAGGAGAGTATAGATTAATTTTGTAGTTGAAAGCTTGTTGAAATTATGTGTATAGTGAGTTATGGTAGCTTGTTTAACTTTCTTCTTTCTTTCCTTATCAATGGCATGGGAGGTAATGGAGGGGATGATGAATAGTAACTGCTAGCAGCTGATGGATTTATGAAGAAAATTCTGGAAGTGGGCAAAATGACCAAAATACCCATAATTATGTAAATTTCAAACAATTTTGCCCTTATGGTTCCGCTTTAGTTAAAACTATGTAATCGCACTCCAAAATTTTGGATTCTAGCACCAAACAATCCTATTTAATGTATATTGATGACTAGAAGTGGTTTAGTAGACACACGGTGCACGAATAGTGAGAAATTACGATTTTACCCCTACGACCTGCCAACGAAATTTTCTGATTTAACGATCAATTCAATAAATCTCTTGACACCGTCTTAACCTAATTTTCATGTAGAATATCATGGTATTTTTACTTCGTCCCAATTCTTTTTTAGTTTGGGTGCAATTTACGAAAATTACCTCAGGACGTAACGTCATTTTCCAATTTGTTTGTCACACTTTCTCAAAATAATGCAAATAAGGTATTTTAACATTAAAATGTCCATAATATCATTATTACACCATTCTCAGTCATATAAACATCCGAGCTCAAAATTCCAAGTGGGGCCTACATTACCATTTACTTAAAATTTACAAATTATATCCAAAATAAATTAATAATTAATAAATACATATGTATAGTACAAAATAATCGGTTCACACATTTTCTCCCCACCTTTAGGAAATTTGGTCCTTCGAATTTCGTTTGGACCACTCATTGAAATAGCTCTAGGTATTTCTCTCGCATCAAACTCTCCAATTCCCATGTCGCCTCCTCCTCAGAATGGTACTGCTAGAGCACTTTCACTAATGAAATCGTCTTAGATCGCAATACCTTATCCTTTCGATCTAAGATCCATATAAGTCTCTTCATGTAACTCATATCCTCTCGAATCTCCAATGCTCGTATCGGATTGCGTGGGACGGATCTAGATGATACTTTCTAAACATCGAGACATGGAATACATTATGCACTGCTAATAACTCTGGTGGTAATGCCAATCTATACGCCATGTCTCCCACATGATCTAAGATCTCGAATGGTCCAATATATTGAAGACTCAGCTTTCCCTTCTTACCAAACCTCATTATGCCTTTAGATGGGGAAACTTTCAAAAATACATAATCACTTGGTGAGAACTCGAGTGGTCGACGTCTCGTATCTACATAACTCTTTTGCCAACTCTATGTTGTCCTCAATCTCTCACATATCAAATGTACATCTTTAGAAGCTTGCTCTACCAAATCGGGAGCCAATAACTTTCGATCTCCCACTTCTTCCCAAGTGATCGGTGATCTACGCCTTCTACCATATAATGCCTTGTAGGGTGCTATGTCGATACTCGTCTGATAACTGTTATTATAAGTAAACTCAACTAGTGGTAAGTGGTCATCCTAAGAGCCTCTAAAATCCAATGCACACGCCCTCAACATATCCTCGAGCATCTGTATCACTTGTTTGGACTATCCATCAATCTGCGGATGAAAGGCGGTGCTGAAATTTAGTCGGGATCCCATAGCCTCCTGAAATCTCTCCCAAAAGTGAGATGTGAACCGGGAATTCCTGTCCGATGTGATGCTTACTGGAATGCCATGTAGCCTCACTATCTCCCGTATATATAGATTGGCAAGGGAACTAAGGGGATCTGTAGATTTGATGGCTAAGAAGTGGGCGGACTTCGTCAATCTATCCACAATCACCTATATAGCATTGTGATTTCTCCGGGTCTTAGGCAAACCCATGATGAAGTCCATCGTAATGTGCTCCCATTTCCATGTAAGAATCGGTAAAGGCTTCAATAATCTTGCAGGTTTCTGATGCTCGATCTTAACCTGCTGACATGTGAGACATCTCGCTACAAACTCTGCGATGTCTCTCTTCATCTTTGGCCACCAATATATCCTCCATAGATTCTGGTACATTTTAGTACTACCTGGGTGCAGAGTGTACCTGGAGGTGTAGGCCTCTGTCAAAATCAAATCTATGAGCTGGCGATTATCGGGAAGATAGATCCTGCCTTTGAACCTTAAGATACCATCGGTGCTAATCTAGAATTCTAATGTACTCCCATCTGTACCTAACTGGTAACCTCTATATAATAAGCATCCGTCCTCTAAGCATATTTGATTTGATCCATCAAGCTTGGCTCAATCTTGAGACTAGCTGTAAATCCATAGCTCTTAGAGGAAATCACACTAATACTGAGGTTCGAAAACTGCTCTAATAGCTCATGCTCCCCGACCATCATATATGCTACCATTGCCACATGCTTTCAGCTCAGAGCATTTGCCACCACGTTCGCTTTCCCCGGGTGGTATAGTATATCACAGTCATAATCCTTCAACAGCTCTATTTATCTCCACTGTCTCATATTTAGCTCACGCTGCGAGAATAGGTACTTCATACTCTTATGGTCTGTGTAAATTTGAAATGTTTCACCATAAAGGTAGTGCTGCCATATCTTCAATGCAAACACCACAGCGGCTAACTCAAAATCGTGGGTCGGGTAGTTCTTCTCATGCTCCCTAAGCTGCCGAGAACCATATGTAATCACCTGACCATTTTGCATCAGAACACACCCTAATCCATGAGTGGAAGCATCTATGTATACTGAAAATCCACTAGATCCGCTGGGAAGGGAAAGTACTAGAGTTATCGTAAGTCTTCGCTTCAATTCCTGGAAGCTGCGCTCACACGCATCTATCCACTCGAACTTAACATCCTTACGTGTGAGTCGCGTCAGTGGAGCAGCCAATCTAGAAAACCCCTCAACGAACTGGCGATAATATCCGGCTAGACCCAGAAAGCTCCGAATCTCAGTCACCGTCTTAGGCCTTTCTCATTTCACTATGGCCCCAATCTTGGGCAGATCAATAAACATCCCGTCCTTCGATACTACGTGTCCCAGGAATGTATTATGATCTAGCCAGAATTCGCACTTACTGAACTTAGCGTATAACTTCGGTCTTTGAGGGTCAGTAAAACTATCTGGAGGTGTTGTTCATGCTTTATCGAAGACTTAGAGTACACCAAGATATCATTTATAAATACGATCACAAATTGATCTAATGTGAGAACTCATTATTTTGTACTATACATGTACGGATATGTAAATATTAAATTAATAAATAAATTATTTTGTATATTTTTGTAAAATTTAAGTGAATAGTGATATGGGCCTTACTTGGATTTTAAGGCCCAGATGAGCATATGACTGAGAAAATAATGTATGAAAGGTGTAATAATTATATTATGGAAATTTGGAAGTCAAAATACCCAATTTTGTTGTTTTGTGAAGTATGAGAAACAAATTTAAAACTGACGGATATGTCCCGAGGGTATTTTCATAAATTTCTCCCAAACTAAAATGAATTGGGATGAAGTAAAAATATCATGTTATTCTACATGAAAAGTACTTTAGAACAGTGTCAATAGATTTTTCGAAATGGTCACCAAAACAGAAAATTTCATTGACGGGTCGCGGGGGTAAAATTGTAATTTCTTACTATCCGTGCATCGTGCGTCAACAAAACCACTTCCAATCATCAAGATACATTTAATATGACCATTTGGAACTGGAATCCGAAAATTTGGAGTGCATTTACACAGTTTTTACGCCAACGGGACGGTAAGGGCAAAATTGTTTGAAATTTTCATAACTAAGGGCATTTTGGTAATTTTGCCCATTTCCAGAATTCTCTACCTAAACACCTCCGCTGCTGGCAGTTACTATTCATTGTCTTCTACAATCACTCCCACGCCATTGCTAAGGGAAAGAAGAGAAAGAAAAATTCAAGCCTTTATAACTACTAATCTAGCCAAAATTTCAACACACTTTCTTTACAAAAATTGATCCTCTTTTTCTCCTCTGCATTTCTATACCAATATCTCATCTTATAAGGCACTACACAAGGAGAAAAGAGGCTCCCCATATTCGGCCAAGCAAGGTAATCTCACCATTCTTATGCTTTTCTTGAATCTAATGATGTAATCTTATTCCTTTAAGCTTAGTGATCCTGTTTATAACCATGGTTTCATTTAAAAATTGAAAAATAAAAATACACCATTTGTCACGACCCGAAGGCCAATGACTTTCACTTAACACTTACTTGTTTTCTTATGAAAATTTCGAACCAAATTTTTTTTTTTTTACTTGCGGTTTGTATTCGGTGTTAGTGTAGTATCTAAAATCCAATCCTATCTTACTCATATTATTTCTTGAGCTATGTCACGTTTCTCAAGGAGGTTTTTTATTACGATTTTCGTCTTATTTTACTATTCCCAAAAGAAACAGGTCGAAAACCTCCCCTTTGTATTTTATCAATTTCCCCAGGTATATTTTCCTGCACTAAAACACATTTTAAATCTCATAACACAGCAGCTGGTGTTTCTCCACAGTTTCATGCAACCATGTATATCAAAGATCTCGAGAGTTTAACCATTACTAAGTTCGTATCTACCACATTATATACAATTCAAAACATGCATTAGGACCCGGATCGGACTCGATAACCACCTAAACTCACATAGTCATCTAATGCGATCCACAGTTACATCCCATATACTTTCCTAGTACTGTGAAATTTAACGTACACAGGATTATCAAAATGATATACTGGCAGTATACCTCAAAATACAAAATGCTAGCTCCGGAGAACGCAAATGGGTACCACTACTAGGTACGGTTTCTCGGGAGCCTACGCGAAGCCTGAGCCGGCTATCAACTCGTATGATCTGCAGTTGTTAAATTAAGGGGTGAGCAATCCACGGCTCAGTAAGTAGTTTAAATAAAACATACTAGGCTCATACCGTAAAACACGATCATACATGCTTGAGTTATTGTAAATTAGCATGTATGGATTATACTAAGGTTTATTATCATTCCGTAAGTGCACAAATGTAATAAACTTGTTCATGCTTACATTTCATCCTTGATTTCACAAGATATCATTCTCTTTATCAGTATAATTAAGTGTGGAAGAGCGAACATTCAAGTAGTACATATTCAAATGGCATATATAACATAATTCCTATAATCGAAAGAAACGAACGTTCAAGTCGCACATGTTCAAATGGCATATATAACATAATCCAATAATCGAAAGAAACGAACGTTCAAATCGTACATGTTCAAATGGCATATATAACATAATCCAAAAATCGAAAGAAACAAACATTCAAGTAGCATATATTCAAATGACATGTACAAACATAATCCAATAATCACACGTTGTATGTCATATGCCTCAGATCTGTTTCATCCTTCGACATTCGTCACATTCACGATTCACAATCACTTACTTATCATCTCAATATCCTATGACTTTTATATTTCGTTGGAACTCGTGTAGCACTTAGTTCCCGAAGGACTCTAGAGGTGGCTCCCACGGTTCAGAACTCGAGTCTTTGCTCGGTTGGCCTTTACATCGAAACACGTGTAGCACTTAGTTCCCGAAGGACTCTAGAGGTGCTCTCCACGGTTCGGAAATCGAGCCTTTGCTCATATGGCCTTTAGTACATCGAAACTCGTGTAGCACTTAGTTCCCGAAGGACTCTAGAGGTGGCTCCCACGGTTCGGAAATCGAGCCTTTGCTCATATGGCCTTTAGTACATCGAAACTCGTGTAGCACTTAGTTCCCGAAGGACTCTAGAGGTGGCTCCCACGGTTCGGAAATCGAGCCTTTGCTCATATGGCCTTTAGTACATCGAAACTCGTGTAGCACTTAGTTCCCGAAGGACTCTAGAGGTGGCTCCCACGGTTCGGAAATCGAGCCTTTGCTCATATGGCCTTTAGTACATCGAAACTCGTGTAGCACTTAGTTCCCGAAGGACTCTAGAGGTGGCTCCCACGGTTCGGAACTCAAGTCTTTGCTCGGTTTGGCCTTTAGTTTTCCTAGCTTTCGACAAATATAACTAGGTGCTGATTAGGGTCCATTGACTCAACATCGGAAGCGATATGTATATTTAGTACTCAAATCACATGTCCATACTCAAAGCATAAGAATATGTTAACATGTTCAGTAATCATAAGAGAGCCATAACACATAACACATTACACCATTCACCACAAAAATCACTTTTCAAATAAGCACATTTCACAGGCACATTATGTTCGATTTAAAAATCTTACCATACGTATTCTATTTGTCTTACCCGTAATATCCAACCAATATCTTATATAAATTTAATTAATTATTTAATGAGGGTTCTTTCATCTCTTACGAGATGATACTAGTAAGATTTATTTAACCCACTTACCTCGATGCTTGGTAGGTTACCTTTCCTCGATCCTCAACTCAAGCTAAACTCCTACACCGCTCCAAATTCACTACAATTAAATCAAATGATATTTCAATAACACGTCCTAATTACGTTTTGATCACATATCAATTATATATCTTAGAATCTAGACTATTCTAACTCATTTCTTTGACGAGGAACTAAATTCTTTATGTGTCTCTCGAAACATTACTTATTCGATTTAATAACTTTTTACTTATATTCTTTATAAGATAATAAGAGGTTTATTAATTTGTATACGCTATTTTCCTTTCGTTAGATATATATTTATATATAATCGAATAGTTGTATAATTATAACTATATCTTAAACACTTATACAATTATACTTGTATTTATATCTTAACAAACCTCTTTTTCCTTTCTTTGCATTTCTTTTCTTTGTCTCTTGTTTAGTTTTCAAGTGAGTAGCATATATATATATATATATATATATATGTATGTATGTACTTAGCACTAGCATAGTAAAATTTCTAAGGATTTACTATATGTCATTATATAAGCAATATACATACATATACATATTTATTTATTTCTTCGTTTTTTAAGCAAGTAGTATACATACATATATATATACAAGTAATATATATGTACATATATATATGGGTATTTGATACTAATGAAATCTAAATTCTTAGATTTTATTCTTTCATTTCCAAATATACAAATATATATATATATAGCAATATATATATACATTTAAACCTATGTATTTTCTTTTCTTTTCATTTTGTTTCTTTCTCTTGTTTCCTACTTGTTTCCAAGTAAATAGTATATTTAAATACATAGCATTTACATGATATAAATTTCCAATTTCAATTCCCTTACTTTTCTACATCTATATATATATATATATATATATATACACATATCTATATATATTTTCATCTATATATATATATATATGTACCACATATATATTTTAATTCATTTCCTTTTTCTTTTATTCCTTTCTTTTTTATTTTTCTTCTTTTATTTTCCTGCTATATTGGTTACATGGTATTGCTTAAGAAATTTCAAAATTAATCAAATAATGTAATTCTCACCTCAGAAATTTCTGTTTGCTGTCACATTCCAGCCCTTCATTCACACCCAAAAATATCCCGTTTGCAAACCTTGAAGATTTGAGGGAATGTAGCACTGGTTAAGCTGCAGAAATGTCGACAAAAGAGCAGCTTCCAGCTGCCATGTACGCCACCATACCACTACCTCGCAGCCCTGTCCTGTTCGGACAACAGAACCTTGGTGTCGATGAAGGTGTAGGATGCCGAGAGAAACCTGAACTCCCTTTCCAATATCAGTTGCTGTTTCGATAGACAAGAGGGAAGACTCCTACAGCCCCTCCATCCTCTTTAAATTTTCTTTTTTTGTCTTCACCGAAATATCCAGCCTTCAGTTTCCTCTCTCACGTTTCACTTCTTTCTCTTCCTTTCTCGGCTCCAACTCTCTCTTTCTTTTCTCTTTCTCGGTTCTACCCGAGCCTTTCCTTTCCTTTACACTTTCTCTTCTTTCCTTTGGTCTTCAACCCCCCTTTCAATGGTATGATGGTCGAATGGCAGGGGAGGAAAATAACAGGAACGAACTGAAGGAGATGGGCTGAGAAAAAGGTAGGGCAACAGTGGCAAACTTTTCTTTGACCGAAAGAAGAATGGAGTGGGGGCCGGCTGGAGATGAAAAAGAGCAAAACAAAGAGTGTTTTTCATTGCAGTAAAAGTGAGGGAATGGGAGTTGTCTGACGGGATTGGAGGTTTGATGGACAATTTCTATCAACTCCAAAATATAATATTGTTTATTCCCTTTTTTTATTGTTAATATCATTATATGGTTTATTTATTTATTCATGTGTTTTCTTTATTTATTTATTTATTTATTTTTATTATTTTTTTTTGTTAACATCTTATATATGTGTATAACATATTTTGTTTCATCTATTTTATTTTATTTTATTTTATAATGACATTCTTTTATATCATATATATATATATATATATTCCATACATATATACATATATTTATTCCCTTGTTCATTTTATTCTAACTATTTTAATATTCAAGTATACTACATTTCTTTTAGTATACTTGTGTCCTTATTTCCTTTAAAATAATTACACTTCTATATTATGGAATACAAGCACTTATTTGTTCTCATATAATTTTTTTTTTGAACTCTTATAAGATTTCTAATTTTATCTCAAGGATCTTTTGTTGTCAAATTCACCAAACTTGCCAATTTCATTTTCATTACTTGAGATATTACTAACTACAAGGTGCATCATGGTACTAAGCTTGTATGTGTCTCTTATTTATTCACTAATATGGTACAAAGTTTGTAGTTTTTACATCCTCCCCACCTTAGGAAATTTGGTCCTCCAAATTTTCCGTTTCTATCCGGAATAGATGAGGGTACTTCTTTTCATTAAGCTTTCCAACTCCTATGTGGCTTCCTCTGAAGAGTGGTGCTGTCAAATTACTTTGACTAAAGGGATTGTCTTAGACCTCAATATCTTATCTTTCTTGTCTAAGATCCGAATAGGTCTCTCGACATAGCTTAAGTCCTCCCTGATCTCCAACGGTTCATACTCAATGACATGGGATGGGTCCGGATGGTATTTCCTTAGCATTGACACATGAAAAAAACGTTATGCACACCCAATAGCTCTGGTGGTAATGCTAGTCGGTATGCTACGTCACCAATCCTCTCCACTATCTCAAACGGACCAATGTATCGAGAGCTTAACTTCCCTTTCTTGCCAAATCTCATTATGCCTTTAGACGGAGAGGTTTTCAAAAACACTTTATCACCCACTTGAAACTCTAAAGGTCTCCTCCGACAGTCGGCATAACTTTTCTGTCTAATTTGGGCTATCCTCAATCTATCACATAACAATCTCACATCTTCGGAAGCTTTCTCTACAATTTCCGGAGTGAATATCTTTCTTCGTATAAGTCTAATGGTACACTTTGCACACATTCTAATACATCTTCGTGTCCCCCGTGTGCATCGTGTACCTGGAATTGTGTGCCTCTTTCATTATTTGTCTCTTTAGGACCTCACTATCTGGAATGCACTCATAAGTATAGAACTATCCAGAATGCCTGTCACCGCAATAATCATCTATCTCAAATCACCTCAACATGATTTCCACATTATGCTAAATACATTCGTCACATGTTATATCAACAAAGTCAATAATTTACATCTTGTATCTACGTTTCTTATGCACTACACAAGTTAATATGCGCTCATTAGTCAATGGGAGCACACAATATTTATAAACATGTACTTTTACATAAGCATCCTACATAGTAAGAACCACAAAATGTCGTAATTCACTATTTTCTCAATCTTGTTACCACAACAATAATCAAATTAACAATTCACCATGGCCTCAATGAACTTGTCACACATCAATTAACCATCTCTCAAAAATACTTCAAGACACAAAAGTCACCTTACAATGATCATTATACTCGGTGAATCACGACACTCCTCATGCATATCACAAATACTGTTTTCAAGACCTCATTATCGTAGTGTCATAGAGTAACTAACCTATGTAGCCTATTTCCACAAGGTCACACTCCAAGTTTTTCCCACTTAATTTACTCGATGGGTCATAATTCACTTTTCCACAAGAAAGTAGTTCACCATAAGCACCCCACGTTCCGTAATCATTGATTATTTTCACTCATGATCAGGTTTCCACTTTCTTACAGACAATTCATTTGCACCAGCCATTGCATAGTATGATAAAATCATACGCGTCAATTCCAGTCCATCCCCACATGAGTATTTCACTTCCTCAACAATCCACATAATAGCATAATCTTAACTCTTACCTTTGCAATACACAAATGTATATGTATACAATTACATAAGTAAATGTACTCATAGTGTATAAGACATCACAAGCATAATTCTTACTTTCATCGTCTCAATCTCAAATCAATTTTATAAATTGGCTCATCCAATAAGTCATCAATCATAGGTAGCAGTTATTTATTCTTAACTGTCGCCTGATTTAACTGCTTATAATCTATATACAATTTCAAGCTATCGTCTATCTTTTTCACTACCAATACCGGAGCCTTTACGGTGATACCCTTTGGTGTGTAAAACCCTTCTCTAGCAACTCTCGTAGCTGCTTTTTAAGTTATTTCTGCATTGATCAATGTCCTCCCAACATATAAGGGAGCTTTTCTCTATCATTATCTCTATCTCATATCATATTAAAGTCCTGTAATTTGAAGAATAGTTTTCCATATTATCACTTATCTTAAAGATCGTATCGTTCTCGTATCAATTTCAAAGCTTAATACTCAATAGGTCCACCGAATTGGACATATCTCATTAGATCACACATTGTGACCTTTTATCCTCTTATAATTTAGAAACTATCAAACTGAGTTAAGACCAATGCCATGACATGATGGTCTCTAGTTTCTTATTTCACATAATCTTAACTTCTACATCAATTTATTATCTTACACGACATGCTCTAATGATCTCAAATTTCCATTTAAAGACCTCTTTATAACACGTTGCGTTCATTTTGACTCTAATAGTGAGAAATCTGAAGAGCCTTGTAAGTTCTGAATCCACATAGTTCAAAATCATAAAGTTCAATTCATTAGACTCTCAAGGTCCATGTAATTCAAAGAGGCAAATTTCAATAGTCAAATAATTTGAAATTCATGTAGTCTCCAATTCACATATTTTCTAAATCACATTGTTTTCTGAAGGCCATACACTTCTCAACATGTACGAGATCTTGAACATCTCTTAAATCCATAAGGAAGTTAGCAAAATATTTTTTTTTTAAATCAACAAATCAGTATTTAAATCATTTTAATATCCAAATCATTTCACATTTAGTTCAGTGGAGACAGTCACATCCAATAGAATCATGCATGATACAGTATTCCCAAAAGGAAAATCAGTAACGAGTGGCTATCGTCGACAATACCAGTTCGCACGGGTCAGGTGCTCACTGTGAAAACCTGTGGGTTTGACCATTTCCCACTGTCATAAATCTGCGGATTTGATCAGGATCTCGCAGTCGTATACACTCAGTATGCATGATCACTAAGGAGCAACTGTCTCAAAACATTTTCATAAATCATATAAAAGAATGATTATTAAATTTGGAAGAATTAAAACTCATTAAAAACTCATTGAAAACTTTAAATATACCAATAACTCGTTGGTACATAAATAAATAATAAATCGTTTATGTAAAAATAATTTAAAATATCATTTATGCTATTTAAAAACATATTAAGACTTTATGCAAATTAAAACAATTAGAACATCATATGCATTTGGAATAAATCTATATTTTATGCAATTTAAAACATTTCATGTAAACCATTTCATGTGAATCATTCTATGTAACTCTCATACATGTCCCTTACTATAATGCTTGATCACATATATATACTATTCTTAGGATGCACTATCATAACTCAAATTTATATCTCAACACAATTCTCATGTATCCAAACTCATTCCACAATTTTCATAGTCTCTTATCTCTTAACATCAAATTTTATTTTTATTATTGTTCTATCAAAAGCCTCATAGTACCCATCATACGTTCCTGCAATTCCATATCAACGAATTCCTCTTGCATCTTTCAATCAATACCTATTTCTGCATCAATCATATAAGATGCAATAATTCTATCTCTTTCAAAGTAAATTGTATTCCAATCAATCATCTCAGATCATTGCATGACCTATCTTAATCCAACTATGCTAGATTACTTCACAATTAATTCCATCAGACGAAATTCTTAAGCCTCGACAGGCATACCATCTCAATCTCCACAACCAAATATTACCTATTGGCTATTGTGCTCTTTTCAATTCTTGTCGTACATCACACTACCTTATAGGCCATTGTCTCACTTCTTGAGGCTTCAAACTATCCACAACTAAACTGTTTTATGCACCTTGTTATCATTTAATTTCAATGCGAAACACATGAATTTAGAATAGTTTTCTGCACTTATTGAGCATTTAACATTCAGGCATTAACAGTACTATGGGTGACTATCCAGTCTATACCCAAAATGAAACCAATGTCGTAAAAATGCAACAATATTGGATCTACTATTAGATTTTTATTTCTGACCTTCACTTTACACTGATAATAAGCACTCTCTCTCATCTAAAACATCCTTGAATGGAGTGCTAGTATACAATAGATGACTTAAAGTTTCGAACTTTATATATAGCCTATTACATGTCCAGCATATGAGGGTAATGGAGTCGATGGTTGCATCGTCGACCTCCGAGGTGGCCTTTCGGGCCCACCTTTACGTCCAATCCTCCTCATTCTAATTCGAATTAAAAACGAACTATACCAAGAGTAGATCGATCTCAGTATAAGTCAATAAATGAGTAATTTCCAAATATAAATTTCACAATACATGGGATGTAACACTACAGACGGTCTAAACTACACTAACACGTACTAGACAAACCAGGCTCTGATACCATTTAATCTGTCACGACCCGAAGGCCAATGACTTTCACTTAACACTTACTTGTTTTCTTATGAAAATTTCGAACCAAATTTTTTTTTTTTACTTGCGGTTTGTATTCGGTGTTAGTGTAGTATCTAAAATCCAATCCTATCTTACTCATATTATTTCTTGAGCTATGTCACGTTTCTCAAGGAGGTTTTTTATTACGATTTTCGTCTTATTTTACTATTCCCAAAAGAAACAGGTCGAAAACCTCCCCTTTGTATTTTATTTCCCCAGGTATATTTTCCTGCACTAAAACACATTTTAAATCTCATAACACAGCAGCTGGTGTTTCTCCACAGTTTCATGCAACCATGTATATCAAAGATCTCGAGAGTTTAACCATTACTAAGTTCGTATCTACCACATTATATATAATTCAAAACATGCATTAGGACGCGGATCGGACTCGATAACCACCTAAACTCACATAGTCATCTAATGCGATCCAAAGTTACATCCCATATACTTTCCTAGTACTGTGAAATTTAACGTACACAGGATTATCAAAATGATATACTGGCAGTATACCTCAAAATACAAAATGCTAGCTCCGGAGAACGCAAATGGGTACCACTACTAGGTACGGTTTCTCGGGAGCCTACGTGAAGCCTGAGCCAGCTATCAACTCGTATGATCTGCAGTTGTTAAATTAAGGGGTGAGCAATCCACGGCTCAGTAAGTAGTTTAAATAAAACATACTAGGCTCATACCGTAAAACACGATCATACATGCTTGAGTTATTGTAAATTAGCATGTATGGATTATACTAAGGTTTATTATCATTCCGTAAGTGCACAAATGTAATAAACTTGTTCATGCTTACATTTCATCCTTGATTTCACAAGATATCATTCTCTTTATCAGTATAATTAAGTGTGGAAGAGCGAACATTCAAGTAGTACATATTCAAATGGCATATATAACATAATTCCTATAATCGAAAGAAACGAACGTTCAAGTCGCACATGTTCAAATGGCATATATAACATAATCCAATAATCGAAAGAAACGAACGTTCAAATCGTACATGTTCAAATGGCATATATAACATAATCCAAAAATCGAAAGAAACAAACATTCAAGTAGCATATATTCAAATGACATGTACAAACATAATCCAATAATCACACGTTGTATGTCATATGCCTCAGATCTGTTTCATCCTTCGACATTCGTCACATTCACGATTCACAATCACTTACTTATCATCTCAATATCCTATAACTTTTATATTTCGTTGGAACTCGTGTAGCACTTAGTTCCCGAAGGACTCTAGAGGTGGCTCCCACGGTTCAGAACTCGAGTCTTTGCTCGGTTGGCCTTTACATCGAAACACGTGTAGCACTTAGTTCCCGAAGGACTCTAGAGGTGGCTCCCACGGTTCGGAAATCGAGCCTTTGCTCATATGGCCTTTAGTACATCGAAACTCGTGTAGCACTTAGTTCCCGAAGGACTCTAGAGGTGGCTCCCACGGTTCGAAAATCGAGCCTTTGCTCATATGGCCTTTAGTACATCGAAACTCGTGTAGCACTTAGTTCCCGAAGGACTCTAGAGGTGGCTCCCACGGTTCGGAAATCGAGCCTTTGCTCATATGGCCTTTAGTACATCGAAACTCGTGTAGCACTTAGTTCCCGAAGGACTCTAGAGGTGGCTCCCACGGTTCGGAAATCGAGCCTTTGCTCATATGGCCTTTAGTACATCGAAACTCGTGTAGCACTTAGTTCCCAAAGGACTCTAGAGGTGGCTCCCACGGTTCGGAACTCAAGTCTTTGCTCGGTTTGGCCTTTAGTTTTCCTAGCTTTCGACAAATATAACTAGGTGCTGATTAGGGTCTATTGACTCAACATCGGAAGCGATATGTATATTTAGTACTCAAATCACATGTCCATACTCAAAGCATAAGAATATGTTAACATGTTCAGTAATCATAAGAGAGCCATAACACATAACACATTACACCATTCACCACAAAAATCACTTTTCAAATAAGCACATTTCACAGGCATATTATGTTCGATTTAAAAATCTTACCATACGTATTCTATTTGTCTTACCCGTAATATCCAACCAATATCCTATATAAATTTAATTAATTATTTAATGAGGGTTCTTTCATCTCTTACGAGATGATACTAGTAAGATTTATTTAACCCACTTACCTCGATGCTTGGTAGGTTACCTTTCCTCGATCCTCAACTCAAGCTAAACTCCTACACCACCGCTCCAAATTCACTACAATTAAATCAAATGATATTTCAATAACATGTCCTAATTACGTTTTGATCACATATCAATTATATATCTTAGAATCTAGACTATTCTAACTCATTTCTTTGACGAGGAACTAAATTCTTTATGTGTCTCTCGAAACATTACTTATTCGATTTAATAACTTTTTACTTATATTCTTTATAAGATAATAAGAGGTTTATTAATTTGTATACGCTATTTTCCTTTCGTTAGATATATATTTATATATAATCGAATAGTTGTATAATTATAATTATCTATATCTTAAACACTTATACAATTATACTTGTATTTATATCTTAACAAACCTCTTTTTCCTTTCTTTGCATTTCTTTTCTTTGTCTCTTGTTTAGTTTTCAAGTGAGTAGCATATATATATATATATATATATATATATATGTATGTATGTACTTAGCACTAGCATAGTAAAATTTCTAAGGATTTACTATATGTCATTATATAAGCAATATACATACATATACATATTTATTTATTTCTTCGTTTTTTAAGCAAGTAGTATACATACATATATATATACAAGTAATATATATGTACATATATATATGGGTATTTGATACTAATGAAATCTAAATTCTTAGATTTTATTCTTTCATTTCCAAATATACAAATATATATATATATAGCAATATATATATACATTTAAACCTATGTATTTTCTTTTCTTTTCATTTTGTTTCTTTCTCTTGTTTCCTACTTGTTTCCAAGTAAATAGTATATTTAAATACATAGCATTTACATGATATAAATTTCCAATTTCAATTCCCTTACTTTTCTACATCTATATATATATATATATATATATACACATATCTATATATATTTTCATCTATATATATATATATATGTACCACATATATATTTTAATTCATTTCCTTTTTCTTTTATTCCTTTCTTTTTTATTTTTCTTCTTTTATTTTCCTGCTATATTGGTTACATGGTATTGCTTAAGAAATTTCAAAATTAATCAAATAATGTAATTCTCACCTCAGAAATTTCTGTTTGCTGTCACATTCCAGCCCTTCATTCACACCCAAAAATATCCCGTTTGCAAACCTTGAAGATTTGAGGGAATGTAGCACTGGTTAAGCTGCAGAAATGTCGACAAAAGAGCAGCTTCCAGCTGCCATGTACGCCACCATACCACTACCTCGCAGCCCTGTCCTGTTCGGACAACAGAACCTTGGTGTCGATGAAGGTGTAGGATGCCGAGAGAAACCTGAACTCCCTTTCCAATATCAGTTGCTGTTTCGATAGACAAGAGGGAAGACTCCTACAGCCCCTCCATCCTCTTTAAATTTTCTTTTTTTGTCTTCACCGAAATATCCAGCCTTCAGTTTCCTCTCTCACGTTTCACTTCTTTCTCTTCCTTTCTCAGCTCCAACTCTCTCTTTCTTTTCTCTTTCTCGGTTCTACCCGAGCCTTTCCTTTCCTTTACACTTTCTCTTCTTTCCTTTGGTCTTCAACCCCCCTTTCAATGGTATGATGGTCGAATGGCAGGGGAGGAAAATAACAGGAACGAACTGAAGGAGATGGGCTGAGAAAAAGGTAGGGCAACAGTGGCAAACTTTTCTTTGACCGAAAGAAGAATGGAGTGGGGGCCGGCTGGAGATGAAAAAGAGCAAAACAAAGAGTGTTTTTCATTGCAGTAAAAGTGAGGGAATGGGAGTTGTCTGACGGGATTGGAGGTTTGATGGACAATTTCTATCAACTCCAAAATATAATATTGTTTATTCCCTTTTTTTATTGTTAATATCATTATATGGTTTATTTATTTATTCATGTGTTTTCTTTATTTATTTATTTATTTATTTTTATTATTTTTTTTTGTTAACATCTTATATATGTGTATAACATATTTTGTTTCATCTATTTTATTTTATTTTATTTTATAATGACATTCTTTTATATCATATATATATATATTCCATACATATATATACATATATTTATTCCCTTGTTCATTTTATTCTAACTATTTTAATATTCAAGTATACTACATTTCTTTTAGTATACTTGTGTCCTTATTTCCTTTAAAATAATTACACTTCTATATTATGGAATACAAGCACTTATTTGTTCTCATATAATTTTTTTTTTGAACTCTTATAAGATTTCTAATTTTATCTCAAGGATCTTTTGTTGTCAAATTCACCAAACTTGCCAATTTCATTTTCATTACTTGAGATATTACTAACTACAAGGTGCATCATGGTACTAAGCTTGTATGTGTCTCTTATTTATTCACTAATATGGTACAAAGTTTGTAGTTTTTACACCATTGGAGGACCATTCGGTCAACATGGGAGCATAGTGAATGTGTATGGTTTCAAGCTTAATAATGGTGCCAAATCTATTGTTGAGCATAGTAGAATAACTTAGTGAAATTAGATTCTTGAAATTCTATCAAAATCACCACCCTTCATTTTCGGTCAAGGCAAGGGGACCTTGAATCATGGCTGTTCCTAATAGTTTGAGGGTAGATTTAGACTGTAGGAATTACGAGAAGTCTACCGGTATGCTCGGATTTAAATTCCAATGCAAAACGAAGAAATTACGTTATACTATTGGTAGAAATTATACTGCAAAAATATTTGCAATGTACAATATGGCTACATAATAATATAAATAATAGCTTAAAAATAAGTATTTAATAAGTTAATAATTTTGGTGAAATTAATTGGAGCCTGAGAGTTACGGTTTTCGAGTGGTGCTATCGAGAAGCTCGGTTTTGACAAACAGGTAAGGGACGCGTGTGTAATTTGTAGGGATATCTCGAATGCATGTTTTTCATGCTAATAATTTTATGAAATTTTTCTAAAAGTGAATTGCCTCGAATTGCTGTGAAATGGTGGTTATTTGGCTCGTTGAACTGTGTTTGAAACTGTAGGGAGGTTAAGACACTCGCAGCCGTTATGCTGCCGAAATTCATTAGAAATATTTCTAAAAATGCCATAAAAATATTTTAATGCATTGTTGATTTTTATCCTAGCCTTAAAAAAAGAAATTAATTATTTTTTATAAGTTGTAAATTTATCAAAAAATATTTATTAAATATACATGCTACCGTTTTCGATAAAAGTTAAACTATCGAAAATTCATCCCAAGTGTTTATAGTGGAATGTGCTATTTGCGAAGTGAAATGATGAATAGTGAATATTTTATAAATTATTTTCAGTATAATATTTACTATTTTATTTTAATTATCCTTTATGGACTGATTAAAGTTTTATCACGTATAATGATTTCCATAAAGTCTATATCACTGTGTAAATACTGTTATGAGACTATTAGGCCCCATATCATGCTCACGTATTCATGTGTTATTATATCATGTGTGAATGCTATTGACATTGAGCCCGTCTTCAGCATCCTGGTTGACACCTGTTAAATATACGATCGAGGATAATTATATACTATGGTCATAGATCTCACGTGTTTATTTCTACTGTTCCCTATGGGGATTATAGCATGATATCATTAGGGTGTTGCCTGGTCTCTAGTATTACTTCACGTGTTATTACTGATTTTTGTGATATTTATTGAAACGTACTGGTTACTGTGGTGTTTTATCACTAAATTGGTAATATAATTGACTAGTTTGTTTTACTGTTACACGTGTAAAGGTAATGATTTCAATGGTAAAAATCAAATTGTTTTCAAGTGTTGATTTATATGATTTAATGAGTCAATTTACTCAAGTATGTGAAATATTTATATGCAGTGAATGTTTAAATAAATTTTACATTAAATTTAATTTCTACTCCATATAGTCGCTCTGGGTTTCTGGGACAAGACAGGTATTTTAAAATACCTTCCATGCTCCATCTGGATTACCTGGCCGACTATAGTATCCTTCCTTTTAGTGTGCTTAGCATACCAATAGGAAATTAAGGATTTTATTGCATATAGTTTTCGTGATTTCAAAATTCCATACAACTCTCTTACTGAGCCGTGGTTTGCTCACCCTTTTATTTTCATCTCTCCAGAGTATTTTCAATGATTGAAAAATATATCATCCTAGGATTACCGGCTGCGTGTTGAGTACCCTAAGGTAGCTTGTTTAGATCTGGAGGTATATTTATTTTATTTTATATGTTCAGACTTTTTCTTTTACAGTACTACAGTGTTATATTAAATAGAGGATACATATGAAAGATATAAATTCAGTTTTGTAAATATTCTACTTATATAAATTAAAGTGAATTATAGTATTTACTATTCACTGTTGATTTAAAAATGGGAAATAAAGGCATCGCAGACAGTCCAACCAATTCATGTGTATGGAAATGTGTGAAGAAGTGTAAAATACTGTATGTTAAGATTGTGACATCTAAACAGGGCTTAAACACCTAATTCATCAAGCCCATAATGCTGCAAGGGCATTAGTAAACTCGAACAGCATCACCAGAAACTCATAATGCCTATATCGAGTCCGAAATGCTGTCTTGGGAACATCCGAATCCCGAATCTTAAGCTGATGATAGCTTGATCAGAGATCAATCTTAGAAAATACCTGTGCACCCTTGAGCTAATCAAATAAATCATGCATCCAGGGCAAGAGATACTTATTCTTGATGGTCACTGTGTTCAACATCCGATAATCAATACATAACCGCAGGCTGCCACCCTTCTTCCGAACGAATCAAATCGGTGCACTCCACGGAGACACTAGGACGGATAAATCCCTTATCTAATAATTCCTAGAGCTACTTCTTAAGCTCCTCTAACTCTGTCAATGCCATCCAAAACAGAGGCTTAGAGATGGGCTCCGCATCGGGTACCAAGTCAATAGTGAACTCGATCTCTCGATCCGATGGTAACCCTGACGAATCCTCCGAAAATACGTTCGGAAAATCCTTGACCACAAGAATCTCATGTAGCTCGGAATGTCTTTGTTCCATGTCTTCCACATAAGCAATGAAACCTTTAACACATCCACACAATATTCAAACAATTTAGTAAACATATCGTTCCATTATAACTTATCAAAAAGTTTGACAATATATCGTTCTGGTTGAAAGAAGATAACAAACTTAGTATAGCAGTCTAAGCTAACAAAATTCACGGCTAACCAATCCATCCCTAATATTACATCAAAGTCATACATCATCAACAGAATTAGGTTAGCTGTCGTTTTCTTCTCTCTTACCGTTACTTTACAATTTTGTACACTACATCTGTCCTTTGTGCTTCTTTAAAAGGTGTATTTACTTGTAAACTATATCTTAATGGCTCCAATTCTACTAGGACTCTGTTAGCATAAGCAGGTGATATAAACAAATGAGTAGAGTCGGGATCGAATAATACAATTACAAGTATATCGAAAATGTAAATTTTACCTTTAATAACATCCGCGGAGGCATCAGCAGTCTCTTGATCTAATGCATACACCCGCCCCTGAGTCACGGGCTTCTTACCCTTCTCTACTGCAGTCGCCCGTCTCGGCTGCGAGGGTGTAGCTCTCTCTATCTCTGTTTGAGCTGCTGGTACTGATGAGATAGGGGCTGGAACAGTAGAAGTAGTGGACTTTCAAAGCATCGGGTAGTCTCTCATGAAGTGTCCCATTTGCCCACATCTAAAACAAGCCTTAATCGATAAATAGTAAGGTCGTGTACCATGCGACTGACCGCACAGCGTACACCTAGTTGTAATACCCCTCGATGTCGAGGTGGGACCTGTGGTAGGGGCCTTAGTAGCTGATCTCGTAGATCGCCCCTCCGAAATCTATATGCCCGATGATTTAGTCCTCTTAGACTGATCTCTACCCGATCTGTCCTCTGTGCCCCTCTTAGCTTTACCCTTAGATTCCAGCTCAGAATGATACCGCTCAAAATCCTACTCGCACAACTGAGCCCGTTAACCACCTCGTCATAAGTACGAATGTCAAACGAAGCCAACTTAGATCTAATAGATGCTTTCAGCCCAGCCTTAAATTGATCAATCTTATGCCACTCGTCTACCCGTGTCAATGGATTGAATCTGCTAAGTGTTGTGAACCTCGACTCATACTAATCCACTGTCATATTACCCTGTGTCAGCTCCATAAACTCTTGCTGTAATTTCTTCTAAGCTGTGTCGAGTATATACTGGCGATGGAAAGCATCAACAAAGATCTCCCAAGTAATAACGGGATGCTAGGTAAATAACACCGTCTGTGCAGACTTCCACCAGTGTTCCACATCATCTGTCATCTAGAACAAGGCTAGTCCTACCCCTATAGGAATACATTAGGAGAAATAAATTCTTTATTCAATATTTTTTTAAGTTACTTCTTAAGCTTCTTCAATTTCGTTTATGTCATCCGATAATAGCTTAGAAGTAGGCTTCATACCGATTATCATGTCAATGATAAACTTGATCTCTCGAATCAGTGGTGGTGTTTCATCTAGAAATATATCTGGGAAATTCCCAATCACATGTCTCATACCACTTTGGACGTTTTGTTTCTATGTCCTTCACATAAACAATATATTCTCAAAACACATGCATATAACACTTGAACAATTTTAGCACACATTCTACTTTGATTCATTTATTTATCTAACAGTTTCCATAATATTGCATTTAGAGTGAGAGAAGGTGATAAACTGAGTATAACAATTCAAGTTAACACAATTTGCAGCTAACCTATCCATTTATGAGATTACATCGAAATCATATATGTTCGATAAACTTATGTTAGCTGTCGTTTTTCTTCTCTCGTACAGTCACTTTACAGTTTCTATATACACTTTTCGAAATTTTGTGACATTCTAAACAGTATATTATTCTATAAGGTGTATCCCAAAATGCTCTAGTTCTACAAGCATCTAATTAGTACACACATAGAAGACAGAAGGAATGTGTGGAACCAGAATTAGCAATACTGGTATTGAATTATCGAATGCACAAATCACATTTTCAGTCACATCCATTAGATAT
This sequence comes from Heritiera littoralis, assembly GCA_031772115.1. Classification (NCBI taxonomy): domain Eukaryota; kingdom Viridiplantae; phylum Streptophyta; class Magnoliopsida; order Malvales; family Malvaceae; genus Heritiera; species Heritiera littoralis. Next base: position 400,700 of record JAPDPK010000200.1, read on the forward strand.
ATCACTTCTCATATCATTAAAAAATCCCTAACTAAAAACCCCATTTGTTCACATCTAAATCAGGCCCTAAGGAATGTATAACAGGGCCAACTATGTTGCGACCTCCCATAATGTACACATCAGGTCGCATCTCTCATCTGAACAAAGGCAGGGCCGATAGTAGGGACTGTTATACAAGAATTACTCCATCACAGTATCATAAGAAACATTCTTTACAGAATCAATTTCTTTATCACTTTCGGTTAATTCGATGTCGATTTGGTTTACTATTATTCAAAGAAGTTATTTGAATGTAAGGACACATTCGTGATTTCCAAATTTATTTCTCTCTCTCTTTAAATACATTTAAATAGGTGATCTTAAGATCTATACATTGATGATATCCACATTTCACCTCAATACTATCATTTTAGGGTCTTATTTCGATTCGGACACAGAAAGTCCTGGTGGAGCCCTCATTGAGTTCCTCTTTGCACCTTGTCGAATAGAACCTTCATGAATATATATTGTAAGATCACGCATTTTACTTAGAATTCTTGAGTTACTACCCCTTTTGATAACTCTTAATTCACTAGCTTGTGCACAATTTCGACACTTAATCCCAATTTTTAATCACTTGATTCATTTATACATTTAGACTATACAGTACTACAGGGGATGTTAACCACTTTCGACACTTTCGATGCTAAAGACATCAACAGACATTAGACCAACCTTGCTCTAATACCAATAAAGTTGTCACAGTCTGTTATATACAGTAGTCATCTATATTTAGCACATGTCACGCATACACAGTAGTTGATTGGGCTGTCTGTGATGTCTTTAACACTGTTCATCTACAACATTAAAACAATTTAGACAATATTTATTTATTAATAAATAATATTTACAACTGTATAAATCAGTTTACATCCCCTGAAATTAAATTTACAACAAGTAGTACTATATAATAAATGTCTGAACATACAAATGTAAACACAAAACCTCTAGGATCTACTACCACTGCTTAAGGATAGCCGAAACGTAGCCAATCCATGACTAAGTAAATCACACACTCATGGAAATTAATCTGTGGATGGTGAAAATAAAGGAGTGAGCAACCCACGGCTCAGTAAAGGAATTATATGCAAATCTAGATATTCCGAAATCTATATGCAATAAAATCCTTTATTTTCCTATAGGTGCACTAGGGACCGAAATAGGAAGGATACTATAGTCGGCTAGGGATTCGAATGCAGTAAGGAAGGTATTTTGAAATACCTGTCTTGTCCCGAAACCTAGAAGCGACTATAGGGAGTAAGTATTGATTTTGGAAATAAATCACTTTTCATAACATTTCATATTCATTTAAAATCAATACTTTCATCATATAAAACATTTAATCAAAGAATCTAATATTCAATTTAAATCATAAAGAGAATATTATATTGATTAATCTTTATTTTCATTTGAAAACATATCACATATCACATATATCACTGAAAATCGTAAAAAGTATCGTACTTAATGTAGTACAGTAAACCATTTAGAAATCATCATCCATTTCATATAAAACATATAAATATTCACTTATCCTTTAATATCATCATCTATTTTAAATCATCATTTTCATATCATAAAAATGGTGGAGACTAAGGCAACACCCTCAATATATCATGCTATAATCCCTATAGGGAACAATATCAGTATCATATGAGATCTATGACCATAGTCTATGACTGTCCTCTGTTTTACACTGATCAGGTGTGGATCGAGACGCTGAAGATAGGATCAGTATCAACAGCTTCACATATCACATATTACGTATCACATATCACATGTCACATATTAGCATGATATGGGGCCTATCAGTCTCAAAACAATATATATGAAATCTCACCACTTTTATAGAATTTAATAAAATAGATAATATCTTTCAGAAAATCCATAAAGGTATAAATCACACTATCTCGTTTGATGAAAACGGTGTTATAAAATATTTATACTGTAGTAATAAATTCCATAAATATTCCATTTTACCATAAACACATATACTCGCATTTCCATGCATTCTTTTCAAGAATTTCAATTTCAAGATTACTAAAAAAATCATTTTCCGGTAATTTCACACTTTATGAAAAATAGTAATATTTATTTTCCAAAACTTTCCAAAACTAATAGTAATTCCATAAACACTGTTTCACTATGGAACACATTTAGAAACATTTTAGTCTCAAAACAATATTCACATAATAATATCACCTTTATGGAAATCAGTAAAACAAATAAAATTTTCAGTCAGTCCATAAAGGTTTTATTAAATCATCTAGGGAATGTTTATGGAAAATGATTTATAAAATATTCACCTTTCTAGTTTTCACTTTATAAACCACTTCATATACTGTAAAACATGTAGGAGGAATTTTCAGTAACTTCACTTTCATTAGATTCAGTAACATGAATATTTAAATAATATTTTTTGGTGTATTCATGTTTATGAAAAATATTAAATATACCATTTCAAGGCTAGGAAATCATTCAAATATACACTAAAATATTTCTTGACATTTTTAAAGAATTCTCTAAGAAATTTCAACAGCATAACGGCTGCTAATATCCTAGCCTTCTTGCAATTCAAACACTGTATAATTCCAACCAAAAGCCACATATTTCACATTTTCCAAGGCAATTCACTTTCAAAGCATTCTCATAAAGTTATTTGCATTAAAATCATGCACTCGAAATATCCTTACAGTTCACATACGCATCTCTTACTTAGCTGTCTTATCTGATCTCTTCGAGTGTTCGACTCGTAAATCGATACTCTCGGGCTGCAGATAATTTCACCAAAAATGTTAGCTCATTTAATACTTATTTTTGAGTTATTATTCATGTCTATGTGCAGCCACATTGGATACTACAAATATTTTCGCAATATAATTTCTATCGGCAGTATAACACAACTTCGTTTTGCGTCAGATTTTAAATCCTAGCATACCGGCATACTCCTTGTAATTTCTACAGTCTAAATGTACCCTCAAATCATCAAAATCAGCCATGCATAATGGTATTGCCACCTTGAATTTCTCATGGAAATTCAACAATCCAATGCTACAATCTTATTTTACCATGCTTAATCATCAATTTGGCACCCATTTTATGCATGAAACACAATGAATCCATAAGGAACCATGCTTGGTCGAATACCCCTTTAATGGAAACATTTCATTTTGTTCAATTTAATCAAAACCAATGCCAAAAACATGTTCTACAGACTTGAATTAAGCTTCGTACACCATTGGATTTCAAAGAATCAAAATGCATAGTAAGTTACTTACCTTGACTGAATCTTTGAAGCTTCCAATCTCAAAATTTTGCCACTTATTTGATACACTATGGGTATGGTTAGAAAGAGGGAAGAGAGTAGAGTATTTTTGTAGTTATATGTTTGTTGAAATAAGGTAGGTTTTATAGTGTTTTTTATTTGTTTTCTTTTCTTCCTTTTCTTTTCTCTCTAATGACATGGGGGAGGCTTGGGAAGATGATGAATAGTAACTACCAACAATTGATGGAGTTTTAAAGAGTCTTCTAGAAGTGGGCAAAATGACCAAACGCCCTTGGTTATGTAAATTTCAGATAATTTTACCCTTAATGTTCCGTAGTCGTAAAAACCGTGTAATCGTGCTCCAAAATTTCGAATTCGAGCACCAAATACTCTTATTTAATGTTTCTTGATGGTTAGAAGTGGTTTTGTCAACGCGCGGTGCACGGATAGTGAGAAATTACGATTTTACCCCCCACAGAATGCCAGCGAAATTTTTTGATTTAATGACCGATTTGATAAATCTATTGATGCTGTCTTAAACTAATTTTCATGTAGAATATTTTTACTTTGTCCCAATTCATTTTAGTTTAGGCACAATTTACGAAAATACCATCTGGATGTAATTGTCATTTTCCAATTTGTTTGTCACACTTCCCAAAATAATGCAAATGTGGTATTTTAGGTTTCAAATTTCCATAAAATCATTATTACACTATCAGTACACTATTTCATCAGTCATATACACATTTGGGCTCGAAATTTCAAGTGGGGCCCTCATCACTATTTACTTAAAATCTACAAATATTCCAAAAATTAAATTCATAAATAATTATTTTTACATGTACAGTACCATATAATCGGTTCTCACATATAAAGTTTAAGAAGATCATTAACTTTTTTGCATGAAATAATTATTTTACTCACATATTTTAATTGCTAATTCGTTTGCGCCATTTTATTTTATTTTTGTGCTATAATTAGCGATGGAATTAACGATGAAACTTTTTTTACTGTAATTTTTGACAAAATTCCGTTGTTGAAAGTGTGTTTTATTTAGTGAAATTCAATTTATTGAATCAAAAAATTAAAGTTTATACATGATGTGTTAGCAATGCATACCCTCATGTATATATATGAGATAATTATTTTATATATCGTCAGTAGAGTTTTTTTTATTCCACAAGTGATTAGGATGATGGCACTTGTTTTTTAAAATATTAAGAAAATAAAAAATAAATAAAATAAATATATGGAATAATTATTTTATACACTGCCGATGAATTTTTTTACTTTACAAGCAGGGTTAGGATTATGACATATGTCTTATTTTATTTATTTTTATTTTTTAATATTTTTATAAAACATGTGTCATAATCCTAATATCGCTTGAAGAGTAAAAGAAACTCCACAAGCAATATATGAAATAATTATCCAAATATATGTATTATCATTCTAACTCTACTTGTAGAGTCAAAAAATTTCATGAGCAATAATAGAATAATTATCTGCATGTATATAAGATTAATATCTAATACACAGTTAGTGAAGTTTTTTATTCCACAAGTGAGATTGAGTTATGACATATGTGTTATTTTATTTATTTTTTAATACTTCTAAAATATATGTATTATCATTCTACTTTATTTCTGGAATAAAATAACGTTATTTGCAATATATTAAATAATTATCCATATATATATATATATCCAAAAAGTTATATAGAGGTGTAGATATTCATATTCCATTCCCGAATCAAATGTGCTGTAAATTCTTCTTTACTCAATTTCGAACCTGTTTGTGAGTTGTTGCCTGCTGGGTAGATCTGGCAATCTCAGACACGACATGAACACGATACAAATAAATGACACGAGATGACACAAGATGACACGGGGTTAAAATTAAGAAAAATTAATATATGAATATAGTAAAAGTTAAAAATAACATTTTGAGTTTTTCGTGTCGACACAAATTTTGACACTAAATTTTTTTATTTTACACTATACGAATATAATTTTATATGATATAAAAATAAATTATGAATACGAATTATCAGGTTCACTGGAAAAAAAAAAATCCGAACCTGTGTTTTTCAATTGCACTATTATTACACCGTCAGCTGAAAACCATATGAAATTGATGGCGTCAGTGGCAGCACGTGAGTACTGCACGTTATAATCAACACTACTCCCCGTTCACCTCTTTTTGCATAAAATGATAAAATCATAAATCATCAACCACATTTAAACCTATTTTCAATTCCGCCCTTTTCCTTTCTCCGCCCCTTTCACTATTTCTTTTTCGAACCCTGATTTCGCTTTTCTCTCCTAGGTTTTCTTTTTCTCTCATTTTCTTTCACTCTCTTTCCTTCTTCACGGATCTCGTAGCTCGTTCGATGGAGTTTAGTGGTGGACGCAAGAGAGGGAGGCCTGAGGCTGCCTTGAACGGCAATGGGGGCTTCAAGAAATCCAAGCAAGGTACAACCTTGCGCTTCTGTTACTTATATATATGTGTATCTATTTTTGTGTGTGTGTGTGTGTGTGTGTGTGTGTGTGTGTGTGTGTGTGTGTGTGTATATATGTTTATTTGATTTCGTTTGTGGCATGTTTGTGATGAAATTGTGGTTTCTAGGATTTGAAGAACTTTTATTTTGCTTTCTTCGTCTGAGCCTGCCTTTTATTTTAGGTAATGAGAAAGTGGAAAACTTTGAATTTGTGTAGTTTAAGAGTGTTTTGTTGTTAGGAAAGTAGCCATACTGGATTTAGTTAGTAAATGGATATAAACATTGGTTGCTAGGGATGTATAAACATAAATCGAAGGAATTATTCTCGAGTTGTACTGTGGAAGCGTTATAAAATGAAAAAATTGAAGCTTTCTAATGAAGAAAAGGAATTTTTTGAGTTAAGATTTTGCTTGATTTCTGTCACATTCAAAGAGGCACACAAGCAACTTTGAAGTTTTAGAACACTACAAGCTGGTTTATTTGCTAACTACATGGAGTTTTAGAATTAATCTTAAAGTGTTAAGATATCACAATTACCTGACTGTGGTAAACATATAAACTCTTTTTTTCTTAGCTTTATGGCTGCTATCCTTTGCTTTGAGCATGAAGTTTAAATACTCTACTAACGGTTTAATTGATTGTCACATTTCCATTTATCAATATATGTTAGCTTAATAATTTTATGCTTACTTTCTTATTGTGGTTAAATGGCCATGTGGAAACTATTTAATACAGCTTGTGGACTTTTTGAATAAATTGCCGATGTTAGGGTATCATCCATATATGTGTGTGTGCACGCACTGTGTGTGTTATTTCACTTAGTTTCGTTTTTGTTGAATGCTGAGCTTAAATAGTAGTGAGTTTGATCTTTGCATGTGATTCTCCATGTGCTTTATGGATGATATTTAGCATCTTTCTGTTGTGGCTGCATAGCAGAGTTTGTATTGGTGATGGTGATTGTGATGGATTTTCTTCATCTTCTCTTGTTCTTGTATGGTTCTATTATTTGGGTAAAAGATTGAATTTGAAGTCCATGGATCCTTGATCCTTTCTGGTGAGGCTTTTCTTGCATGATTAACAATGGCAGCTTACTCTGGCTGTAAATCCAGTGTTATATTCGCATCTATTGTATTGTTGCAATTGTCTTGAGTCTTGATTTATCATTTATATCTCGATATGGTAAAATTTTGTAAATTTCTTTTCTATGGTGATTCTTGTATAAGTTTGGAATTGCTGTGTTAATCCATAGATATCTGCCATAAATCTGATTTTCCATCGAGAAAATCATGGAAAAGGAGAAAGAAAAGAACTCTATTTTCTTTTAATTATCTTAAACTTATTTGTTGGGGAAACAGGAGGCTCAACTTACTTTCAAAGTCACATAGTTGAGTTGTTTTTTCTGGGAACCAAAAAGATGTAAAACATGATGTTTAAATGTCCTTCTCTTTCTTCATTAATTTTCTTGGAGGGAAGAGAGTATTGCTGGAATGGACAGAACATTTTTACAAGTTTTTTTCCAGGATGTAATTACCAAATTGTCAGCCCAATATTTAATTTATTAGTAAGATTGATATTATATTCTATAAAATTGATGCAAACAAGTTATTCATATCATATAAGCACATATTTTCTTTTATAGTAGTAATAAGAAATGGTAACTTGGTATTGAATACTTTGTAAAGTTCCAAAATCAATAACTCACTCAAATTGTAACTGAGATAAATTAATTAATGTTCTGCAACAGAAATGGAGTCCTTTCCAACTGGTATAGGAAGCAAATCGAAGCCATGCACAAAGTTTTTCAGGTTCAAATCTTAACTTATGTAAAATAAATAGCCTAATGCACTTCCATCTATTTGTAATTGTTATAATTTGCAAGTAAAATTTCTTAGACGACAACCTTCTGTAGCCAAATTTGTGATTATGACTACTGAATTGGTCACTTAAAGTGGTGATACAGGTAATACTCTTGCTCTAATCATGATAAGAATGACTATGGAACAGATATGGTTGGTTTCATGGTGAATTCTTGGATTAACTACATGCTGGGCTATATGTAAACAGAACGCAACCATGCAGGATGCAAAACTTTTCCATCTTATAGTGTACTTATATAATCTTTTCAATTTAATACAGTAACATGTGGACCATTGAGTACCAGAAGTTGTTGCATGGGGTGTTCTAGTTACATAGATAATGGAAATGGAATGGCTGAAAAAATAAGCTAAATTTCACTAGCATGTATTTTGTCATGTTGCATTTCAGGGGTCTCTATTAAGATGCAAAATTATGGGCATATGAATATTTTTAAACAGTATATTGAACATAATCAGGTATTTCATGAAATTGATCCTAGGTTTTTTTTTAATAAAGTATTTGGAAGTTGTCCCTGGATTCATTCTTTGAGAGGTTTATTTCTATTATTTAATTGGTATAGTTTTTGAGGATTGTCTTGTTGAAGAAGAATGGAAAAAGCTGAGAAAGTATGTTCATAAATTTCTTTTGGAGATTGTTTAATTTTAGTTTTTTTCATTTATTTGATTAATAATTCTTGCATGTATATAATTTTGTTTTATGTTATTAGTATTGTTTTCCAATCTTGATTTGTTTTTCTGTTGCAAAAAAAAAAAAAAAATTCCCTTCAAGGTTCTGATAAAATTTTTTTGGATGTTGTTTACTGGTCGAGTAGCATGTTTATTTATTGCCTTTATTCATTCATTGCATTCTAATCTAACTATGTCCAAAATTTCTCGTTCAATTGAATTTCGTGTGGGAAGGTTAAAGTGATTAGGTTTTGTATTGTTTTGTTTTGTTTTTTTTTTTCCCTCACTGTTGAGTTATGAGTATACCATCTCTTAATTTTGACTCTTTTAAAATAAAAACTTAATCCGTTCGAGGTTCAATTGTTTTTTTTTTTGTGTGTGTGTAAGACAATGTGTGTAAGACAATGTCTTTTCTCAATAAATATAGTGTTCTCAAATCTCTTTTTCCTCTGTAAAACTTTTAATGGGATTGGACTCATCTCCATTAGTTTCAATGCATGCATCATAATCATTCGGATGTGTGGGGCCCACATATGACTTGAGGAAGTCATTCTTATGAATGGTTTAAAGTGTATGGGAAGTAATGGAAGGGGGTTGGGTATTTATCTTTCTCTTGGGGGAAAATTGGATGGTAAGAATGCATATATTGACACTTTTTCTGGGCAGGAAGTATGTTGTGGTTGAAAATTTCACATATGTACTATTGAAGTTTGTAACCAGTTCAATTAATGAAACGTCAAGTGAATTGGAGAAGTGCTACAGAAATTTTGAGGATGATATTTTGTAGTTTTATTGTTGTTGTTGTTGTTATAACTATTATTGTTACAATATATGGCAGCACTGACTCTCTCTCTCTCTCTCTCTCTGAGAAGTAATAATAGTTATGAGCATATTTGTTATCTGAGTCAAACAGCTTAGTGACTATTTATCTAGCGATAAATGCTTCTATTCAATAATTATTATTATATGAAATTACCTGAGTAATGACAGCTACAAATAGGATGCAGGGTAAGATTTTTCCTGGACATAAGGAACTGAAATTGCTTCAGTATACGAATATTGACTTGAGCTTTTTACTAATTTAATAGAAAAGTACTCAAACTGATGTAGCTGATATGTTCTGGTTTAGAGAGAGAAGTTATTAATATGATTTTTTTTTTCCTGTGCTTGGTGAGCTGCTTGGTATGAATTCTACAAATATGCTATCTGGAATTTAGAATGCCATTGTTGATGAGGGTTCTTATTAATTATGGCTAATTGGTTATATGATTTAATGCAATTTGAAAGATCATGTGATGAGTGGCTTGGCTGAAGCAAGTTCTATTTTTTATTCTGGTTAAGCTTATGTCAAAACACTGATTAAGATCGAAATATCTTGGATTGATATCAATGAATGCTGGGTAGGTTTATGACTTTTTTGATTGTCTATTTCCTGTTTCTTGACAATCGAAATATCCCTGTTAAGTTGCCTTGGATAAGTTATCAAGTTCAAATGTTAAAAGATTTAATTAACAAGCAGTTTGCAGTTGGTAGGGTTAAGATGACATGTATAGCATGGATTGTTGGAGAAGAGGATATGATGTCAGGACCAAGGAGTTCTCCAATAAGTTCGATGAACGTATAAAAAATTGTCTAATCTTATAAGACTAGTGCTGGAAAAGGAATAGATTGCAGGAAGGTTTACTAAAACAGGGTTATGTTTGCTCTGTTATGCTTGAGGTAAGAGACCAAGTAGAAGAAGAAAGCATTGATTCTAGGATGGGTTTAATTTGGTGAGTGATGTGTAGTTGATTACTTTCATTGGAGGGCTCAGTTTATTACTGGTTTTGCTTGAGCATGGAAGTGTAAGAACTTTAAGTTTTACTGCTGAATGAAGATACTGTTTGGCCTGAATGCACAAGAGTAGAAACTATTGTGCTTTGGGAGGGAAAAAAAAGAAAATAAAGAATAGAGGATATGAAAAGCAAGGAATGCTGTTTTGAAACGCTTAAGGTTGTACATATGTTGGAAATGTGGAAGTGTGGTTTGGAAATGTGCCATGGAGATTGTGTGTGCTTTAAACTCCAGGGTCTTGGAAATACATAAAAAAGTAAAAGTTTGGAGATTTCTATTGCATACAGATTCAATTAGCATAGTTGTTTATATGCCACATGCAGTAACATTTATAATTATTTCTTAAGTGCTGAAGAGTTTTGATTAATTTGTAATTATATTAGACTGCACAAGTACTTACAGTATAGCCTTAGTAAAAATTGTGTTTTGTTGATATGAGCTTGATATACTTTGAGTTTTGTTTATTTCAACAGCACTTCCGGGTGCCCATTTGGTGAGAGCTGTCACTTCTTGCACTATGTTCCTGGTGGCATCAAAGCTGTGTCTCAGATGCTTGGTAGCAACCCAGCTCATCCTGCAGCTGCCAGAAATTCAGTAGTCCCACCATCCTTCCCTGATGGCTCATCTCCTCCAGCTGTAAAAACCCGTTTGTGCAACAAATTCAACACCCCAGAAGGTTGCAAGTTTGGTGATAAATGTCATTTTGCCCATGGTGAGTGGGAGATTGGCAAGCCGACTGGTCCAGCTTATGAAGATCCTCGTGCCATGGGACCAATTCCAGGAAGGATGACTGGCAGGATGGAGCCTCCCTCACAAGGTCTGGGTGCTGCAGCCAGCTTCGGAGCATCTGCCACTGCCAAGATCAGCATTGATGCATCCCTTGCTGGAGCCATTATTGGTAAAAATGGCGTGAACTCAAAGCATATTTGCCGTGTTACGGGAGCCAAGCTTTCTATAAGGGAGAATGAGTCAGATCCTAGTTCAAGGAACATTGAGCTAGAGGGAACGTTTGATCAGATCAAGCAAGCCAGTGCAATGGTTCGGGAACTCATTTTAAATGTTGGTTCAGCCTCTGGAAGTAGCGTGAAGAATCCAGCAATCGGTGGTGGCTCTGGTTCGGTAAACAACTTTAAGACTAAGCTCTGTGAGAACTTTTCCAAAGGATCGTGCACTTTTGGTGAGAGGTGCCACTTTGCGCATGGAGCAGAAGAACTACGCAAACCAGGAATCTGATATTCTCTTGTTTTGTGTTTCTGCTTTCTGTTAGGTAAAAACTCTTTCTATATTCTTAGGTTATTTTGGTGTACTTGTACGAGTTTTAGTATTTGCCGGATGCGAAGGTAGATTGGAGAAGATTCTCTAGGTTTTTTCTTTTCTGAAATTCGATGATTTTCTCTGTATACCCAAGGAATGGAAACTCTATTGGGGGAACATGCCGGCTTATTACAATTTGGTTAATTATCTTTTTCAATGTTATCGAGTCCATCTAATTGTCCATTCAAGCTAACCCTTAAACAGGTTGGTAGAAACACTTTGTTGATCTGAAGTAGACGGAAGTCGGATGACGAATGTAAAATAATTAGTTGTTTACGAGCTGTTTGGGATTAATTTTGTTTTATGTTTTATATTATTGTTTTAAAATTTTGCAACATGGACATAAATTATGTTTGGTAAATTGATTTTGTTTTACAATTTCTAAAATCAGTAACAAAATTTTGGAAATTATAGGAAACATGATTTGTGTTTCCCATTGTTTCCAAAACATATTAAAAATAAGTTTTTCTTTTAAAAAAAAACAAGGAATGAACAGTGCACTTTAGAAGATCTCCTTCAAGCTCTGCCAAAAACATATATTCTCTTTTTTTTTATTACTCGCTATATCTTAATCCTGTAATATTCTTCTTCTTTCATCATTCTTTTCCTCGGTAATTTTTCCTTCTTCACTTCTTTCCTTGCATCTTCACTTATTCTTCAATTATTTTTTGATTTTTCTAGTTTTCCTTCTTATCATGTGTCTTTTTTCATCAATTGTTCGTTTTCTCAGACAACCAATAAAAAAAAAGTTAGTATTTTTTTTTGATAATTTTAAGTATTGGGTAATAGTTTATTTTGCACATATACACAAATTGATGTTTTGATATATATCATGAGTGTCTGATTAAAGTTTCATTAAATCTTTTTCTTTTTATTTTTAATATGAAATAAGAGATGTTAATAGAGGTAGTAGACAAATTAGCTAAACAAGGTGTTAATAAGGTTGACAATCTTATCTTGGTTTACCATTATGTTTATAACTAATGATAGGGAAGATGATGTTTAATGGTGACTAGAGCATAGCTATCTGGGTGCACTGTTTTTAGTTGTGACTTTGTTGTGTTGGGATGGATATGTGTTGGTATTTTTGAAATGGGTTACGTGAGTAAGCTGGGTTTTTAGTTGAATTTTGTAACATTGGTTGTGTCTTTTTTGGTTGATTGCTAGATGAGGTGTTTATGTTCTTGATAGGTACAAAATAGGGCTTAGAATTTATTGCCTTTAAGTTGTTTGTGTTTATTCCTTAAAGGTTGGGATGTCCATGTTGCTGTCATCTTATATTGGCTATCCGACTTTGATGGATTCTGCATTATGTGAGCTAATTGTTTATATTATAGTATCTCATATTAATGGAATTAATTTCTAGCCTTACAAATAAATTTCTCATGTACTTATGCCAAATTATAGGAAAACAGAAACATTATGCACTTCTCCATATAGTATAGAGCTAGTATTATTATAATCGCCATAAAATAAGCCTAAATAGTTTTCTTATGCCATTAATGTCATCTATCCCTTTGCTTTTAACACAACAAAGACCATGTGTTATTAAAAACCATTAAAATCATGAAAAGAAAACAAATAAGGGCTGTGTATATATAAAGCCACAAAGCTAATTAAACTAGGGATCAATATATACAAACACATGGTGTACTAATTAATAATTGTTTGATTTTTCAATATCTGTGAAGAATATTAGATGTCAATATGCACTTGGTACTAAGAACTTTAAATGATGATGGAGGTACAAAAAATTGAATCAAAAGCAAGAAGATTTGAAGGAAGAATATGTGAAAGTAACTATCAAAACTCAATGAGTGTTAAGGTTAGTGTTGGTTTTGTCTTTTCCCTTCAGCATTTGACTTCTTAGATGATTCTAAATATCATTTAAAATAGCACTAATATGGATGAGATAATTCTTTTATTTTCTCAAATGTTCAATTTGTAAGTATCTAATTTCGTATGTTCTTTGTCTCAAGAATTGTTTTCAAATCTAGTATTGTTCTTTGACTTGCATGGATGGTCACTGTTTTTCTTTGGTGCTCTTAACTTTAGTTATATATATGCATATGGGCTGGCAACAAATTTATGAATATAATGAATTATTGGAGTAAGTTGGTTTAACATTTAGATTGTCTCAACTTCAAAATTCTGGAACTTTTGGTTTTATGATTTTAATGTTTTTATTAAACCTTTTAACTTTTGTTTGAAGAATTAAAAATATATATTTTTTGTGTAGGAAAATATTATATTGTAGACTCTAGATATACAAACATGTAAGCCATTTTGTCTTCGTGGTGAAAGATATCATTTGAGAGTGTATAGAGGAAGAAGATGACAACCATATGGTCTAGAAGAGATTACGACATATACATAAAGTTCGTGATAAAAGTGCTACGACATTGTGAAATGTATATTAGAATGAATCATGACTTAAGCTCTCTTTTTCTGAATATTGTATAATAAAGTTTACTTTTTTATTTTTAATCATGTTTATGTAATTTTATTGTAACACCTTCGGAAGTTGAGATTTTTGGGTTAACTTTTTCCTTTACTTACTATGTTTATCACTCGCTCAGTGTAACTAACACCTAACAAGTAAATTTCTACTCGTTTAATTGCTATATGAGATTTAAACCCATTTTGTTCCCCAAAATCTACTCAAAAATACTTCAAACTCCATTCTTTTAAAATCTAAGGACTAAAACGCATTTAATGACATGTCGACAACATAACGGTTAAGTTTGCCTAACCTCTTTGCACGAAAATTCAGTTTATAATCCAATGGCAGTTTCATAAATCCAATCCAAACCATTCCAAAATTTCATTTTCGAGATCAATATGCAATCTTAATAACCCTAAGTCTTCTACACGTATTCCTTACCACTCGGTTTCTACTGATTTACTCGATAGCACCCGAATTGCACCACTAACTTTCGAGCTGCAAAATGCCACATAGATACAATCAATTCATCACACTTCCATATAAAGAATATTTAATATCCTAAGAACTGTCACATTGCCTATTGTAGCTGCAAAATAGGTCTATTTCATACCGGTGTTAACACTACAACTAGTGTCAAAACTACTTCGTTTTTTATTTCGATTTCACCGGTAGTCTTTTATTAATTTATACATTCTCTTAGTGCCCAAAACACATTGAATTAAGCATAATTCATGGCTACTCTTCACTTGGCTGAATGGTACCCACATGTCTACACAATTTATTTCAAAAATTTAAGCTTGTATTCATGCTGTACACATGTTCTACATCAATTCTACATCTATAATTCATCAAACAACCACACAATCTTACATGAAGCATGATGGCCAAAACCCTAGGTGTGTGTTTGGCATGCTTGTAATTCAAATTAAGCTTAAACATTGAGCTAAACATGTAAATCATAAGGAATAAAGTCATGAAACCATGAAAATTTCATCTTTCTCTCTCATACCTATTGTGGCCGAAACTTGCAGGTCTGATTACACCTTGATTTTGGCCTCTTTCGGATGAGAATTTGGTACCAAATTGAAGAGCACTAAATTCTGCACTGTTTGGTGAAGGTATTTTTCGGTTTCGAAGTGATTTGCTGTGTGTTTCAAGGGTTTTCTCTCACCTAGAAGCTTGGTTATCATGGAAATATGGAGGATGATGATGAAGGTCGGCTATGGGAAGAAGGTGACCAGAAAAATATTAAAAAAAAAAAATTTAATGGAAATTACCAAAATGCCCTTATACTTAAAGATTTTAAACCATTTTGCCCTTCGCACTCCCATAACGTTATTAATAGTCAGTTTAACTTCTAAATATTTTATTTCATCATAGAATATGAGTATTGTATATATTCAAATCATTGGATAATGTTTCATTAAGGTTTGACTGACCGAAAGGGTGAAATTACCAAAATACCCTTATCGAGTCAATCGCGTAGATTTTATTCTTTGCATGTGAATTGGTCTATCTAATAGCATTACATAAATCTTTATCACACATAGAATATCATATTTTTTTTGGTTGGTAAAAATTCCACTCGGTTTGGCCGTTATTCACAAAAATTCTTGCAGCTTACGTCTCTAATCGTCATTTTTAAATTTGTTATACATTTTTCAAAAATGACCAAAACTAATGATTTTGAGTTACAAAAACTTACCATCATACTATTTTGCTTCAAATATCAGTATTGTGGAGTTCACTTCAATAACTTATAGTACAGTAGTAGGAAATGTGATTCTCACATCCTCCCCACCTTAGGAAATTTGGTCCTCCAAATTTGAGTAGGCTTATCAGTCGAATAGTTACGGATAATTTTCTTTCATCAAGCTCTCTAACTCCTAGGTAGCTTCTTCTTCTGAGTGGTATTGCTAGAGAACCTAGACTAAAGGAATCGTCTTAGACCGTAGTACCTTATCTTTCCTATCTAAGATCCGAATCAACTTCTCCATATAACTCATATCTTCCCAAATCTCTAATGGTTCATGCTGAATCACATGAGACGGTTTTGGATGGTACTTCTGTAACATGGAAACATGGAAGACATTATGAACTCCGGGTAGTGCTAACCAGCATGCTACGTCTTCCACTCGGTCTAAGATCTCGAAAGGCCTAATATATTGAGGACTCAATTTTCCCTTCTTACCGAATCTCATGATTCCTTTAGACGATGAGACCTTTAAAAATACAAAATCCCCCACTGAGAACTCTAAGGGTCAACAGCTGACATCTATAAAACTTTTCTGCTGACTCTAAGCAGCCTTCAGTCTTTCACTGATAAGCCAAACATTTGCCAAAGCTCACTTAACCAGATCGAGAGCTAGAATCTTTCTGTCACCTACTTTTTCCCAACAATAGGGATCAACATCTTCTGCCATAAAAAGCCTCATACGGTGCCATACCGATACTAGAATGGTAGCTGTTATTATAAGCAAATTCTGCCAATGGAAGATGATCATCCTAGGAGCCTTTAAAATCCAGTGCACAAGCTCTCAATATATCCTTGAGTGGTTGAATGATGCACTCGGATTGACCATCCGTTTGCAAATGGAAAGATGTGCTGAAATTCAATCAAGATCCCATGGCATCCTAAAAATGTTCCCAGAAGTGAGATGTGAACCTGGAATCTTTGTCAGAAGTGATACTCATTGGGACTCCATGCAACTTGACAATCTCTCTGGCATAAAGATCGGCTAAGGCATTAAGAGAATCTGTAGACTTCATGGCAAGGAAGTGGGCTGACTTAGTCAACTATCAATGATCACCCAAATAGCATCATGGTTCCTTTTAGTTTTTGGCAATCCCATGATGAAATCTATAGTAATGTGCTCCCATTCCCATTGCGGTATCGGTAGAGGTTGAAGCAATCCTGCTATTTTTTGACGCTCTACCTTTACTAGCTGGCATGTGAGATATCTTGCAATAAATTTAGTGATGTCTTGTTTCATTTTAGGCCACCAGTACACCTTACGCATATTATGATACATTTTATTATTACCTGGATGTAAAGTGTACCTGGATGTATGTGCCCTAATCAAAATTAGCTCTCTTAGCTACTTATCTTCGGGAATACAAATCTTGCCTCTGAATCTTAGAATGCTATCAAAACCAACGCCACAATCAGATTGTGTACCCATTTGTACCTGATTGGCAATCTCAATACAATCAGAATCCTTCCTCTAAGCATTTCTAATCCGATCCATCAAATCTAACAAAATCCGCAAACTACCTGTCAAACCATATCTCTCAAAAGGAGTGACACTCAACCTGAGGCTGGCAAATTGCTCTAATAGATCATATTCTCGTACCATTATATAAAAAACCTTGCCGATGTGTTTCTTGCTCAAAGCATCTACCACCACATTTGCTTTTCCTGAATGGTATAGTATCTTGCAATCATAATCTTTAGCCAGCTCTATCCATCTATGTTGCCTCATATTCAATTCACGTTGGGAGAATAAATATTTGAGGCTCTTGTGATCAGTAAATATCTAGAATTTTTCACCGTACAATTAATGTCGCCATATCTTCATTGCAAACACCACAGCAACTAGTTCCAAATCATGTGTAAGTAGTTCTTCTCGTGGTCCTTCAGCTGACGAGAACCATAAGTGACCACTCTACCATGTTGCATTAATACACACCCTAATCCCTATGAGGAAGCATCATTGTATATTGAAAATCCACTAGAACCATTGTGAATGGTAAGAATAGGCTGTGGTCAGTCGATGCTTCAGTTCTTGGAAACTGTGCTCACAAGCATCTGTCAATTTAAATTTGACATCCTTGCGTGTGAGACATGTTACCCAACTAGAACCAAAAAGCTCCGAATTTCCATCATTGTTTTAGGCCTTTCCCACAGCATAATAGGCTTTATCTTAGACAGATCAGCTAACACCCCATCTTTAGATACTACATGGCTTAGAAAACTAATCTGATCTAGCTAGAATTCACACTTGTTGAATTTAACATATAGCTTACGGTCTTTGAGGGTTTATAGAACAATACATAGATGCTGCTTGTGCTCCTCCTAAGACTGGGAGTATACCACAGTGTCATCGATAAACATGATGATGAATTTGTTTAGATAAGGTTTGAACACCTCATTCATCAAATTCATGAAAGCTGCAGGGGCATTAGTAAGTCCAAATGGCATAACCAGAAACTCATAATGTCCATACTGAGTCCTGAATGGAGTCTTAGGAACATTTGATTCTTGGATCTTCAACTGATGGTATCTAAATCTGAGATCAATTTTAGAGAACACTTGTGTGTGATAACCGCAAATTTTTCAATTATTGGAAATTAATATTGAAGAAAATAGATAAGAGAAAATAAATAAATTAAAGTAAATAAATAAAATTTATTTACGAGATGGAGAAAACACGGCGAAAGCCGAGAAGAGGAGAAAACCAGATCTGGCGGTTGCCGGCCAAATCGGCCACTGCCACCACAGTTGAAGCATCGGCGGAAGGAGAGGAAAGGGATGGAAGCCACCGGTGGGGCGAAGAACGGCGGAGGAGGGCCGGCGAAGAGGTGGAAGAGACCGGACCTAAATCGAGTCAGTTCGCCGCCGTGTCGCCGATCCAGGCCGAACAGAGACCACCAGCAGACTCGCCGTGTCGTCGTCCAGCTGAAGGGCACTTGAACCGCCGGAGAACCGACCTCCGGCGAGGAACCGGCGAGGAGGGACACTGACCGGTCTGACGGGAAAGGAAAAGAAAAAGAAAAGAAAAGGAAAAAGAAAAAGAAAAGAAAAGAAAGAAAGAAAAAGAAAAGAAAAAGAAAAAGGAAAAGAAAGAAAGAAAAGAGGAAAAGAAGAAAGAGAGAGAAAAAGGAAAATTTTCGGGAATTCGGAAAATTCTTGGGAACACGAGAATCTCGGAATCGGTAAGAAATCCGAGAAATTATTAATGATAATTATTTAAATAATTATTTATTTAAATAATTTGAGAAAATTCTAAAATTTAGAATTTAAATTCCAGAAATTATTCTCGACGATCGAGATGAGGAATCGGGAGATGGAGTACGGGCGCGACCGGTAAGAGGAAGTCGCCGACCCGGAAAATGTAAGGGATGCATGTGCAGTACTGTAGGGATATTCAGTCTGCATGTTTTAATTATGAAATATTTTATGGAAATATTTTATGAAATTATTATGATAAATGATTGGTTGGAATTTGGAATGAAGTACTGGCTGGAAATTATAAACCGTATTTTCCGTGCAGGAGGCTAGCCAATCGGCAGCCGTTATACTGCCGAAAAATTATCGAAAAATTCTCAAAAAAATTACTGAAAATCATAATAAATGATTTTATGTCACGAGAAATGATTTTCAAACACGAAAATTGAGAAAAGGAATATTTTCATAAAAACATGAATAAAATGAAAGTGGTTTTACATTTATTCATGTTTTCGAAAATGGTGATAATGAAATCACCGAAAATCCTCTTCGAGAATGGTGATAATGAAATCACCGAAAATTCTCTTAATATGTAAATTACACGTAATATGAGATGAAAAATGAAAAGAAGTAAAGTGAATATTTTTATGAATATTTTCATAAATATTTCTTAAATATTCACTAAATTGTTTTATAACCTTTATGATTTTAAATTATGAAATTATATATTTTATAAATTTCATAAAGGTTATTTTTACGATAAAAACATGGTTTTGAGACTAGTTGGCCCTTCTATCATGCCGACATGTGATATGTAATACGTGATATGTGATATGTAGTCCCGGCCGACACCTGATTAGTGATCCGCCGAGGACAATTATAGACTATGGCCATAGGTCTGACATGATTATTTTATACCTTCGGGTATTATTGCATGATAGGACTCGGTGGTTGCCACTGTCTCCACATATGATATGTTTTAAATGAAAATGTTTTACATAATATGTGATATGTGAAATGTAAAGGTTTTACATGATATGTGATATGTGAAATGAAATGATTTATAGCATTTTTATAAATGCTTATTTCAGTACTAATTTTAGTACTACGAGATGATTTTCAAATGATATGTAATATGAATATGTGACATGTTTTTAAAAGGAAAAAGGAGGAAATTAAATCTAATATTCTTATTTAAATTTTTAAATTGAATATTAGATTTAAATGAATTATATATTTTACGAAAAAGAATTAAATAGCTTATTTCGCTATTTAAAGTACTGTACTAAGTATGAGAGTACAGTAAAACATGGAATGAGTTTTAAAAGAAAAGGAAGATGATTTAACTAATATTCTTTTCAAAGAATTTATGAATATTAGTTATTTTAATTAAATGCTTTATTTCATAAAAGCATTATGAGAAAAAGAATATGAAAATGTTACGAAATAAAAAGGAAAGGATTTGAATTTCCAAACGAAATGAAATTTACTCTCTACAGTTGCTTCTAGGTTCCGGAACAAGATAGGTATTTCAAAATACCTACCTTACTCCATTCGGATCCCTAGCCGACTGTAGTATCTTTCCTACATGCGAGCCTAGAGCCTATAGGAAAAATCGAAAAAGATTTTCAGCATATAGGAAGCTGAATATCAAGTATGCATATAATTCCCTTACTGAGCCGTGGTTTGCTCACCCCTTAATTTTAATATTTCAGGTTTTCGAAGACTGAGAGTCTAGCACTTAAAGGATTTTTGACTGCGCATTTGGGGACGATGCAACAGGTCGATTTATTTAATAAGGTATGATCATTTATTTTCTGTATTTAGACTTATCAACAGTACTACTTTCTTATGAAGTAGAAACCGGGGATGTAATTCATATTATAATTTAATATGAAATTGTGTATATGTAAAAGAAAAGTAAAGTATCGCAGACAGCCCAACCAAATAAGATGTATAGAATAAGGTGAAAAATAGGGTCACGGGCTGTGACATTGTGCACCCCTGAGTTGATCAAGTAGATCATCAATCCTGGGCAAAGGGTATTTATTCTTGATAGTAGCCTTATTTAGCAACTAATAATCAATGCAGAGTCGCAAGCTACTATCCTTTTTTTGATAAAAAGGACTGGTGCATCCCAAAGAAAGGCACTAGGAAGGATGAAACCCTTGTCTAATAACTCCTGAAGCGGTTTCTTGAGCTCATCTAGCTCCACTAATGCCATTCGGTAGGGAGGCTTGGAAATGGGTTCTGTACCAAGGACTAGATCGATAGTGAACTTGATCTCTTGATCGAGAGAAAGTTTTGACAAGTCATCGAAAAACATATCTGGAAAATCCCTAACTACCGGAATCTCATGTAACTCTGAACGTTTCTTTTCTATGTCCTCCACGTAGGCTATGAATCCTTCACTTCAAACACTTCAGACACTTAACAATTTCAGTAAAATATTTTATTTTCGTTACTACTCAAATAGTTTTACATTATACCTTTTAGGATATGAGAAGGTTACATATTTAGTATAACAATCTAGGCTAACATGATTTGCAGCTCATACATATTAGGGCAGCCATAGATTCCTTCTCTCCTACCCTTAATTTTCAATTTTGATATATCACATCAGTCATTTGAGATTCTTTAAAGGGTGTGTTAATTTGCAACTAATATCATAAAGGTTTAGGCTTACTGGTATTTAAATAGCACAAGTAGGATATACAAACGAATGCATAGAACCCTGATCAAATAATGCAAGTGCAAATATATCGAAGATAGATATCTTATCCTTAATCACCTTAGACGATGTATCGACAGTCTCCTTATCCAAAGCATATACCCGACCCTGAGTAACCGGCTTCTTTCCCTTCTCAGCAGATGTGGCTCTCCTATGTTGGGATGTGGCAGCCTTCTCTGGCTCCTTAGCGGGTGCTACTGTTGCTGATGTTGGTGCTGCTATTGCCGATGTTGGTGGTGCTGTTGATACTTTGTTATGTGGGCAATGTTTGACAAGATGCCTAGTCTGTCTGCACTTGAAACATGCCCTAGTAGCTTTATGGCATGGCCGATTACCATGGTATCTATTGCAGTGCTTACATCTCTGTGCAGTACTCTTCAGTATAGGTGCAGATCTATCAGCAGCGGTAGGCTTAATGATGCAGGCTCAGAAATCTTAATTTCGGAACTCTTAGCTTTCTTCGCTAGCTTCTTTTCTAATTTATCCTCATTGCTTCGCTTGGCTTTTTCCTTGCCTTTGCCCTTACCCTCACCATGGACCCTAAATTCAGCCAGACAAGGCTCATAATCCTGTTCACATAACTGGGCCCTCTGGACAATTTCTTCATAAGTAGAAACACCAAAAGGAGCGAGTTGGGATCTGATAGAATACTTGAGCCCAGAAATAAACCTCTCAATCTTATGTTGCTCACTCCAAAGTGTATCAAGATCAAATCAACTAATATTGGTAAATTTAGACTCATACTGGTCTACCAACATCGATCCTTGCACCAGATTCAAAAATTCTGTGTGCTACTTCCTCAGCGCGATCAGTGGAATATACTGTTGATTAACGGACTCTAAAAATACTGGCCAAGCCACCTCAGTATATTTGGCAGCAAGTACGGTTTGGGTAGTCTTCAACTAGTGCTTGGCCTCATTAGTCAACAGAAAAGTGGCCAACCCTACCTTATTAGTCTTTGAACAAGTAACGTACTTAAATAACTTCATCACCTCATTTAACCAATTTTTCGCTGCCATCAGATCCTTTTCACCCTTAAATTTCGATGGATCTAGCTTCCGAAATTCCTTTAATAATTTAATATCACATTTACCCATTGTGTTGGTTAACTGAGGCTGTGGTGGTGGCGGCGGAGGTACCTGTTATGGCTGTGGTGGTGGAAGCACCTGAATTGGAGGAGGTGCTGGTGGCTATGGCACTTCTCGGATTGGTGTTGGTGCTGAAGCGGATATTGACTCTCGAGAACGGCCAGCTAATAAATGCTTAATTAATCTTTCCAGTCGAGCGATCCGTGCAGTTGGACTTTCTAGTTGCGAAGGGAGGGCTGCTTTTGGAATCGGCTCTGGACACGGCTTCAGAAATGGTTGGGTTTGTCTTCGCCTTTTGCCTTTACCCCTTCGCCTATCAGACATTCTGTCAAAACAAACATAAAAATATTTTGAGTCACTTTTACCTGTATATACATTCAAACAAATATAGTACTATAAGGAATGTAAACCGATTTCTCCTAATGACGCTGACAGACATCAGACCAACTGTCACATCCTGTTTATAAAGTATTTAACACTTTTTCACACATATCACAAGGGTTGAGCTATCTGCGATGCCTTTATTTCCCGTTTACTTTACACGGTAAACATTTAGAACTGTAATTTACCATTTAATAATAATATTCACATATCGTAAATCATTTATCATTCACATCCCTTGTTTGTAATACAACTCAGTAGTACTGTAAAACAAGTCTGAACATATAAAGTAAATGATTTTACCTCCAAGATCTCCACTAGACTACCTCGGGGTACTCAAAACGTAGCTGGAATCCTCAGGAAGTTAATGACGCAATCATTGAAAATACTTTGTGGAAGTAAAAATAAAGGAGTGAGCAAACCATGGCTCAATAAAGGAATTGTATGCAAATCTTGATATCATGAAAACTATATGCCATAAAATCCTTGTTTTCTTATAAGTACACTAGGGACCGAAAAAGGAAGGATACTATAGTCGGCTAGGGATCCGATGGAGTAAGGAAGGTATTTTGAAATACCTGTCTTGTCCCGAAACCTAGAACCTACTATAGTCGGCTAGGGATCCGATGGAGTAAAGAAGGTATTTTGAAATACCTGTCTTGTCCCGGAACCTAGAACCTACTATAGGGAGTAAATATTGATTGTTGAGATAAAATGCTTTTCCATAACGTTTAACCATAAATCTCAAATTTGTACTTTCATGAAGTAAAACATTTAGTCAATAATCTAATATTCCAATAGTTCATAAAAAGAATATTAGATTAATGAATCACCATTTCCTTTTGTATACATATCACATATATCACTGAAAATATCGTAAACATTATTGTACTCAATTTAGTACAGTAAACTGTTTAAAAATCATCATTCATCTCGCTGAAAATATATAAATATTCATTCATCATTTAATATCATCATCTCTTTTAAAACATCATTTCATCTCATAAAAATAGTGGAGACTAAGGCATTACCCAGATATATCATGCTACAATCCTCCTAGGGTAAAATAATCATCATATGAGATCTATGGCCATAGTCTATAATTGTACTTAATTGTACACTGATCAGGTGTTGATCAGGATGTTTAACATATGACATATCACATGTCACATGTCACATATTACATATCACATATTACATATCACATATCAGCATAAAAAGGGCCTATCAATCTCAAAACAATATTCTCATCATCGTATCACCTTTATGGAAATCAAGAAAATAGTTAAAATCATCAGTTAGTCCATAAAGGTTTTATTTATCATATAGTGAATATTTTTTGAAAATAATTTGTAGAATATTCACTTCTTAGCATTTCGCTTTTTAAACCATTTCTCATACTGTAAAACATTTAGGAGAAATTTCTAGTAACTTTACTTTCCAAAAATTCGGTTACATGAATATTTAAATAATATTTTCGGTATATTCATTTTTTATGAAAAATATTAAATTCATAATTCCCAAAGCTAGGAAATTATTCAAATGTGCACTAAAATATTTCATGACATTTTTAGAAAATTTTCTAGGTAGTTTCAGCAGCATAACGACTGCTATTACCTTAGCCTTCCTGCAAATTCAAACGCAATTCAAAAACCAACCAACAGCCACAGTTTCACAGTTTCCAAGCCATTTCATTTCATAAATATTCTTATAAAATTATTTTCACCAAAATCATGCATTCAAGATATCCTTACAGTTCACGTATGCATCCCTTACCTGTTTAACGTATCCGAGCTCTTCGAGTGCACCACTCCCAAATTAATACTCCCAGGTTGCAGATAATTTCGCCAAAAATATTAGCTTATTTAATACTTATTTTTAAGCTATTATTCAGGTCTAAGTGTAGCCACATTGGACATTACAAATATTTTCGTAGTATAATTTCTACTGGTAGTATAACACAACTTCTTCGTTTTAAGTTGGATTTTAAATCGGAGCATACCAGCAAACTTCTTGTAATTCCTATAGTCAAATGGCACCCTAAAATCATCAAAACCAGCCATGCACAATGGTCCCCTTACCATGGCCGAAATCACCATCATGCTTACCTTAGTGAATTTCAACAATTCAATGCCATAATCTTATTCTACCATGCTTAATCATCAATTTGGTATCCATTTAATGCATGAAACCTCATCAATCCCTTAGGTTCTAAGCTTGGCTAAAACCCCCTTGCATGGCAACATTTTATTTTGCTCAATTGAATTGAAACTAAGACCATAAACATGCTTGTCATGCTTAAAGGAATCATTCTACACCATTAGAATTTAAAGAATCAAAATGCATGGTGAGATACATACCTTGACCTAAACTTTGAAGCTTCCTATCTCCTTGTTTTCTTGTTTATTCTATGATCTATTGGTATGGTTAGAAAGAGGGAAGAGAGTAGAACAAGTTTGTAGTTATAAGTTTGTTGAAATTTTGTGTGTATAAGTGGTTAAAAAGGCTTTTATTTTTCTTTCTTCTTTTCTTCTCTTATGGTGGCATGGGAGGCTTGGGGAAGACAATGAATAGTTCCATCCAGCAACTGATGGAGTTTTAAAGACCTTTCTAGAAGTAGGCAAAATGACCAAAATGCCCCTAGTTATGTAAATTTTAGACAATTTGCCTTAAGCTTCTGTAGTTGTAAAAACTATGTAATTGGACTCCAAATTTTTGGATCCCATCACCAAATACTCTTATTTAATGTATCTTGATGAATAAAAGTAGTTTTGTTGACGCGTGATACACTGATTGCGTGAAATTACGATTTTACCCCTTGTAACCTGCCAGCAAAATTCTCCGATTTAACCACTGATTCAATAAATCTCTTGCACTGTCCTAGCCTCCTTTTCATGTAGAATATCATGGTATTTTTTTCGTCCCAATTAGTTTTAGTTTGGGTACAATTTACGAAAATACCCTCGAGACGTAACTGTCATTTTCCAATTTGTTTGTCACATTTCCCAAAATGATGCAAATAAGGTATTTTGGGTCTCAAATTTCCATAATATCCTTATTACACTTTTTGTACATTGTTTCTTTAGTCATATATACATCTGGACTCGAAATTTCAAGTGGAGCCTACATTACTATTTACTTATAATTTACAAAATATATTCAAAAATAAATTAATAATTAAATGTATACATGTGTATAGTACAAAATAATCGATTCTTACATTTCCTCCCCACTTTAAGGAAATTCGGTCCTTCGAATTTCGTTTGGACCACTCACTGGAAGAGCTCTGGGTACTTCTCTCGCATTAAACTCTCTAATTCCCATGTCGCTTCCTCCTTGGAATGGTACTGCCAAAGCACTTTCACCAATGGAATCGTCTTAGATCGCAATACTTTATCCTTTCGATCCAAGATCCGGATAGGTCTCTCCACGTAACTCATATCCTCTCGGACCTCCAATGGCTCGTATTGAATTACATGAGACGAATCTAAATGGTACTTTCTGAGCATCGAGACATGGAATACATTATGCATTGCCGATAACTCCAATGGTAGTGCGAATCTGTACGCTACGTCTCCTACACGATCTAAGATCTCGAATGGTCTGATATATTAGGGACTCAGCTTTCCCTTCTTGCCAAATCTCATTATACCTTTAGATTGGGAAACTTTCAAAAATACATAGTTACCTGGTGAGAACTCAAGTGGTCGGCGTCTCGTATCTGCATAGCTCTACTGTCGACTCTGTGCTATCCTTAACCTTTCACATATCAACTGTACATCTCTCGAAGCTTGCTCTACCAAATCAGGAGCTAACCACTTTCGATCTCTCACTTCTTCCCATGCGATTGGTGATCTACACCTTCTGCCATATAATGCCTCGTACGGAACCATGCCAATACTCGTTTGATAGCTATTATTATATGCAAATTCAGCTAATGGCAAGTGGTCATCCCAGGAGCCCTTAAAATCAAATGCACATGCCCTCAACATATCCACGAGTGTCTGTATCACTCGCTCGGACTGCCCATCAGTCTGTGGATGAAAGGCAGTGTTGAAATTCAGTTGGGACCCCATAGCCTCCTGAAATCTCTCCCAAAAGTAAGATGTAAAACGGGAATCCCTATCCGATGTGATACTCATTGGAACACCATGTAGCCTCACTATCTCCCGTACATATAGATCGGCTAAGGCACTAAGGGGATCTGTAGATCTGATGGACAAGAAGTGGGCAGACTTCGTCAATCTGTCCACAATCACCCATATCGCATCATGATTCCTCCGAGTCCTAGGCAAACCCATGATGAAGTCCATTGTAACATGCTCTCATTTCCACGTAGGAATTAGTAGAGGCTTCAATCAAGCTGCAAGCTTTTGATGTTCGATCTTAACTGCTGGCATGTGAGATATCTAACAACAATCTTCACGATGTTTTTCTTCATCCTGGGCCACCAATACACTTTCCATAGATTCTGGTACATTTTAGTACTGCTTGGGTGCAGAGTGTACCTGAAGGTGTGGGCCTCTATCAAAATCAAATCTTTGTGCTAGGGATTATCGGGAACATAGATCTTGCCTCTAAGCCACAGAATCCCATTGGTGCCAATCTCAAAATCTAACTATACTCCCAACTGTATCTGACTGGCCACCTCTATACAATAAGTATCTGTCCTTTGAACATCTCTGATCCACTCCATCAAATCTGGCTTAATCTTGAAACTAGTCGTAAACCCATAGCTTTCAGAGGAAACCACACTAATACTGAGGTTCAAAAACTGCTCCAACAATCCATGCTCCTGACCATCATGTATGCTATCATAGCCATGTGCTTTCGGCTAAGAGCATCAGCCACCACGTTCGCTTTCCTTGGGTGGTACAGTATCTAGCAGCCGTAATCCTTTAACAACTCCATCCATCTTCGCTGTCTCATATTTAGCTCTCACTGCGAGAATAGATACTTCAGACTCTTATGGTTTGTATAGATCTATCTCTCACCATACAGATAGTGCCACCATATCTTCAGTGCAAACACCACAACGGCTAACTCCAGATCAAGGGTCGAGTAGTTCTTCTCATGCTCCTTAAGTTGCCGAGAACCATATGCAATCACTCGACCATTTTGCATCAAAACACATCCTAATCCCTGAGCGAAGGCATCTGTATATACTGAAAACCCACCAAATACGTTGGGAAGTGCAAGTACTGGAACTGTAGTAAGTCTCCACTTCAACTCTTGGAAGCTGCTCTCACACGCATCTGTCCACTCGAACTTAACATCCTTAGTGTGAGTCGTGTCAGTTGAGCAGCCAGTCTAGAAAAACCCTCAACGAACTGATGGTATTATCTGGCTAGACCCAAGAAACTCTGTATCTCGGTCACTGTCTTAAGCCTCTCCCACTATAACATGGCCTTTATCTTGGGCAAATCAATAGACACCCCGTCCTTCGACACTACGTGTCCCAGAAAAGTAATGTGATCTAGCCAGAATTCACACTTACTGAATATAGTGTATAGCTTTCGATCTCTGAGGGTCTGCAGGCCTATATGAAGGTGCTGCTCATGCTCATCCGGAGACTTAGAATATACTAAGATGTCATCATAAACACGATCACAAATTGATCAAGATAGGGCTTAAATACCTCATTCATCAAGCCCATAAATGTTGTATGGGTGTTAGTCAGCCCAAACAGCATCACCCAAAATTCATAATGTCCATATCGAGTTTGAAATGTTGTCTTGGGAACATTCGACTCCCGAATCTTAAGCTGATGATAGCCCGATCGGAGATCTATCTTAGAAAACACCTGTGCACCCCTAAGCTGATCAAATAAATCGTCGATCCTAGGCAAGGGATACTTATTCTTGACGGTCACCTTGTTCAACATTCAATAATCAATACACAATTGAAGGCTGCCATCCTTCTTTCGGATGAATAAAACTAGTGCACCCCACGGAGACACACTGGGATGGATAAATCTCTTATCTAATAATTCCTGGAGCTGCTTCTTAAGCTCCTCCAGCTTCGTCAAGGCCATTCGATATGGGGGCTTAGAAATGGGCTCCATGCCGGGTACCAAGTCAATGGTGAACTTGATCTCTGGATAAAGTGGTAACCCTGGCAAATCCTCCAAGAATACGTCCAAAAAATCCTTGACCATTGTAGCTCGAGACGTCTCTTTTCCACGTCCTCAACATATGCAATAAAACCTTCAATACATCCACACAACACTTAAACAATTTAGTAAACGTATCATTTTGTTATAACTTATCAAAAAGTTTTACAATATAGCGTTCTGGTTAAGAGAAGATAACAAACTTAGTATAGCAGTCTAAGCTAGCAAAATTTGTAGCTAACCAATCCATTCCTAATATTACATCAAAATCATACCTTATTAACAAAATTAGGTTAGCTGTCGTTTTCTTCTCTCCTACAGTTACTTTACAATTTTTGTATACTATATCTGTCATTTGTGCTTCTTTAAAGGAGTATTTACTTGTAAAGTGTATCCTAATGGCTCCGGTTCTACTGGGACTCTGTTAGCACAAGCAGGTGATATAAATGAATGAGTAGAGTCGAGATCGAATAATGCAAGTACAAGTATATCAAAATATAAATTTTACCTTTAATCACATCCGCGAAAGCATCAACAGTCTCTTGATTTAATGCATACACTCAATCCTGAGTCACGGGCTTCTTACCCTTCTCTGCTGCAGTCACCCGTCTAGGCTGTGAGGGTGTAGCTCTCTCTGTCTTAGCTATAGCTGCTAGTGCTGGTACTGGTGGAATAAAGGCTGAAGTGGTAGATGCGACTGACTCTCCTAACATCGGGCGATCCTTCATCAAATGTCCCATCTGCCTACATCTTAAACAAGCTTTAGTCAACAAGTAACAAGGTCATGTACCATGCGACCGACCACAAAGTGTACACCTAGTCGCAGTACTCCTCTGTGTCAAAGTGGGACTGGTAGTAGGGGCCGTAGCAGTTAATCTCGTAGATCGCCCCTCTGAAATCTGAATGCCGATGGTCTAGCCCTATTAGGCTGATCTCTACCTGATCTGTCTTTTGCGCCCTCTTCGCCTTACCCTTAAACTTAGCCTTTGATGCCGGCTCAAAGTGAAACTGCTCAAAATCCTGCTCGTACAACTGAGCATGCCTAACCACCTCATCATATGTACGAATGTCGAATGGAGCCAGCTTAGATCTAGTAGATGATCTTAGCCCAGTCTTAAATTGATCAATCTTATGCCGCTCATCAACCCATGTCAGTGGATCAAATCTGCTAAGTATAGTGAACCTCGACTCATATTGATCCACTGTCATACTCCTCTGTACTAGCTCTATAAACTCCTGCTGTAGCTTCTTTTGAGCTGTGTTGAGGATATACTGGTAGCGGAATGCATCCACAAATATCTCCCAAGTGATCTCTTGATGCTGGACAAATAACACTGTCTATGCGGACTTCCACTAGTGCTCTGCATTATCAGTCATCTGGAACACTGCTAGTCCTACTCTCTCTGTGTCTGAACACCTCATATATCGAAATAACTTATCGGTCGTTGTCACCCATTACTCTACCACCAGTGGATCTTTGTCTCTCCTTAAACTTAGGTGGATTAAGCTTAGTAAACTACCGCACCAATGTTACATCACAGTAAGACTCTACATCCCTGGGCGGTTATACTGGTGGCAGTGGTGGAATAGCCTGTGCCTGCTGTACCGGTTGTGGTGTAGGCTGAGGCTCGAGAGTAGGCTGAGCAAGAGGTGGTGCAACTGGTGGAGCTACTGGAGATACTCACTCTCTCTCTACCCTGTTAGTAGCTCGATCTGCGTGATACATGGCAATGAAATCTGCCAACATCCTCTCCGTCCGCGACATCCGAGTATTCGAGCTCTTAGGTTGTGGTGGGTGAGCAGGTCCTGGGGTAGGCTCCCGTACTGGATCTGGCATATGTGGCTCCAAAGTCTGTTCCGCTCTACCTCCGCCTCTACCCCTAATCGCGCGAGTTACTCGTCGTCCACTCATTTCTGCACAGCACAACAATTTTCAATTTTTCGGTTAGTGGCTTTTTATATATCCAGACTAGACAGTACTATAGGGAATATTAACCACTTCACTTTATCATAAAGACACATGCAGACATCAGGCTAACCTCGCTCTGATACTAATAAATACTGTCACATCCTGTTTATACAGTATTTAGTACTTTTTCACACATATCACAAGGGTAGGCTGTCTGCGATGCCTTTATTTCCCGTTTTCTTTACATTGTAAACATTTAGAATCGTAATTTACAATTTAATAATAATATTCACATATCGTAAATCATTTATCATTTACATCCCCTGTTTATAATACAACTTAGTAGTACTGTAAAACAAGTCTAAACATATAAAGTAAATTATTATACCTCCAGGATCTCCACTAGACTGCCTCGGGGTACTCAAAATGCAGCCAGAATCCTCGGGATGTAAATCATGTAGTTACTGAAAATACTATGTGGAAGTAAAAATAAAGGAGTGAGCAAACCACGGCTCAGTAAAGGAATTGTATGCAAATCTGAATATCACGAAAACTATATGCCATAAAATCCTTGTTTTCCTATAAGTACGCTAGGGACCGAAATAGGAAGGATACTATAGTCAGCTAGGGATCCGGATGGAGTAAGGAAGATATTTTGAAATACCTGTCTTGTCCCGGAACCTAGAAGTGACTATAGGGAGTAAATATTGATTGTTGAGATAAAATGCTTTTCCATAACATTTAACCATAAATCTCAAATTTGTACTTTCATGAAGTAAAACATTTAGTCAATAATCTAATATTCAAATAATTCATAAAAAGAATATTAGATTAATGAATCACCATTTCCTTTTGTATACATATCACATATATCACTGAAATATTGTAAATAATATCGTACTCAATTTAGTACAGTAAACTGTTTAAAAATCCTCATTCATCTCGCTGAAAACATATAAATATTCATTCATCATTTAGTATCATAATCTCTTTTAAAACATCATTTCATCTCATAAAAATAGTGGAGACTAAGGCATCGCCCAAATATATCATGCTACAATCCCTGTAGGGTAAAATAATCTTCATATGAGATCTATGGCCATAGTCCATAATTGTCCTCAGTCGTACACTAATCAGGTGTTCACCGAGACGTTTAACATATCACATATCACATGTCACATGTTACATATCACATGTCACATGTTACATATCACATATCAGCCTGATAAGGGGCCTATCAATCTTAAAACAATATTCTCATCATTGTATCACCTTTATGGAAATCAAGAAAATAGTTAAAATCATCAATTAGTCCATAAAGGTTTTATTTATCATATAGTGAATATTTTTTGAAAATAATTTATAAAATATTCACTTCTCAACATTTCCCTTTTTAAACCATTTCTCATACTGTAAAACATTTAGGAGAGAAATTTCTAGTAACTTTACTTTCAGAAATTTTGGTAACATGAATATTTAAATAATAGTTTTCGGTATATTCATTTTTATGAAAAATATTAAATTCATCATTCCCAAAGCTAGGAAATTATTCAAATGTGCACTAAAATATTTCATGACACTTTTAGAAAATTTTCTAGGTAATTTCAACAGCATAACAACTGTTATTACCCTAACCTTCCGGCAAATTCAAATGTAGTTCAAAAACCAACCAATCGCCGCAGTTTTACTGTTTCCAAGGCATTTCATTTCATAAATATTCTTATAAAATTATTTTCAACAAAATCATGCATTCGAGATATTCTTACAGTTCACATACGCACTTCTTACATGTCTGACGTATCCGAGCTCTTCGAGTGCACCACTCACAAACTGATACTCTTAGGCTGCAGATAATTTCACCAAAAATATTAGCTTATTTAAAACTTATTTTTAAGCTATTATTCAGGTCTAGGTGCAGCCATATTAGACATGGCAAATATTTTCACAATATAATTTCTATTGGTAGTATAACACAACTTCTTTGTTTTAAGTCAAATTTTAAATCCGAGCATACCAGAAGACTGCTTGTAATTCCTATAGTCAAATGGCACCCCAAAATCATCAAAACCAGCCATGCACAATGGTCCCCTTACCATGGCCGAAATCATAATCATGCTTACCTTAGTGAATTTCAACAATTCAATGCCATAATCTTATTCTACTATGCTTAATCATTAATTTGGCATCTATTTCATGCATGAAACCTCATCAATCCCTTTGGTTCTAAGCTTGGTCGAAACCCCCTTGCATGGCAACATTTTATTTTGCTCAATTTAATTGAAACTAAGACAATAAACATGCTTGTCATGCTTAAAGGAATCATTCTACACCATTAGAATTTAAAGAATCAAAATGCATGGTGAAATACATACCTTGACCGAATCTTGGAAGCTTCCTATCTCCTTGTTTTCTTGTTTATTCTATGATTTATTGGTATGGTTAGAAAGAGGGAAGAGAGTAGAACAAGTTTGTAGTTATAAGTTTATTGAAATTTTGTGTGTATAAGTGGTTAAGAAGGCTTTTATTTTTCTTTCTTCTTTTCTTCTCTTATGGTGGTGTGGGAGGCTTGGGGAAGATAATGAATAGTTCCAGCCAGCAGCTGATGGAGTTTTAAAGACCCTTCTAGAAGTAGGCAAAATGATCAAAATGCCCCTAGTTATGTAAATTTCGGACAATTTGCCCTTAAGCGTCCATAGTAGTAAAAACTATGTAATTAGACTCCAAAGTTTCAGATTCCATCCCCAAATACTCTTATTTATTGTATCTTGATGAATAAAATTGGTTTCGTTGATGTGCGGTACATCGATTGCGTGAAATTACGATTTTACCCCTTGTGACCTGCCAGCGAAATTCTCTGATTTGACCACCAATTCAATAAATCTCTTGATACTGTCTTAACCTTCTTTTCATATAGGATATTATGGTATTTTTTTCTTTGTCCCAATTCTTTTTAGTTTGGGTACAATTTACGAAAATACCCTTGGGATTTAACCGTCATTTTTAATTTGTTTGTCACATTTCCTAAAATGATGCAAATAAGGTATTTTGGGTTTCAAATTTCCAAAATATCATTATTACACTTTCTGTACACTGTTTCTTCAATCATATATACATTTGGGCTCGAAATTTCTAGTGGGGCCTACATTTCTATTTACTTATAATTTACAAATATATTCAAAAATAAATTAATAATTACATGTATACACGTGTACAGTATAAAATAATTGGTTCTCACACCAACCTTGCTATGATACCAATTAAACTGTCACGATCTAGCTATCACACATTTCACATATTTATACTTGGTTGGGCTATCTGTCAAGTACACAATTAGGATCTATTAGACAATCACAACCTAAAAATCCAGAAACTCTGATATACATAAATAAATATTTACAATCTGCTTACAAAATATGTTTACATCCCCTGTACATTATGTACATACTGTGGTACTGTAATTACACAGTCTAAACATATATAAAGTAAATTGTGTATACCTCTACGGTGCTCGGATTACCACCTGAGGGATATGGCAAAAGAGACCTCCCAAATACCAAGAAACTAACTGCAAATATCTGGAAGGAAGGAAAAAAGGGTGAGCTTGGGGAAAGCTCAGTAAGAAATATGTATAAAAGTACTGATACTATGCATGACTACATGCATGCACTTATAAAACATATTTAAAATAAAAATTTGGCAAGTAAGGGAATGAATACTATAGCCAGTTTGGTAACTAGGCTGAGTATCAGAGGATGCTTTGGAGTACCTCACTTGTCTCGGTCCCTAAATTTGACTATAGGGAGTAATTTCATTGCTAGTAAAATAAGTAGTTCAAAAGTACAGTTTTCGATCTCACATTTCATATATAATTCAGAAAAATATAATTAATTGTTCATCAAACCATACGGTACTTAAAAAAAATAATTAGAGTTAAACAATCAAAAATATCGGAAAACCAAATCAATTAATTAGATTCAGAAAGTCAAATACTCAGTAATTCAAAACAATCGATCAGATTTCCACATTCACGATTAGATTCAGTGAACACATTATAAAACAATTCAATCATAAAATAGTGGAGACTAGGCTACACCCAATAGTATCATGCATAAGAAAGGTCCCAAAGGGACTAGTAACGTCTTATGGCCATAGTCAAAGAGTCCACAGTGTACACTTACCAAGTGACAATTGCGAGAGCTGAAGACTTGGAAAGTCTAACAGCATACGATCACTCACTTAAAATGTATGATTAAGCCCGAAGATATGATGGGGCCAACAGTGTCAAAACAATTTATAATTCAGTTAAAACACATTTTCATATTCAAAATAGTAAACAGATTATCAACCAGGTTATAAAATCATCAAAATCAGAATAATAGTAGTTCAATAATAAATATTCATAAAATATTCTTAGTCTATAATTTAGAGTTCAAAATATTTTATTTACATATAATATCAATGCCATCACTCGTATAAAACACAAAATTAGATAAAGCTATCAAAATTAGGCTTAAAAACTGTGTTAAAAATTTAATGCTCCTAATTGCTATATGAGATTTAAACCCATTTTGTTCTCCAAAAACTACGTAAAAATACTTCAAACTCCATTCTTTTAAAATCAAAGGACTAAAACACGTTTAATGACATTTCGGCAACATAACGGTTAAGTTTACCCTAACCTCCCTGCACAAAAATTCAGTTTATAACCCAATGGCAGTTTCACAAATCCATTCCAAACCATTCCAAATTCATTCCAAAATTTCATTTTCGAGATCAATATGCAATCATAGTATCCGTAAGTCTTCTATATATATGTGAGACCTGTTTCTACTGTACAGTACATTAATTTTATGGTTTTGAATGGACTCAAGACTGATGGTAAAGTATTTTATGAGTGAAATAAATATAGAATAGTGATTTGGAGGCATAGAAATAATTTTTATATTATTTGGAATTATTTTGAGAATTTTGGAAAACAAATTGGAAAATGACAGATACATCCTGAGGGCATTTTTTGTAAATTACGCTTAAACTAAAGTGAGTTGGAATGAAATAAAAATCCCATGAGATTCTAGATGAAAAGTAGAATAACATAGTGCCAAGAGATTAATTAAAATAGTGATTTAATCGAAAAAGTTCACTGGCGGTCCATTAGGGATGAAACCGTAATTTCTCATTATCGGTGCACCGCATGTCAACGAAACCACTTCCAATCATCAAAATATATTAAATGTGATTGATTGGTATTGGAATCAAAATTTTTGGAGTCCAATTACATGGTTTTACGACTATGAGAGCTTAAAGGCAAAAATTGTCCGAAATTTATGAACCAGTGGCAAAATGTAAATTGCCATCCTTCTAGAAGTAATCCCTAAAAGTCAAACAAGAGGTGGCTGGCCACTAGAAGCCAAAATGCTTAAATTCCAAGTGTGACATCAAGGTTCAAAGTCAAATATGGCAATTTAGGTTTCAAGTAAAAAATAACCACTAAACCTAACTTTGATTTTAAAAGGTCACCTATATATATATACTCTTCCATTTTCCATAGCCATCGAAATTTTTGTCTTCTGTAGTAGGTTCACGGCACCAAGAAAGAAAGAAGGGAGAAGAGAAAAAAAAAAGAAAAAAAAAGAGAAAGAAAGAAAAGAAAAACAAGAAAAACAAGAAAAACCTAAGGAAAATTTCTATTTTTCTCTACAAGCCTTTATAGAAAGTTATTCCCCATCAATTTCTCTCTTCATTGGTGCCCATATCTCATCATAAGAGGAAGAAAACAAGGAGAAGGACGGCCAAGAGGGATTTGGCCAAAGGTATGGATCCACAGAAATTGATGTTTCAATTTTATTCAAAGTTGTATTCTAGCTTATTGGCTCTACCGAGAGGAGGGGTGAATTGGTTTTTCTACTTATTTCTAATTTTCCTAACTCTTAATGCACAATTAAAACTAAATAAATGACAATGAAATAAGTGCAGTAAAACGAGTAAGGGAAAGAGAATCAAACACAAGTTTATAGAGGTTCGGCCAATCTCTTGCCTACGTCCTCTCTCCTTGAACCGCTTGTCAAGGTTTTGATTCAGCTCTTCCTTGAGAATGCTTACAAACCACTTAAAGGTGTGGCAAGACCTCTTACAATTTCTCTTGAGACTTTAGAAATCTCCTTCTAAGCCTCTACCCTTGTATTACTACCCACACTCTACAATATCAGTCCTTATAAGGATAGCTCACCCCTTTGAATAAGAGAATTTTCAGTGAATGGGTGAAGAACACAAAGAAATCTCACAAAATGGAGTTACAATGAAGATTTTCAGATTTGAGTTTTCTCTCTTGAAGCTTGAATACTTTGGAATGCTTGTTCTACCTCCAAACTTCATAAATGCCTCTATTTATAGTCCACCAAACGTCTGGAACAATTGGTGAAGCATTTAATGCATTTCTTCTCGTTGAAACCCTAAAAAACTAGCCGTTGGAGTCAGATTTCAAGCGAAGGGATCGATCCCTTTTCTGGGGGGATCGATCCCTTTTCTCCATAATGCTTTCCAAACTTCTCCCGGGTGGCTTCTGAAGCATTCTGCCTTTTTGGGATCGATCCCTCTACAGTAGGGATCGATCCCTTTTGTCCAGTAGGCTTTCCTGCACTTAATTTGCTGCATAGTTTATGGCTTTTATGATTCTAAGTTAGTTAAACAACTTTCTAACACTTTTCTAAGAGTATTTACTGACTTTTTCAATTGAAATCTCAATCCAAGACTTTGTTAAAGTAATTTCTATCATTGAGTTCATTCAAAACAAATGTACTTAGAGAAAAATCATTTTTAAGCTTACTTGAGTTTTGTCATCTCAAAATACTTGTCAAATTAAAGCTAACAATCTCCCCCTTTTTGATATGACAAAACGTAAGGTAAATTTGCTTAAGATAGATTTGCTTATAATTTTGACATTATGAAAATCATTTTGCTTGGCTCCCCCCTCAATTTATATATGGAGAAATATTTTGCTTGAAAATCATTTTGCTTTGCTCCCCCTTAATTTCTACATGAAAAATATCTTGCTTATCTTGCTCCCCCTCAATTTATGCATACCATATTAATTCTCCCCCTTTTTGCATATCAAGGATTAAAGCAAATATTATGATATATAAAGAAAGGGTCAGAGGTATAAGTCAAATTAAAGGAACAATGGAGAGAAAGACTAAGCAAAGTGAGAAGTCAAGCCAATGGAAATATAGATCAAGCCAAAGTCATACAGATAGATCAAGCCAATGGAAATAGACATAGTCATAGTTATAAACATAAAACTAAAACATCATAAACACACTAGAAAATGATAGAAACACACAGCACAAACAGCAGACAAAGTCACTCAAAAAGACATAATCAGCGCCTAGGGAACGTCTTGTAGTACTGATCCATGAAGTCCTCGTGCTGCATACGAACATCTTGGATTTCATCATACATAGTAGCTTCAGTTTCCTCGATCTGATCAAGTCGCTGAGTGACGTCCAGCTGGAAATTTTGTTGAGAGGTGTGCATTTGTTGAAGCATTAGCATGATCTGGTCAAGGGAAGTTGACGTAGAGCCGGAGGGTGCAGAAGATGTGGGCGCTGCAGGTACGTCGTCTCCGTCTCCTCCTTCTTCTCTGACGTCTTCCAGAGCATGTTCGGGAGGTTCAGCCTGGCCATGACCCTTGACCCATTCGATTGCATCTCCCCGTTGACATTGATACCACCCAAGGTTATGGAGAGTGGCGAGATTGATCGTGGTGCTGGGATCCGGAAGTACACCGACCTCACATGAACAGTCAATGCCTTGAGAGAGCAAATAAAAGGCGAGGGGTTGAGGGAAGACAATTGTGTGTACTTTGTCAGTGACAATCTTCACCCAATCTTGAAGGATAAAGTGAAGGAGGTGTGGTTGAAGACCACCAGGAGTATGGATATGATGGAGCCAAAAATGATCAAGTTTCCTAAGGTGAGAATATCTTGTGCCAAGTGGTCGAAGATTCCAGGAGATTATGATATGTAGGAGTCGGGTGAAGACAGGAAGGTCACTTGCACGATTATTGGTAACGGGAAACTCTAAGGGGACGTCAGCATTTTCATATATAGCACCGTTGTCGGGAACTCTAAAGACAAGAAAGAGGGATTGTGTGGTGATTTCAATGTGTTTGCCCATGACATAGGATTGAATTCCTACAACACGACATTCATCATTTGGATCCGTGATGGTTTCGGCATTGGAAAAGAAAGCACGGATGATAAGGAACCGGAGTGTTGATTTTGAGAAAGTTAATCCAATTAAATGCAGCAAATTTGGCCAAGTAAGGGAAATTAATTGATTCGAGGAAATCGAAATCAATTGGACGCCAATGCTTAATAGGCATATTGGCAAAGTTCGCTAGAAATCGTGTTTTCTCATTGGCATGGCAAAAGCATCGGTTAAAGGTGGCCGGTATGGAGGAGGAAGTGGAGGAAGCACTTGTTTTGCGTTTTTGAGCAGTGTGCTTAACTTTAGGAGCCATATGGAGTGGAAAAATGTAGGAGAGTTCGTTGAAGACTTTTATCGAACAGGTGGTGTGCACAAGTTTGGGGAACTATGGATGAGTGAGTGGGAGAGATATGATCTAACCAACAGCGGAGAGCCACAACCCAAGATGCATTTAACAATTATGACAAGGAAATTCGAATGAACAGCTACAAATAGTCTAAGTATAAATCCTAGAAAAGAGACAAGTGCCAGTAAACGGAAAACCTAGATGGAAAGGAAATTGATGTAAAATATGCAAATGGGTAGACAAGATATGAGGAAACAAACTAGAAATGCAAGAAAAATTGAATGAAAAATGGAAGAAAAACTTACAATTGCAATGTTGGGTGAATAGTAACCATGGTGTGGAAGAAGAAGGAAGAGAAGAAAAGAGGAAGTTTGGGTAGAAAATGAGTGGGGGAAATGAAAAAGATGAAGAAATGAGGAAGATTGGTGAAGAAAGGAAGCGATTTGGTGAAGAAATGAGTGAGATCTAGAAAATTGGGTGAGAGGATATAGTGAAAAGGCGTTGAGAGTGAAGAAGAAGGTGAATAGTGGGTGAGAAGTAAGGGGCCAACGTTTAAAATGGCCCGCGAAAAGCAATCTGTCCTGAGGGGATCGATCCCCTCTAGGAAGGGATCGATCCCTTCCAGGCAGAATGCTTCCCAGGATTTCTTCACCAAGTTTTGATGCTATGGGATCAATCCCATGGTGAAAGGGATCGATCCCTCATAGCAGGAACCCAGATTTTTGGCCTGATGGACTTGGAACTCAATGCTATTTTGGAAGAATTGTCTCCTCAGTCACTTGCCTCATTTGTAATGCATAAAAATGATTTGAAAACAATGGAACTTATGCATTTTTACTATTTGAAAATCAGAATTTGGTTGTTGCCACTTGGGATGCATGAAAGGAGTTTGAAAAACTGCAGAAAAAGTGCAGAATACTGCAGAAAAGTGCAGAAACTTGCATAAGTATGCAGAAATAATAGATGAACATGGCTGTGATAGTGTCTTAACACTAGAAATGTGTTTTGGCTAATGAAAGAAGTTTATCATGATCAAAACACACAAAACTCAACAGTTCAATCTCAAAGAGCTATGAACATGAACAGTAACTCATAAGTTAAAGGCATGAATTGCAAGTGTAATTATATTCTTCAAATTGCTGTCTTGCAATCACACAAACCAACAATAAGACATTCATGCAACATCAAATTACTTCAAGGAGCATTCATTATGCCTAATTCACCTCTAAGAGTGCAAAATCTCTCATTGTCCAAGGGTTTTGTGAAGATATCAGCTAATTGGTGCAAGGTGTCTACATACTCCAGAATTATGTCCCTTTTTTGCACATGATCTCGTATAAAATGATGTCTAATCTCAATGTGCTTGGTTCTAGAGTGTTGGATGGGATTTTTTGTAAGATTGATAGCACTAGTGTTGTCACACTTAATGGGAACTTGGTTCATTTCTATTCCATAGTCTCTCATTTGTTGCTTAATCCATAACACTTGAGCACAGCAACTTCCGGAAGCTATATATTCAGCCTCGGTTGTGGATTGAGCTACGCTATTTTGTTTCTTAGAGAACCATGAAATAAGCCTACTTCCTAAGAATTGACATGTTCCCGATGTGCTTTTTCTATCCACTTTGCATCCACCAAAATCCGCATCGGAATAAGCATGTAGATCAAGTGTAGAATCTTTGGGATACCAAAGTCCTAAGGAAGAAGTGTCTTTAAGATATCTAAGGATTCTTTTTATTGCTTGTAGGTATGATTCTCTAGGGGATGACTGAAATCTTGCACATAAGCATACACTAAACATTATATCGGGTCTACTCGCAGTTAAATATAGCAATGAGCCAATCATAGACCTATATAGTTTAGTGTCTACACATTTTCCTCCTTCATCCTTAACAAGTTTAATATTTGTGCTCATAGGTGTAGAATAAGGTTTAGATTCATCCATTCCAAATCTTTTGAGCAAATCTTTAGTGTACTTAGCTTGATTTATAAAAATACCTTCTTTACATTGTTTAACTTGAAGTCCTAGAAAGAAGGTTAATTCTCCCATCATACTCATTTCAAATTCACCTTGCATTAGCTTTGAGAAATTTTTGCACAATGACTCATTTGTAGATCCAAAAATGATATCGTCTACATAAATTTGAACTACTAATAAGTCATGACCCTTAGATTGAATAAACAAGGTTGTGTCTACCTTTCCTCTTGTAAAACCCTTTTCGATTAAAAACTTTGAAAGTCTTTCATTCCAAGCTCTAGGAGCTTGTTTCAATCCATATAAGGCTTTTGAAAGTTTGAAAACATGGTTAGGAAATTTTGGATTTTCAAAACCGGGAGGTTGCTCAACATAAATCTCTTCATTTATGTAACCATTTAAGAAAGCACTTTTTGCATCCATTTGATACAACTTAAAATCCTTATAGCATGCAAAAGCAAGTAGCATCCTAATGGCTTCTAATCTAGCTACCGGAGCATAGGTTTCATTATAGTCTATCCCTTCTTCTTATCTATATCCTTGAGCCACTAACCTAGCCTTGTTTCTAACAATAATGCTATTTTCATCCATCTTATTTTTGAATATCCATTTGGTTCCAATGATGGGATAATCTTTAGGTCTTTCCACTAATGTCCATACTTTACTTCTCTCAAATTGATTTAATTCCTCTTGCATGGCTATAATCCAATTTTCATCTTTCAAGGCCTCATCCACTTTCTTTGGCTCAAATTGTGACATAAAGGCTACATGTTGACATATGTTTCTATATGTTGACCTAGTTCTAACTCCAATGGTTGGATCTCTAACAATGTCATTATCTTTCACATATCCAAGTTCTCTAGGACACCTAGATTCCTTCTCAATTATTTCTTGTTCCATGGACTCCTCATTTTTATTAATAGTAAGATCTTCTAATTGTTCCCTAACATCCTTATCTTGAGATGGGTCAACTATAGGTTCATCAAAAATCTCTACTTCATTAACAAGATTGGTTCTACTAGAAATATTTGATTCATCAAAGATTACATGTATTGACTCTTCTACAACAAGTGTTCTTTTATTGAAAACTCTATAAGCCTTAGAATTTAAAGAATAACCAAGAAAAATACCTTCATCACTTTTAGCATCAAATTTTCCTAGGTTATCTTTACCATTATTTGAAACAAAACATTTACATCCAAATGGGTGAAAATAACTTATGTTAGGCCTTTTTCCTTTATAAAGCTCATAGGGAGTTTTCTTTAAAGTAGGCCTTACCATAGCTCTATTTATAACATAGCAAGAGGTGTTTACTGCTTCAGCCCAAAAATATTTAGATAAGTTATTTTCACAAATCATGGTTCTAGCCATTTCTTCTAAGGTTCTATTTCTCCTTTCAACTACCCCATTTTGTTGAGGAGTTCTAGGAGCTGAAAAATTATGGCTAATACCGTTTTCATTGCAAAACATATCAAAACCAAGATTTTCAAATTCTTTTCCATGATCACTTCTAATACTTGAAATGGAATAACCTTTTTCATTTTGAACAAGTTTTGAGAAAACAATGAATTTATCTAAGGCCTCATTCTTCACACTTAAAAAGAACACCCAAGTAAACCTATTGTAATCATCAA
Organism: Heritiera littoralis; assembly: GCA_031772115.1. Lineage (NCBI taxonomy): Eukaryota > Viridiplantae > Streptophyta > Magnoliopsida > Malvales > Malvaceae > Heritiera > Heritiera littoralis. The sequence goes on from JAPDPK010000200.1 coordinate 443,968, forward strand.
CTATCACGAATCCATAGTATTTACCTCCTAAACTAGTTGTCCTAGTTGGTCCGAAGAGATCTAAGTGAAGAAGTTGAAGTGATCTAGAGGTAGTAACACACTTCTTAGATTTAAATGAAATTCTTTTGTGTTTTCCTCTTACACATGCCTCACAAACTTTATCATTTTCAAATTGAAGCTTAGGTAATCCTACTACTAGATCTCTTTTGGCTAACTTAGACAAAACATGCATGCTAGCATGACCTAGTCTTCTATGCCATAACCAAGGTTCATCTTCTCTAGTGGCCATAAAGCATACATTTTTGCTATTAAGTTCATTTAAATCCACAATATAAATATTTCCTTGTCTATGTCCAATAAAAACAATTTGATTAGTTTTGGCATTAACAACATTGCAATACAAATCATCAAACACAACTTTAAATCCCTTATCACACAATTGACTAATACTAAGCAAATTATGCTTTAAGCCTCTAACATACAACACATTCTCAATAGTTGAGGAAGAGTTACCAATTGAGCCAATTCCTTCAATTTGTCCTTTGGAGTTATCTCCAAATGTGACTTCTCCACCACTCTTATGCTTTAGGAACTTGAATTGACTCTTGTCACCCGTCATGTGTCTTGAGCATCCACTATCAAGGTACCAATGCTCCTTGGACTTAGCCTTGTAGCAATACTCTTCCTCCTACATACAAACACATCAAGCTTTCATCTTAGGTACCCAAATTTTCTTGGGTCCTTGAGAGTTAGAACTTATAATTTTAGATCCTTTATTGATCCATTTCATCTTTAAGGACTCATCACTTGAATTTAAAACATGTTTAGGCACCCAAATCTTGATAGCCATTTTTCCTCTAATCATGGTCTTCCTAGAGGTGCATGTTTGTGAAGAGTGTTCTAGTTTATTACATAATGTGCACAAAACAAATTTTCTATCTTTAACTAGGAAGTCTTTAAGATGAGTCTCTTTGTTAGATGCATTATAGCCTAACCCTTCTCTATCAAAGAATGCTCTTTGAGTTTCTAGCATTTGATCAAGTTTTTGTTGACCCATGTAAAATCTAGAAAATGAGTTTTGCAAATTAGTGTTCTTCTTATTTAATTCTTCGATTTCTAGATTAGCATTTTCTAATTTCTTCTCACATTCTAACTTAACATTCACAAGCATTTCATTTTCCTTTTTCAACTTAGAGATCATTTTCTTATATTTCAAGTTCATGCATTCAAATTCATTGGCTAACTCATCAAATGCATCTTGCTATTCATCAAAAGTGTATTCATTAGTATCTAACAAGTTAGAAGTTACCTTCTCATCTTCAAAAGCCATGAAACAAAGGTTGGCTACTTCATCTTACACATTCTCTTCATCGAAGCAATCACTATCACTCCAAGTAGCCACCATTGCCTTTTTCTTTTGTTTCTTCTCATTTTGCTTTCTATACAAAGGACAATCAAACTTAATATGACCAGGTTTTTTGCATTCATAACAAATAATTTGGTCTTTTTCTTTCCTACTAGTTTCTCCTCTATTTAACTCTCTCCTAGGGGGTCTTCTAGAATTTCCACTAGCTCTCATCCTCATGAATTTATTGAATCTCTTGGCAAACATGGCCATTTCTAAGTCCTCTTCATCACCACTTACATCATGATCATCTTTTGATTCCTCAATTGTGGTGGATTCTAGTGCTACTCCAACTTTCCTTGGCGGATCTTGGTTTCTCTTAATTTTCATCTCATAAGTGAGTAAGGATCCCATAAGTTCATCTAATGAAAGTGTATGAGGGTCCTTGGATTCCTCAATAGCAGTGACTTTAGCTTCCCATGATTTAGGTAAGCTATTGAGAACCTTTTTGACCATCTCTACATTAGAGTATGTCTTCCCTAAAGCTTTAAGACCATTTATTATGTCCGTAAACCTAGTAAACATGTCACTAATTGACTCATCATTCTTCATTCTAAATAGTTCATAGTCTTGAGTGAGCATGCCTACTTTTGTTTCTTTGACTTGTGTGGTTCCCTCATGTGTGATAGCTAGTTTATCCCAAACTTGTTTAGCATTTTCACATTGTGAAACTCGATTATATTCATTTGGTCCTAATGCACAAAATAGTGTGTGCATTGCTTTAGCATTAAGTTGTACCATTCTAATATCATTAGTATCCCACTCATCTTCTTTCTTAGGCACATCCGACCCATCTACTTTCTTAATAGGGATAAGGGAACCTTTAACAATAATTCTCCATACTTCATAATCATTGGCTTGAATAAATAGCATCATTCTAGTCTTCCAATAGGCATAGTTTTCACCATTAAAGAGTGGAGGTCTAACCGTAGAGTGTCCCTCTCCTACCAAAGGTGTAGACAAACTAGTTTGAGCCATTAGTGATCGTTTTACTCGATAGATGTTACTCTAACTCAATCTCAGCCCAAGCTCTGATACCAATTGTTGGCTTTACCGAGAGGGGGAGTGAATCGGTTTTTCTACTTATTTCTAATTTTCCTAACTCTTAATGCACAATTAAAACTAAATAAATGACAATGAAATAAGTACAGTAAAAAGAGTAAGGGAAAGAAAAGCAAATACAAGTTTATAGAGGTTCGGCCAATCTCTTGCCTACGTCCTCTCTCCTTGAACCGCTTGTCAAGGTTTTGATTCAGCTCTTCCTTGAGAAGGCTTACAAACCACTTGAAGGTGTGGCAAGACCTCTTACAATTTCTCTTGAGACTTTAGAAATCTCCTTCTAAGCCTCTACCCTTGTATTACTACCCACACTCTACAATATCAGTCCTTACAAGGATAGCTTACCCCTTTGAATAAGAGAATTTTTAGTGAATGGGTGAAGAACACAAAGAAATCTCACAAAATGGAGTTACAATGAAGATTTTCAGATTTGAGTTTTCTCTCTTGAAGCTTGAATACTTTGGAATGCTTGTTCTACCTCCAAACTTCATAAATGCCTCTATTTATAGTCCATCAAACGTCTGGAACAGTTGGTGAAGCATTTAATGCATTTCTTCTCATTGAAACCCTCAAAAACTAGCCGTTGGAGTCAGATTTCGAGCGAAGGGATCGATCCCTTTTTTGGGGGGATCGATCCCTTTTCTCCAGAATGCTTTCCAAAACTTCTCCCGGGTGGCTTCTGAAGCATTCTGCCTTTTTGGGATCGATCCCTCTACAGTAGGGATTGATCCCTTTTGTCCAGTAGGCTTGCTTGCACTTAATTTGCTGCATAGTTTATGGCTTTTATGATTCTAAGTCAGTTAAACAACTTTCTAACACTTTTCTAAGAGTATTTATTGACTTTTTCAATTGAAATCTCAATCCAAGACTTTGTTAAAGTAATTTCTATCATTGAGTTCATTCAAAACAAATTTACTTAGAGAAATATCATTTTTAAGCTTACTTGAGTTTTGTCATTTCAAAATACTTGTCAAATTAAAGCTAACATAGCTAATTAAAAGGTGTAGAATAAGATGATAGCTTTGGATTTGATTTATCTTGGCTTAATAAGATTTACCATTTTTGTGGTTTTAGTTGGCATGGAAACTTAGTGAAATCATGCATTTTCTTGCATGAAAATGGTAAGAAATGATAGAATGAGCTTGAATAAGAGGGTTAGAAAGCTTAGATTTAAGAAATAGTTGTGTTGGCTCTACCGAGAGGGGGGGGTGAATCGGTTTTTCTAGTTATTTCTACTTTTCTTAACTCTTAATGCACAATCAAAGTCAAATAAGCAATAATGAAACAAATGCAATAAATAAGAGTAAGGGAAAGAGAAACAAACACAAGGTTTATAGAGGTTCGGCCAATCTCTTGCCTACGTCCTCTCTCCTTGAACTTCTTGTCAAGGTTTTGATTCACCTCTTCCTTGAGAAAGCTTACAAACCACTTGAAGGTGTGGCAAGACCTCTTACAATTTCTCTTGGGACTTTAGAAGTCTCCTTCTAATCCTCTACCCTTGTAGTATTCCCACACTCTACAATATCAGACCTTACAAGGATAGCTCACCCCTTTGAATATCTGATTTTTTTCAGTGGATGGGTGAAGAATACAGAAAACACTCTCACAAAATTGAGTTACAATAAGATTTTCAGATTTCAGATTCTCTCTTGAAGCTTGAATACTTTGGAATGCATGTTCTACCTCCAAACTTCATAAATGTCACTATTTATAACCCACCAAACGGATAGAACAGTTGGTGAAGCATTTAATGCATTTCTTCCCGTTGAAACCCTCAAAAACTAGCCGTTACTGCATAGTCTCGTCCAAAGGGATCGATCCCTTCACCAAAGGGATCGATCCTTTTTATCCAGAACTTGTTCCTGGAGCTTTATCATGTTTACTGTCAAGATGGGATCGATCCCTTTACCAAGGGGATCGATCCCTTTGAACCAGAATCAATTTCCTGCACATCTTTAACTGCAATTTGAGATAGTTTGTGGTTTTTGTGATTCTAAGTCAGTTCAAAAACTTCTAACACTTTTCTTAAGAGTATTTACTGACTTTTCAGTTGAAATCACAATCCAAAACTTGTTTGAAATATATTCTATTATTGAGTTCATTCAAAGCAAATTTACTTAGAGAAAAATCATTTTTAAGCTTACTTGAATTTTGTCATTTCAAAAGACTTGTCAATTTAAAGCTAACAATCTGCCCCTTTTTGATATGACAAAACTTAAGGTAAATTTGCTTAGAAAATGGGATTGCTTAAATTTTTGAAAATAATGCTCCCCCTTAATATTTGCTCTCCCTCAAAGTTAGCTTCCCTTTTTAAGTACCAAGATTAATTTATCACATTAATTCTCCCCCTTTTTGTCATAGCAAAAAAAATGATATACTCCCCCTCAACGATAATAAGAATCAAGGAGAATTGGTTAGTCAATGTAAAGCAAGAGGGCAATGAGATATACTGAAGATCATAAACAAACCATGGCAGAATGAGAAAATAACCAGAAGTATATAGCAGGCCATATCACAGAGGTTCAAACATCTAATAAAGTTTACACAGACAAAGATAAATTCTGACAGTGAAGGTCAACAAACATAGCACAGAGGTTCAAACATCTAAGCAGAATAAGGTAAATGCACACCCTACACACAAAGAACAAAATCAACGCCTGGGAAATGTCTGATGATACTGATCCACGAAGTCCTCATGCTGCATGCGGATGTCTTGGACTTCATCAAATAAGGCTGCCTGTGTAGCCTCTATGGTGTCAAGGCGAGCGTCGACATGATCAAAGCGTTGAGTAACAGTGGCCTGGAGGTTTTGAAGCGATAGCATGATCTGGTCAAGAGAGACCGAGGTCGAGGCGGATGGGGCTGAGGATGTGGCTGCGGCAGGAGCTGTCTCTTCGTCGTCGCCTTCATCACCGCCTTCGTCCGGATCATGTTGGAGAGATGCTGGAGCACCATGGGCCTTTTCCCAAACGATGGTATCACCTTGCTCACGAGAGTACCAGCCAAGATTATGCAAAGTAGCAAGGTTGATGGTGTGGCCTGCCTCTGGAAGGACGCCAGGCTCACACGAACAGTCGATACCGTAGTCGAGGTGGTAGAAGGCAAGGTGTTGGGGGAAGACAATTGTCTGAACTTTGCCAAGAGCAATCTTGATCCAATCGTGGAGAATGAAATGGAGAAGATCCGGTCGATCGCCATCAGGTGAGTGAATGTGATGAAGCCAAAACCGATCAAGTCTCCGGAGTTGGGAATATTTGGTGCCAAGTGGGCGAAGATTCCAAGAGATGATGATGTGGAGAAGACGAGCAAAGACAGGAAGGTCACCCGCACGATCATTGACGATATTGAATTCTAAGGGGACGTTGACATTTTCACGTGCAAGTCCATGCTCCGGAATTCGAAAGGCATGGGAAAGGGAATCTTTAGTGATTTCAACATCCCGACCCATAACAAATGATTGAATTCCCACTGCCTTACATGGGTTATTAGGCGAATAAATAACTTTGGCATTGGAAAAGAAAGCTCGAATGATGCTCATAGGAACCGGAGTGTTGATTTGGAGAAAGTATGTCCAATGGAAGGCTTCAAATTTGGCCAAGTAGGGAAAGTGAATTGACTCCAAAAAACCGAAGTCAATTGGGCGGCAGTGCTTGACGCGCATATGGGCAAAGAGGGTATGGTAACGTTTTTTCTCGTCCGCATTCCGAAAGCAGCGATTAAAGGCGGTTGGAACGGAGGCGGAGGAAGAGGAGGGATGTGATCTTTTTCGAGGGGCAGTATGTTTGATTTTGGGAGCCATGTGAAGAAAGAATGATAAGGGAAAATTTAAAGAGGCATTTTGTCGAGCAGGTGATGGGCACAGGTTTGGGGAACTGTGGGGAATGTGTGTGAGCAATATGATCGAATCAATCAGCTGAGAGCCACAACCCAATAAGCAATTAACAATTAGGATAAGGAATTTCTTATGAATAACTACAACTAGGCTAAGGAAAATCCTTGGAAAAGACTAGTGCCAAATGAAGTGAGAACTTAGATGAAGAGGAAAGTAAGGCAAGATATGCAAATGGGTAAACAAGACATGATGCAAAAGACTAGAAATGCAAGAAAAATGGAATGAAAAATGTAAGAAAAACTTACAATTGACATGTTGGGTGAATAGTAACCATGGTGTGGAGGAAGAAGGAAGAGAAGAAAAGAAAAGATTGTGTCAGGAAATGAGGAGGGGAAATGAAAAAGAGAAGGAAATGAGGAAGATTGGTGAAGGAATGAAGTAATTTGGTGTAGAAATGAGTGAGATCATGAAGGTTGTGGGAGGAGGAATGGAGAAGGTGGAAGGCTTACGGATGATGGGGAAGAAGAATAATGAGAATGAGTGAAATCCCGACCTTTCAACAAGCGTACGAGCGAGGGTTTGATCGAAGGGATCGATCCCTTTTTGGCAGTGTGCATTCTTGCCTATTCTGGAACAAACGGATCGATCCCATGGCAAGAGGGATCGATCCCTCATATTCAAAACCCAGAATTTTAGGCCTCAATGACCCGGAAGCAATCTAATTTGTAGAAGTATTGATTCCGTAGTCACTTGCCTCATTCGTGATGCATAAAAATGATTTGAACACTATGAAACGTATGCATTTGGACCATTGTAAACTCAAAATCTGATTGTTTCCACTTGAGATGCATGAATGAGGTTGAAAAACTTCAGAAAAAATGCAGGAAAATGCAGAAAATTGCAAAAAAATGTTGAGAATATGCTGAACAGCTTTGAAAGCCAAGTGAACATGATTGTGAGCCTGTCTTAAGCATCAGAAAGTGAATTGTTGGCTAATGATGAGTAAAACACACAAATTTCAACAATTCAACATCAAAGTCTAAGATCATGAACAGTAACATGGCAAGTTGAAGTTATGAATTGCAAGTGGAAATGATATTTTCCAAATTTCTTTCTTGCAATCATATCAAACCAACTTAAGACAGTCATGCAACATCAAATCACTTCAAGGAGCATTCATTATGCCTAATTCACCTCTAAGAGTACAAAATCTCTCCTTGTCCAAGGGTTTTGTGAAGATATCAGCTAATTGGTGCAAGGTGTCCACATACTCTAGAATTATGTCCCCTTTTTGCACATGATCTCGTATAAAATGATGTCTAATCTCAATGTGCTTGGTTCTAGAGTGTTGGATGGGATTTTTTGTAAGATTGATGGCACTAGTGTTATCACACCTAATGGGAACTTGGTTCATTTCTATTCCATAGTCTCTCATTTGTTGCTTAATCCATAACACTTGAGCATAGCAACTTCCGGAAGCTATATATTCAGCCTCGGTTGTGGATTGAGCTACACTATTTTGTTTCTTAGAAAACCATGAAATGAGTCTACTTCCTAAGAATTGGCATGTTCCCGATGTGCTTTTCCTATCCACTTTGCATCCACCAAAATCCGCATCGGAATAGGCATGGAGGTCAAGTGTAGAATCTTTAGGATACCAAAGTCCTAAGGAAGATGTGTCTTTGAGGTATCTAAGTATTCTTTTTACTGCTTGTAGGTGTGATTCTCTAGGGGATGACTGAAATCTAGCACACAAGCATACACTAAACATTATATCGGGTCTACTAGCAGTTAAATATAGCAATGAGCCAATCATAGACCTATATAGTTTAGTGTCTACACATTTTCCTCCTTCATCCTTATCAAGCTTAATGTTTGTGCTCATAGGCGTAGAAAAAAGTTTAGATTCATCCATTCCAAATCTTTTGAGCAGATCTTTAGTGTACTTAGCTTGATTTATGAAAATACCTTCTTTACATTGTTTAACTTGAAGTCCTAGAAAGAAGGTCAATTCTCCCATCATACTCATTTCAAATTCACCTTGCATTAGCTTTGAAAAATTTTTGCACAATGACTCATTTGTAGAACCAAAAATGATATCATCTACATAAATTTGAACTACCAATAAGTCATGACCCTTAGATTGAATAAACAATGTTGTGTCTACCTTTCCTCTTGTAAAACCTTTTTCGATTAAAAACTTTGAAAGTCTTTCATACCAAGCTCTAGGAGCTTGTTTTAATCCATATAAGGCTTTTGAAAGTTTGAAAACATGGTTAGGAAGTTTTGGATTTTCGAAACCGGGATGTTGCTCAACATAAACCTCTTCATTTATATAACCATTTAGAAAAGCACTTTTTACATCCATTTGATATAACTTAAAGTCCTTATAACATGCAAATGCAAGTAGCATCCTAATGGCTTCTAATCTAGCTACCGGAGCATAGGTTTCATCATAGTCAATCCCTTCTTCTTGTCTATAGCCTTGAGCTACTAACCTAGCCTTATTTCTAACAATAATGCTATTTTCATCCATCTTATTCTTGAATATCCATTTGGTTCCAATGATGGGATAATCTTTAGGTCTTTCTACTAATGTCCACACTTTGCTTCTTTCAAATTGATTTAATTCTTCTTGCATGGCCATAATCCAATTTTCATCATTCAAAGCCTCATCCACTTTCTTTGGCTCAAATTGTGACACAAAGGCAACATGTTGACATATGTTTCTATAGGTTGACCTAGTCCTAACTCCAATGGTAGAATCTCCAACAATATCATTATCTTTCACATATCCAAGTTCTCTAGGACACTTAGATTCCTTCTCAATCATTTCTTGTTCCATGGACTCCTCATCTTTGTTAATAGTAAGATCTTCTAAGTGTTCCTTAACATCCTTATCTTGAGATGGATCAACTATAGGTTCATCAAAGATCTCTACTTCATCATCAAGATTGGTTCTACTAGTGATATTTGATTCGTCAAAGATTACATGTATTGACTCTTCTACAACAAGTGTTCTTTTATTAAAAACTCTATAAGCCTTAGAATTTAAAGAATAACCAAGAAAAATACCTTCATCACTTTTAGCATCAAATTTTCCTAGGTTATCTTTACCATTGTTCAAAACAAAACATTTACATCCAAATGGGTGAAAATAACTTATGTTAGGCCTTTTTCCTTTATAAATCTCATAGGGAGTTTTCTTTAAAATAGGCCTCACCATAGCTCTATTTATAACATAGCAAGAGGTGTTTATTGCTTCAGCCCAAAAATATTTAGGTAAGTTGTTTTCACAAAGCATGGTTCTAGCCATTTCTTCTAAGGTTCTATTTCTCCTTTCAACTACCCCATTTTGTTGAGGAGTTCTAGGAGCTGAAAAATTATGGCTAATGCCATTTTCATTGCAAAATATATCAAAACCAATATTTTCAAATTCTTTTCCATGGTCACTCCTAATACTTGAAATAGAATAACCCTTTTCATTTTGAACAAGTTTTGAGAAAACAATGAATTTATCTAAGGCCTCATTTTTAACACTTAAAAAGAACACCCAAGTAAACCTAGTGTAATCATCAACTATCACAAATCCATAGTGTTTACCTCCTAAACTAGTTGTCCTAGTTGGTCCAAAGAGATCTAAGTGAAGAAGTTGAAGTGATCTAGAGGTAGTGACACACTTCTTAGATTTAAATGAATTTCTTTTGTGTTTGCCTCTTACACATGCTTCACAAACTTTATCATTTTCAAATTGAAGCTTAGGTAATCCTACAACTAGGTCTCTTTTGGCTAACTTAGACAAAACATGCATGCTAGCATGGCCTAGTCTTCTATGCCATAACCAAGGTTCATCTTCTCTAGTAGCCATAAAGCATACATTTTTGCTATTAAGTTCATTTAAATCCACAATATAAATATTTCCTTGTCTATGTCCAATAAACACAATTTGATTAGATTTGACATTAACAACATTGCAACACAAATCATCAAACATAACTTTAAATCCCTTATCACACAATTGACTAATACTAAGCAAGTTATGCTTTAAGCCTCTAACATACAAAACATTTTCAATAGTTGAGTAAGAGTTACCAATGGAGCCAATTCCTTCAATTTGTCCTTTGGAGTTGTCTCCAAATGTGACTTCTCCACCACTTTTATGCTTTAGGAACTTGAATTGACTCTTGTCACCCGTCATGTGTCTTGAGCATCCACTATCAAGGTACCAATGCTCCTTGGACTTAGCCTTGTAGAAATACTCTTCCTCCTACAAACACATCAAGCTTTCATTTTAGGTACCCAAATTTTCTTGGGTCCTTGAGAGTTAGTACTTATAATTTTAGATCCTTTAGGGATCCATTTCATCTTTAATGACTCATCACTTGAATTTAAAACATGTTTAGGTACCCAAATTTTGACAGCCATTTTTCCTCTTATCATGGTCTTCCTAGAGGTGCATGCTTGTGAAGAATGTCCTAGTTTGTTACATAATGGGCACAAAGCAAATTTTCTATCTTTAACTAGGAAGTTTTTGAGATGAGTCTCTTTGTTGGATGCATTATAACCTAACCCTTCTCTATCAAAGAATGCCCTTTGAGTCTCTAGCATTTTATCAAGTTTTTGTTGACCCATGTAAAATCTAGAAAAGGAGTTTTGTAAATTAATGTTCTTTCTATTTAATTCTTCTATTTCTAGATTTGCATTCTCTAATTTCTTTTCACATTCTAATTTAACATTCACAAGCATTTCATTCTCCTTTTTCAACTTAGAAATCATTTCCTTATATTTTAAATTCATGCATTCAAATTCATTAGCTAACTCATCAAATGCATCTTGCAATTCATCAAAAGTATATTCATGTGTATCTAACAAGTTAGAAGTTACCTTCTCATCTTCAAAAGCCATGAAACAAAGGTTGGCTACTTCATCTTCCACATTTTCCTCATCGGAGCAATCGCTATCACTCCAAGTAGCCACCATTGCCGTCTTCTTTTGTTTCTTCTCATTTTGCTTTCTATATAAAGGACAATCAAATTTAATATGACCAGGTTTTTTGCATTCATAACAAATAATTTGGTCCTTTTCTTTCCTACTAGTTTCTCCTCTATTAAAGTCTCTCCTAGGGGGTCTCCTAGAGTTACCACTAGTTCTCATCCTCATGAATTTATTAAACCTCTTAGCAAACATGGCCATTTCTAGGTCCTCATCATCACCACTCTCATCATGATCTTTTGATTCCTCAATAGTGGTGGATTTTAAAGCTACTCCAACTTTCTTAGGAGGATCTTGATTTCTCTTGATCTTCATCTCATAGGTGAGTAGAGATCCCATAAGTTCATCTAGTGAGAGTGTATGAGGATCCTTGGATTCCTCAATAGCAGTGACTTTAGCCTCCCATGTTTTAGGTAAGCTATTGAGTATCTTTTTCACCATTTCTACATTAGAATATGTCTTGCCTAATGCTTTAAGACCATTTATGATGTCAGTAAACCTAGTAAACATGTCACTAATTGATTCATCATTCTTCATTCTAAATAATTCATAGTCTTGTGTGAGCATGCCTACTTTGGTTTCTTTGACTTGTGTGGTTCCTTCATGTGTGATAGCTAGTTTGTCCCAAACTTGTTTAGCATTCTCACATTGTGACACTCGATTATACTCATTTGGTCCTAATGCGCAAAAGAGTGTGTGCATTGCTTTAGCATTAAGTTGTGCCATCCTAATATCATTAGTATCCCATTCATCTTCTTTCTTAGGCACATCCGACCCATCTACTTTCTTAATAGGAATAAGAGGACCTTTAACAATAATTCTCCACACTTCATAATCATTGGCTTGAATAAATAGCATCATTCTAGTCTTCCAATAGGCATAGTTTTCACCATTAAAGAGTGGAGGTCTAACCGTAGAGTGTCCCTCTCCTACCAAGGGTGTAGACAAACTAGTTTGAGCCATTAGTGATCGTTTATACTCGATAGATGTTAATCTAAGTCACTCTTGAGCCCAAGCTCTAATACCAATTGTTGGCTCTACCGAGAGGGGGGTGAATCGGTTTTTCTAGTTATTTCTACTTTTCTTAACTCTTAATGCACAATCAAAGTCAAATAAGCAATAATGAAACAAATGCAGTAAATAAGAGTAAGGGAAAGAGAAACAAACACAAGGTTTATAGAGGTTCGGCCAATCTCTTGCCTACGTCCTCTCTCCTTGAACTTCTTGTCAAGGTTTTGATTCACCTCTTCCTTGAGAAAGCTTACAAACCACTTGAAGGTGTGGCAAGACCTCTTACAATTTCTCTTGGGACTTTAGAAGTCTCCTTCTAATCCTCTACCCTTGTAGTATTCCCACACTCTACAATATCAGACCTTACAAGGATAGCTCACCCCTTTGAATATCTGATTTTTTTCAGTGGATGGGTGAAGAATACAGAAAACACTCTCACAAAATTGAGTTACAATAAGATTTTCAGATTTCAGATTCTCTCTTGAAGCTTGAATACTTTGGAATGCTTGTTCTACCTCCAAACTTCATAAATGTCACTATTTATAACCCACCAAACGGATAGAACAGTTGGTGAAGCATTTAATGCATTTCTTCCCGTTGAAACCCTCAAAAACTAGCCGTTACTGCATAGTCTCGTCCAAAGGGATCGATCCCTTCACCAAAGGGATCGATCCTTTTTATCCAGAACTTGTTCCTGGAACTTTATCGTGTTTACTGTCAAGATGGGATCGATCCCTTTACCAAGGGGATCGATCCCTTTGAACCAGAATCAATTTCCTGCACATCTTTAACTGCAATTTGAGATAGTTTGTGGTTTTTGTGATTCTAAGTCAGTTCAAAAACTTCTAACACTTTTCTTAAGAGTATTTACTGACTTTTCAGTTGAAATCACAATCCAAAACTTGTTTGAAATATATTCTATTATTGAGTTCATTCAAAGCAAATTTACTTAGAGAAAAATCATTTTTAAGCTTACTTGAATTTTGTCATTTTAAAAGACTTGTCAATTTAAAGCTAACAAGTTGGAAATCAAGAAAATGGGTTCATGAAGGCATTCGTCCATGGAGTTTTTGGGGCTGTCATCATGCTGAAATTTATGGTTTGAACATGGAAAATAACTTTAGAAATTAAAAGAGGAAGACTGGTGAAATCGGATTTGAAAAAGTAGCTAAAATGGGAAAGTTAAGGTTCACTATCGGTATAATTTATATTGGTTAGTCATAGGCTGTATAATTAGTAGCTGCATTTCGTGAAAGTTTATAACCTAAAATTAAGAAGGAAATTAATGATAATTTTTGGTAAAATTATTTTGCAGCCGGGATTTATGGTTTACGGTTGGTGCTACCAAACAAGTCGATATCGCTAAACAGGTAAGGGAGAAGTGTGTGAGTTGTAAGGATATAATGAATTGCATGATTTATCAAGTGTGATTTTATGAAATTATTGGAAGCTTGAGTTGCTTTGAAATCATGCAAATTGTGGTTGAAAGCTAGTTTTATATACTGTGATTCACGTACAAGAGGTTAGGGATTCGAAGCTGTTATGCTGCAGAAAAGTTATCAAAATTATTCTAAAATATCATGAAATATTTTAGATGCATGATTTGAATAAATTGTGAATTTTGGGAATTATTTCCATAAATTTTCCATAATTTGGAAATTGTTGAAAACTATTAAATTAAATATTCATGTCATGGATTTTATGTAAAGTGAGAATAAAAAATATATTCTTTGTAATATTATATATTCAAAAAGAATATTTATGAGATTTCTCACTAGATACATGAATATTTATGGACTGTTTTCACTGTATTTGGATATATGAAATTAATAACTTTTTGGAATGTTTATTTAAATAAATGATTAATTTTATTTAAATTCCTTAAAGGTATTTTCTATGGAAAATAAATGATTTTGAGACTTAGGCCCCAAATTTCATGCTTACTATTTACTGTACTGTCACATGGCTGATTGACCTGCCAAGTCATTAGCAGTCCCGGAGTCACCTGGCAAGTGTACACCGAGGACGCCCTATAGACTATGACCATAGATCTAACTGTATATTGTTACTATATCCCTTCGGGGATGACTATAGCATGATTTGATTTAGAGTGATGCCTAATCTCAACCTACTGATTACTATTTACTAAACTAGATTTCACTGAATACTGTTTTACTGTACTATACTATACTAAGAAATACTGTTTACTGAACTATATCTTACTGATTACTGTTTACTAAACTGTATTGAAAATCACTGTTTATTTCTAAAATTAGAAATAATTATTGAACTGTTTATCCACTAATTTTTTGGATAATCATTACATATTGTACTGAAGTGACTGTTTACTATTTCTATGATTTTATACCTATGACTTATTGTACTGTTTTACTATTACACTGTCACATGTTTTAAACTGTTACTGAAGTAAAAAAGGGGTAGAAAAATTTTGTTTCACCGCCACACATTTTCCTGCTGTTTGATGCACGTGTAAATCCACTACAAGGAAAGAAATTACGAAAGAAATGGGTTAGTTAGCCATATGGCAATTTCCTATTGGCTGAAACATAAGTAAAGAAGACCAAAAAGAGAGTCTTCTTCCAGTTTTGTGTCGACCAAGAAACTGCAGCACCGACTCCCCTGTTTCGTTTTTTCCTTTGCTGCCCGATTTTGTTTTGTTTTCCTTTAAAGTTTTCCCACGTAAATCTTGTAAAAACCTCACTTTTCTTCCTCAATTCACCTTGCTTTCTTCATGATACTTGTTCCTTATATCAAGAACGCTTTCAATCTAAGATTTTAAAGGTTGAATTGAGGGAACCAGGCGTGATTAAACAGCTGCTGTGTTGTTCGATCACCTGCCAAGGTATGAAGAAATTTGAGTTTTATCCAATTTTAGTTGAAGATTTGGATTTCTCTAGGCATGATTGGGATGTTGTAACATTAGTTTAAAATAAAAAGGAAGTGCACCGTTGGAAGACGGTCTCGGTTATGGTAAGAAATTAAAGGAAATCATGGTGACTTTGTTGAGTATTGGCTGGAAATTTATAGGATTATCAGGAAATGATAAATTAAACTAGATTTTTGTGATTGTTTGTAAAACATGGCTGATTGGCGTGATGAATCGTGGTGTTCGGCTCTAACAGGGGCTGCACTACGGTGAGGAAAATTTGATGGGTTGAAGGTGTTTGATCATAGTTTTAAATGAGTAAAAGAAGTGCATAAAACAAGAGTTGAAAAAGAAATGGAAAACTATGAGAATAAAACATGGGAGGCTGCCGGCAGTAGAAGAAAAATTAAACAGAAAAGAATAAGTGGTAAACAAAAAGGAAAACAGAAAAAGCAAAACGGAAGAGACAAGAAAAAAAAAAGAAACGAAGACTGATTTAATGTGTTGACCGAATAGGATGAATGGTGGTATGATAGTCAATAAAGAGGGCTGATAAGGCGTGGAAATAAGAAAGAGGAAAGGGGCTGTTGTTGCCGTGAATAGAGGAAAAACATGGACCGAATTGTGAGAAATAACCAAGTAAAAAGGGCAGCTCATCTATGTGGCACATTGACTAAAAATTTTAAACAATATATAGAAAGGCCATTCCACTATAGTAGAGAAGAGAGAAAGAATGGCATAAAACATAGACATTTTTAGCCATGAGATCTTACATACATTTATAATTTGATATAAATCATAGCTTAAAAATAAAAGGATGATTGGTGAAATTAAATTGCAGTCGGGAAATTCGATGTTTGTGTGGTGCACGCGATAGAGCAATCTCAATAAACAGGTAAGGGAGAAGTGTGTGAGTTGTAAAGATACATTGAATTGCATGTTTTATCAAGTTTAAATTTATGAAATTCTTGGAAGCTTGATTGGCTTTGAAAACATGCAAATTGTGGTTAAAAGCTGGTTTATATACTGTGAATTTTTGTGCAGGAGGTTAGAAATTCACAGTCCTTATGCTGCCAAAAAATTTTCGAAATTATTCTAAAATATTATGAAATATTTTAGATACATGAAATGGATAATTTGTGAATTTTGGAAATTATTTCCATAAATGTTCCCTAAATTGGAATTTATTGAAAAATGTTAAATTAAATATTCATGTTAAAGATTTCTATTTAAAGTGAGAATAAAATATATTCTTTATACTATTAATATTCAAAAAGAATATTTATGAGAATTCTCACTAGATACATGAATATTTATCGACTATTTTCACTGTATTTGGAAATGAGAAATAAATACCTTTTTGGAAATATGTATCTAAATAAATGATTTAATTCATTAGATTTCTTTAAAGGTATTTTTATGGGAAAACAAATGATTTTATACCTTTATGGAATTAATTAATGATTTTATGCATTTTATAAATTCCATAAAGGTAATGAGATGGTGAATAAAATGTTTTGAGATGATTTTGGAAAAAATGTTAAAATGATGGAAATTCATGAAAAGAGGAAATATATGAAATTGTGAGCCTTATGGATAAACATGAAATATTTCAAATTATTTTGAATAAGATCCATAAAGGCTATGATACAATTTTTATACTGTTTTGAGACTTAGGCCCCGATTTCATGCTTCCTGATTACTGTTACTATCACATGGCTGATTGAGTTGCCAAGTTATCAGCAGTCCCGGAGTTACCTGGCAAGTGTACACCGAGGATGCCCTATAGACTATGGCCATAAATCTTATTGTATATTGTTACTGTGTCCCTTAGGGGATGATGATAGCATGATATGAGTTAGGGTGATGCCTAGTCTCAACCCACTGGTACTGTTACTGAAATGGATTTTACTAAACACTGTTTACTGAACTGTACTGTACTGAGAAATATGGTTTACTAAGTTGTATCGTACTAATTACTGTTTGATGGAAAAGAATATTATGATAATTATTTCTAAAATTAGAAATAATTACTAAACTATTTATCCACTGATTTTCTAGATAATATAGCATACTGTATTGAAGTGACAGTATACTGTTTTTATGGTATTACATTTACTGTTACTGTACTGCCTTACTGAACTGTTTTATTACTGTATTGTCACGTGTTTTTGAACTGTTACTGAAGTGATGAAAATTAGTTGGTTTATTCCATTTATATTATGGAAAAATGAGTATTAAATTGTTTTATCATAACAATTTATAAATTACTCCCTATAGCCGCTCTGGGTTTTCAGGACAAGGCAAGTATTTCAAAATACCTTCCATGATCCATCTGGATTTCCCAGCCGACTATAGTATCTTTCCTCTACTGTGCGAGTATACTGTTAGGAAAATAAATATTTTCCAGCATATAGATTTCATTGTATCAAGCAGCATACGACTCCTTTACTGAGCACGTGGTTTGCTTACCCCTTTATTTTTCAACTCCCCAGATAAATTGCAAGGATTAATTGAAGTCTCCCTCCGATAAATATAGTTGTAAATAGCACGCTGGGGCAAAGTGTGTTGAATTTTAAAGGTATAGTCACTTCTCTTATATATTCAGACACATGTATACAGTACTACTTTATTGTAAATTAGGAACAGGGGATGTAAAGTGTAAGGAATATTGTAAAACTTTATATTCCGCATTTATTAAATAAAGAAATGTTTACCATTTATTATTGTGACTGTTCAAGTGTTAAAGGCATTAAAGATAGTCCAACCGTAAATTATGTAGAAAATATGTTATTTACTATACTGTGGATTGTTACAGCTATGATGTTGGCTTTGAAGAAATTTAGAGGAAAATTGCTAGAGGGGTTCTTCCAGTAGGAAATTTATAGGGTTTGTGTGCTTAAATCGATTTAAGCGTTATGATGAGTGATATTAGGAATAAAGAAATGTACTGGGATAATTAAAACTAAAAGAAAATGGTTTGAATGTCAAAAAGTACATTTAGCTAGGAGGAGGGCATTGTTAAATTGAGACTGAAATAATAATTTAATAATTTTAAATAAGTTAGAAAATAATAGTTAAAGTGTCAGTATTGTTGAAATTGAAAAATGACTGAAAAAAATTATTTAAATGCTAGTAGTAATTTTAACTCCATTAAGAAGTAGAACGAAAATGTTGTTGGAAACTAAAGTGATTGCAACAAAGGAAATCCAAAGGAGCGAATTTTGAAAAGGAAAGGATAGTTGCAAGTGAGCGGCAGTTGAGGGAGTTTCGGTTAAAATAAAAAGGAGCAAGGTAAGGGACTTACATAAAAGAAATATAGGAAGACATCATCATCTTTCCAAATAAAATTGTTTTATGAAAGAAGGTTTTTCTGCTTCTTATATTGTTTTTCTATGAAGTAACACTGTAAGATCCGATTCTATTGTACTGTACCTGTACGGACATGTAAATTTTAATTAATATATAAATTATTTTTGTACATTTTTACAAATATTGAATAAAAAGCTATGTGGGCCTCACTTAGATTTCAGTGCTCAGACGATGATATAAATGAGAAAATATATTTTTGGAGTTTGAATTAAGGATTGGAAATTGTGAGGATAAAAATATCAGGAGGCTTGAATGACCAATCGATAGTGTTTCGATTATATTTTTGATCGGAGTATCCAAATGATAAACCGTAAAATTTTTGGAAAGTTAATTATCTTTCCAAACATATAGGCCTCTTATTCTAGTTCCTTATGGATCAATACCAGAAATATTGTAAAGTTACCTCATGACCAATAGATTCTACTAGCCGACCTATATGTAAAGATTCCCCCATAGAGGTTGGTAGGAAACTTCGATTAAGGTGATTCAAAATCCATTAGAAAGTTAACTTAAATATATTTTTATCCATATAAGGCTTATATTTTAATTCATTATAGATTAACAACAATAAATTTCTACATTCACATCACATGTAGGGAATTTAGAATTGAGCAATCAGTAAAGAGTCGGACATAAGTTTTGATAGGGAACTCCAATTGAGGTGATTCAAATTGCATTGAAAAGTTAACTCGAAGACCTTTCCGGCCATATAGCTCATATTTTTATACATTTTGATTTGATCTCAGTGAATTTTTAAAGTTGGTTATAAGTGTAGCAAAGCAATTAAAAAAATGAAATTAATATTTTAAAGATGATATATATATATGTATATGAAATATAGTACATGTCAAGGATATGTTTATACATATAAAATTGTAAATATATATTTATAAAATATGTTAATAGAAAATATATATTTATTATATATTTATATTATATAAAAAAAAAAGAAGAAAAGAAAACTGCAGCAAACTTCCCGTGGAAGCTTGCCGCTAGCATTTTTGACCCCGATTGTTAAAAAGAAAATAATAATAATAATAATAATAATAATAATAATAATAATAATAAAAATAAAGGAGAAAGGAGAGAAAATAGATTAGTGGATTATGTGGCCAATTTATATCGGATGAAATGTCATTAAAAGGAATCATTCTCAGCCATTTCTCCTAGCTTCATCACCGACTTAACCTTGTGCTGCTGTTCTGTTTCACATTTTACTCTTATTCACCATGGGTTTTTTTAGTTTCAGCTATGGAAACACCCTCTTCCTCTCACCAAATCACCTAGGTTCCTTCATGAAAATTGTTCTTCACCTTAAGAGCTTCATAACCATCTTCATAGTTCAGCCAAAAACCACCAAACGTGATTGCTCTGTTTGCTGGACAGAATCGTTTCTGGTACAGGTAATTGGCAGCCAACGTTTCATGCTCTTTTACATCTTGTTCATGGTTGTATTGGTAAGGTAGATGAAGTATATAATCATAGTTTGGAAATAAAAACATGTATGACCAGGTTAGCATGTTCAGCCTTAGTGGTTTTGAGAGATTGATCTTGATGATGATGACGTGATTGGTAGAAATACAAAGGGCTGTCTATGAGCTAAATGTAGTCTTTAAGTTTAAATTTAACAAAATCTTGGTGCAACGTGATACAGCAGGTTGTGTTAGGAAATAAGGGAGATGGCGTGTAGGATGGCTAAGCGGATTTTGATGCTATCATGTGGTGTAATGAATATAGGTTGATTCATGAATTTAAGAAGAAATTTGCCTAAGCTTGGGTAGGCCATTCGGCCACAATGAATGATGATGATGGTGAGTTCATCACGTGTTGAGAGTGGGTGATGAAATTTTAAGTAAATAAAATAATTAGAAGATAAGAAATGAAGAAGAAAAATGAATGGAAAAAAAATGAGAGAAATGGCGTGGGAAATTTTTAAAGGATGACTTTATAATTTATATGGTAAAAAATAATGATTAATTATAAGACTGAATTGAAGAGCAAGACTCTTGGCCATAAAGAAGATGGAAGACTATAGAATGAGACTATGAGGGCTACGGGTTTGGCTGATGGAAATGGAAATTTATCAAAATTTTAAATATGATAAGGTGTAAGAATGAATTTTAAATTAATGGGAGAAACTTTGGAAATTTCATGATTATTTGGAAATTTTATGATTTATTGAATTTCCATAATTTATTAAGTAAGGAAAAATAAATCAAAGGGAATGAATTATTGGTGCAATTGGATATAAAATCTGAGTTAAAATGGTGAAGTTGTGTTTTACTACCGGTGTAAATTTCACTGGTTAGACATAAGTAGTGTACAATGTGGCTGCATTTAGTGATGAATAATGGTTCAAAAATTAGAGAATAATTAATGGAAATTATTGGTGAAATTATTTTGCAGCCTGAATAATCGGATTACGTGTGATGACATCGGGAAATTCCACATCACGAGACAGGTAAGGGACGCATGTGTGAATTTGTAGGGTTATCCGAATGCATGCTTTTCATACTAGGAATTTTATAAGATTTATTGGATATTGAATTGCCTCGAAATGCTACGACATTGTGGTTTTCTGGCTGTTGAGATTGTGTTTGCAAGTGCAGGAAGGCTAGGACTCTAGCAGCCGTTATGCTGTCGAAATTTACTAAAAATATTTCTAAAAATATTATAAAATATTTTAGTGCATTATTGGTATTTTTCCTAGCCTCAAAAGTGATAAATTAATTATTCTTCATAAATGGCTAATTTACCGAAAAGTAATTATTAAATATTCGTGACACCGATCTCGGTAAAGGTTAAAGTATCGAAAATTCATTCCACGTGTTTTATATGAAAATGTGTAATTGGTGAAGTGAAATGTGTAAAATACTATGTACTTGGACTGTGACAAACACTATTGCATTATTTTCAATGATGTATCATAGTGCATTTTTATAAAGTGATTTTGGAAGAAAGTATTGAATAATTGAATTTTGCTGTAACTAAGTTACTAGGTATCTATACTGCTTTGAAAATTGTTTATGGATTTGAAACTATCAGGAACTATTTATGGAATTAATAATTGATTTCATTATTGTTTTGGATTTAATAACTATCAAGATTGTTATATTGAATTAAAATTGCACTAGAAATTGTTTATAGGATTGAAGCTACTTCGAATGTCTTTGGGTTTAATAACTGATTTGATTACTGTTTCTGGATAGAATAATTGTTGAAATTGTTTTATGAAATTAAAATTGCATTGGAACTATTTGTAGATTTGAAATACTGTTGAGAATTGATATGTGGATTTAAAATGTATTTGGAACTATTAGGTATTTAAACTGTTGAACTGGATTGTGGTTTGTTTTAAACTACCTGCAAGAGGTCTAATTTTCTAAAAAGGTATGCTATTGAATTTTATACGAAACTGTTTCATGGAAAAGATTTTCGTTTTATCGTATAAAAAGGAATTTAGAAAAGATTTAATCAAGAACCTATTAAAAGGGATATCTAAGATGTCGTTTAAAGTTACATTGGAAGGATTTGGAAAATACTTTTGTAACACCCTTAAAAGCTTGAAAATTTGGGCTAATTTTTTCCTTTACTTACGTGATTTGTCACTGTGCAGTGTAGACTCAAATAATCAAGTATGATTTCACTTGATTTACTTTAAGACCATTAGCTTAAGGTCTCAAACTATCTCGTGATGTGTGCCATTGTCCTTGTAATATCATGATTTCCTAATTTGAGCAACACGTTCTAATCACGTTGGCGCAATATATTGACTTATAATTATGCATATTACCAAATATAATAATACTTTAATGTTTACATCAAAGTTCCTTTCATTACGTTCCTAACTTACATTCCGACTTATATTATTGTATATGTAAATGTTTGAAAATATAAACATTTATAAACATAGGTTATACCTCTAAAATACTATAACAGATTTCGAAGGACGTATAAACTCCAAATCTGCCCTCGAGCTTAACCTGAACCTATCTGAGAAGATTTGTAAGGTAGGAATAGAGGAAGGTGAGCTAAGGCCCAGTAAGCAACATACATAAATGCTAATTAGTATTACTCAATGCCAATGCATGCATGTGGGTGCATAAAACGGATTTAACATGAAAAAGGAAATGCGTTATATAAACCATGATATGCATTCCAAACCCTTGCAACTCTATTATAGAAATTTGAGATTCGCAATGCATTTTAGGGATTATATATCTCTGAATGTATACATGAATATGACATGCACTCCAAATCTGCCCTCGAGCTTAACCTGAACCTATCTGAGAAGATTTGTAAGGTAGGAATAGAGGAAGGTGAGCTAAGGCCCAGTAAGCAACATACATAAATGCTAATTAGTATTACTCAATGCCAATGCATGCATGTGGGTGCATAAAACGGATTTAACATGAAAAAGGAAATGCGTTATATAAACCATGATATGCATTCCAAACCCTTGCAACTCTATTATAGAAATTTGAGATTCGCAATACATTTTAGGGATTATATATCTCTGAATGTATACATGAATATGACATGCACAACTTTGAGTATATAAATCAAGATTTCAAAGTCTAGTTCAAGAGTTAAGATATAAACAGCTTGTATAGCATTAAACAATATAAAACAATATACAACAGTATAAATCGAAGTACCATCTTCATGTATAGTCTTTTTTCTCAAAACACATAATTATCTAAGATCACTTATTCATAAACATTCATACACAGTGATTTAATTAAAACACTTATACTGATCATTTCCTTTTGGAGACTAGGTGAGTAGTCTTATCCACTAGGTAATATAACCAACACAACAATGGTGGCTTGCCATATTACTAGCTCCTTTTTTTCTAGGGCTCTATTTATGATCATAGATCTTTCCAGTGCCATTGATCAGCTGACCATTGGCATAACTCATATCGACTAATTTGTCGGACAACAACTTTGCCACATTGGGCAATACATTGCAATATATATATATATAGGGTTAATGTATCACTTAGCCCTTGAACTATACCACTTTTATCACTTTGGTACTTAAACTTTTCTTCCGTCAAGCATTTTAATACCTAGGACTAACACCGTTAAAAAATGTTGGCATCACCCTACATCATATCATGCTATCATCGTCCACTAAAGGACAAGTAATCATCCCCGAAGGGACACAGTAACAATATATAGTGAGATCTATGGCCATGATCTATAGGGGGTCCTCGGTGTACACTTGCCAAGTGACATCTGAGACCGCTGATGACTGTCGGGTCAATCAGTCACGTGACAGTAACAGTAACAGTAATAAGCATGAATCTCGGGGCCTAAGTCTCAAAACAGTATAAAAACCATACCACAGCCTTTATGGATCTTATTCAAAATAATGTGAAATATTTCATGTTTATCCATAAGGCTCTCACATTTTCATATATCATCACCTTTATGGAATTTATAAAATAAATAAGATCAATATTTAGTTCCATAAAGGTATAAAATCATTTCTTTTCCCATAACAATAGCTTTAAGGAAATCCCATGAATTAAATCATTTATTTAAGTAATTATTTCCAAAAAGGTATTTATTTCTCATTTCCACATACCGTAAATCAGTCGGTAAATATTCATGTATTAAGTGAGAACACAATAAATATTCATTTTGAATATTTAATATCATATAAAACATAATTAATTTCTCACTTTAATGAAAATATAAAACATAAATATTTAATTTTATAACTTTCTCATAATTTCCAATTTATGGAAAATTGGTGGAAATTATATTCAAAATTTCCCATTTAAATCATTTCATGCATCTAAAATATTTTATAATATTTTAGAATATTTTTGGAAATTTTTCGACAGTATAACGGCTGCGGATTCCTAACTGTTGGCTCTATAGGCTATACCGAGAGGGGGGTGAATTGGTTCTTAGCTAACATTATGTTCGTTTTTCGATTCTTTTAAATTCTCTAGCCTATATTAAAGTTTTCTAAGTTCTCTAGGCTACACAAGAATGCAATATAAATTCAATACAATAAGCACAAATATAATTGCAAATAAATTAAGAGAATAGGGATAGAGAAATATACGCAAGCGATTTATAGAGGTTCGGCAACCTTGCCTACGTCCTCTTTCTGGAAATGCTCCCAAGGATTTTCCCAAATCCACTAACTTGAATTTGTATTACAATCCCTCTTTTTCAAGGCTCAAGAGAAACCTCTCTCTTTTTCTAGGCTCAAAAGAAACTTGTCTCTTTTTCTAAGGCTAAAGAGAAACTTCCCTCTTTTTATAAGGCTAAGGAGAAACCTCCCCTTTACAAGGTGTGATTTAGTTTACAAATAATGTAATCAAAGAAAGGCCTCTAGATAGGCAAATGATTACAATGTTTAAGCGCAAGGAAAATCTTATACAATGATTTGTGCTATGCTATTCTATACAAGGAATATGAGATTGATAGAAAATGAAGAATGTATAGCACTTGGGAAGTTGTGAAGGCTTTGAATATGAGGAAAATGAAGATTGAATGTGCTGAGCTCTTCCTCTTAGTTCCTTTAGCTTTTAAGCCGTTATTTATAGTCCCTTGGATGGTTTGTGGACGTTGGTTGGAGCCAAAATAGAAACTAGCCGTTGTATCTCACAGAAACTAGCCGTTGGAGGGTTTCTGACATAAAGGGATCGATCCTTTGCTTCATTCCATGCTTCCAAGAGTTTCTGCCATGAAGGGATCGATCCCATGCTTTCAAAGGGCATTTTTCCTGCACGTTTGGGTTAGAAATGATATAGCCTTTGATCCTAATTCAACCCAAAAACATTTTGGCATTTTTGTAGGAGTTTTTCTTGACTTTCTTTGATGAGAAAATGGTCCAAAAATTCATTAAGTAATTTTCTAAAATATTCAAAACATTTTATAAAGTATTAAGATCAATAAGAATGTATCATTAAATCATGGTCTTAATGTTTGATATTAACACTTTAAATGGTTTGAGAAAATCATGTGTCATAAAGTAAATTTACAATATGAAAGAAACATTAAGGTTTACTTAAGTTTTTGTCATTTCAAAATACATATGGCAAATTAAAGCCAACAATCTCCCCTTTTTTGATATGACAAAAATTAATGTAAATTTGCTTTGAAAAGTTTTTGATAAAATACTCCCTCTCAAATAAAGCATGAATTTGTAAAGCTCCCCCTCAATATAAGCATGGTTTTCAATAAAAGTTTTCAAATCATTATTTCTCCCCCTTAATATCTCTCCCCCTTTTTGTCCTAGCAAAAAGAAAGAAAGATAAAAAAAATATGCCCCCCCTAAAATTATGGCTATGTAGAAGAGATAAAATATGCTCTATCAAAAAAAAAATTGTTAGTACATGGGACTAATATCACAAATAAATAAGTCAATGTCCTTAAAAAAATATGAGATGTTTAGGTATGCAAAGGACAAGGCTTATATTCCTATACCAATTGTTTATAAATAATTTTGCAAGAAGTTCAAAATTAGTAAATTATGAAGCAAGTTATTTATAAATTATCTATTAAGTTCTATAACTTGCTTATTTCAATTCTATCAAGCACCTAAGTATATCAATTGTTCTCTAAGGTCCAACTAAGATGCATGACAATGCATCATGATTATGAGCTAAAATTAGATGACATATCATATGTATGAGCTCATAAATCATTTTCAAGTAAGAAAGTGCTTAGAATTAAAACAAATATCAATTATCCACAAATTCTAGCACAAAAATTATCTCATGCAAAATGTCTTAATTCTTCTCTATTTGTCATTTGAATCTAAAGAACACAAGAAGAATTGTCAATTCAGTTTTGGCTTCTACCAATTGTTGAAAATATTGTTACCAATAATTGACTTAGACATTTTGCATTATGCTAATTGTTATGTGTGGTGTGTTTAGTGAATAATCAAGTTAAACATGTAAGAACACAATCACACACCATCAAACATGCATATGGATTAATTAGACATTAGCATCCTCTCATAAAATGTTAATCCATATTCATAAGCACAAATGGAAGATTCAAGAATTTATATCATTCAAATGTACACATTTTCTTCCATAGCTATAAGCACTAAAATCCTATGCTCATTTTCCATTTCAAGTTCTTAACCAATTATGAGCAAGGAAAAGTTCAAGATTGTCAAATTAATCAAATTATAGTTATATCCCTAAGTGTTTTATCATTTAAGGTCTAAGGGGTATATGCTATATATTGACCTTTAATTACTTATATTCCACTAAATGTAAAATTATCATGAAACCTAGTGTGGAATAGATGTGTCAAGCTAAGAGACATAATTCTATAAGCATGCTTGACTAAGATAAACTAAAGTATGAACAATTCTCATTATGCATAAGTTCATCAAATTATCATATATATACACAAATCAATGAAATAATTCTTAAAATAATGTTTAAGCATTCATTGAGAATATATTTCAAGATTATTTCAAGGTTTATACAATTCATGAATGTCTTCAATAAGAAAAATGAATTTGCACTTTTAAGTTCAATGAAAGCAAGATATTAATCGTTGAAACTAATACCAATTGATGAAGTTGAGGCATAATATTAATGAAAAATGATTTTTCATATTGTAAAGATCATTAAAAAGAAGTTTAAATATTGAATTTTAAGTTGAGAAGAAAGAAAGAATCAAGACAATGAAAAGTTCTTCTCAATTTCGGTTGAAATAGTGCAGGGAAGGCATTCTGCCTTGGGGGGATCGATCCCTAGAGGAAGGGGATTGATCCCTCATCCACTTTCTGCAGATTTTTGACAGAAAATTGAACTTGTGAGGTGCCAAAACTTCGTTTTTGAGTATTTTAAGTCCAAGTAAGAGTTTAAACATTTGTGTAACATGATTTTGGACTTGTATGAATGAAAAATATGGATGAAAAACTATTTAACAATAGATTTTGCAATATTGAAAGGATTTGCACAATAAAATGCATTTTTGGTCTCAAAAGAGGTCATTTGAAGAGTTATGCTGTGATAACCGCTAATTTTCTAAAATTAATATTAAATAATTGTAAATTTAATATTAAAATAAATAAATAAGTTAAAAAAAATAAATGAATTTATTTAAGAGAACGAAATATTTGTGAGAATCCCGAGAATTGAGGAAGGGAGGAATTGGGAAATTCGAGTAAAGGAAAATTTAAATCGGAAAAATAAGGTTGGAATTATGGAAAATATAGAAGAGAGGAAATTTAATTTGGAAAAATGGAAATCCAAATTAAATAAGAAAATGAGAAACGAAATGATATATATTTATATAATTATATATTATATAAATGTATTTTTATATAAATACATATGTATTTAAATACTGTATAGTATATAGTATATATTAATATACTTTAGTATATATAGACATATATATACTATTTATAATGTAAATAATACATATGTATAATGTTATTTTGTATATGTACATATATGAATATGTATACAAAGGAAATACAAATTAGTATTTTAAATTTTTGTGTAAAGATATATATATATATATATATATATATATATATATATATATATGGTATATATGTATATATATACATAATTTAAATATAGATATATATACATATATAAAATGTATATTGTAGTTAATTTAAATTATATATATGTTGTAATATAATATATATCTATATAATATTATAGTATATAGTATGTACTTTATAATATAATATTAATATTATATTTATAAAGTAAATTATAAATATAATATATGATTAAAAAAAACAAAAATGGGAAATGGGATCCCGTTTCTGTCGGAGAATCCCGAAGCCTAGCCGACCATTGTCGGCGACCACCGGAAGGGAAGAGGAAAAAAGAGGGTGGCGCCGATGAGAGGAGAGGGAAGAGGGAAGTGACCAGAGACGGCCCAAACAGAAAAGAGAAGAAACAGAAAACAGGAAGCGAAGGAAAACCGAGAGAAAAAGGAAAAGAGGGAATCGGGGTGCCGACCGGTCCAGGCATCACCACCACCACCACCACCCGAACCTCAGCGTGTGATAACCGCAAATTTTCCATTTATTAGAAATTATCAATATTGAAAATTAATATTTAAGAAAATAGATAAGTTGAAATAAATGAATTAATTATGAGATCTGAATATTGTGGAAATTCCGAAAATGGAGGAATTGACGGAATTGAGAAAGGAACGGATTAAGAAAATGGTGTGAAGGAAAATTAAATCGAAAATAAGTATAAGATGAGAAATTATGGAAAATAATGAAGAAAGGAAATTTAAATTTTGAATTATGGAAAACTGAAGAATGGAGGAAATTTAATTTTGATAACTGAAAATCCAAATTAAGTATTAAAATAAGGAAGAAAATATATATATATTGTAAATACAATATATATAGTATTATTTCAATTATATCAAAATATATAAATGTAATTTAAGTTAAAAGTATGTAGATATATATATTAAATATATATATGTGTTT
The DNA here is from genome assembly GCA_031772115.1 of Heritiera littoralis. Lineage (NCBI taxonomy): Eukaryota > Viridiplantae > Streptophyta > Magnoliopsida > Malvales > Malvaceae > Heritiera > Heritiera littoralis. Next base: position 472,993 of record JAPDPK010000200.1, read on the forward strand.
ATATATAATACATATATCTATAAAATATTATATAGTATGTACTATATAATATAATATTAATATTATATTTATAATGTAAATTATAAATATAATATATAACAAAACTAAACTGAAAATAAAACAAAAAAAAAAGAAACAGAAAGGGAAATCGGGAGAAACCTCGATTTCCTTTCCCGTTAAAATAGCCGGCAGCAACAGCTGCCACCGCCGGCCAAGAGAAGAAGAGAAGGGAGAAAGAGCGACGTCGCCGGTGAGAGGAGAAGCAAACGACGGTGGCTGGCGACGGAAAGAAGAAAAGAAACGGAGAGAAAACGAAACAGAAACCGGCGGAATCGAGAGGAGAAAAGGAAAAGAGATACGGCGGTGCTGGCGGAATTGGCCACCGCCATTGCCACCGAAGCATCGCCGGAGGGAGAGGAAGAGGATGGATGCCGCCGGAGGCACGGTGAACGGCGGAGGAAGGCTGGCGAAGAGGAAGAAGAAACCGAACTTATTCCGCCTCGATCCGCTGTCGTGCCGTCGATCTAGAGCAAACGGAGGGCACCGACGAGTTCGTCTCAACGCCGGCCAGCTGAGGAGCAGCTAAACCACCGGAGAACCAGCCGCTGGCAAGGAACTGGCGAGGAAGGAGGCAAACCGGTCTGACGAGAAAGGAAGAGGAAAAAAGAAAAGAAAAAGAAAAGAAAAAGCAAAAAGAAAAAGAAAAAGAAAAAAGAAAAGAAAGAGAAAGGAAAGAAAAGAGAAAAAGGAAGAAAAAGAGGAAAAGAAGAAAAGAGGAAAAAAAAGGAGAATTTCAAAAATTACGGGAAATCCTGAGAATTCGAAAACCCGAGAATTACGGGAATCGGTAAGAAATCCCGAAAAAGTGATAAATTATTCAAATAATTTATTTATTTAAATAATTATAGAAAAATTCTAAATTTTAGAATTTAATTTCCAGAAAACTCCCTCGATGACCGAGCCGATAGAATCGGGCGAGGTGAACATGGGCGCGACCTTCGAGAGTCAGTCGCCGACCCGAAACAGGTAAGAGATGCATGTGCAGCACTGTAAGGATATTCAGTCTGCATGTTTTAATTACGAAATATTTTATGAAAATATTTTATGAAAATATTGCGATAAATGATTGGTTGGAAAATTGTGGTGATTTATCAGTTGGAAATTTGTGATGATGTACTGGCTAGAAATTATAAACTGTATTTTTCGTGCAAGAGGCTAGCCAATTGGCAGCCGTTATACTGCCAAAAAATTATCAAAAATTACTGAAAATTTCTAGAAAATTTCATAAAATCATAATAAATGATTTTATTTCACGAGAAATGATTTTCAATCATGAAAATTGAGCAAATAAATATGTTCCATAAAAACATGAATAAAATGAAAGTGATTTTAAAATATTCATGTTTTCGAGAATGGTGATAATGAAATCACCGAAAAATCTCTTCGAGAATGGTGATAATGAAATAACCAAAAATTCACTTGATATGTAAGTTACACGTAATATGAGATGGAAAATGAAAGGAAATAAAGTGAATATTTTTATATAATTCTTAAATATTCACTAAATGGTTTTATAACCTTTATGGTTTTAAATGATGAAAATATATACTTTTATAAATTCCATAAAGGTTTTCTGATGATGAAAAATATGGTTTTGAGACTAGTTGGCATCCTATCATGCTGATATGTGATATGTGACATGTAATATGTGTTATGTGATATGTGATATGTGATATGTAGTCCCGGCCGACACCTGATCAGTGATCCGCCAAGGACAATTATAGACTATGGCCATAGATCTGACATGATGATTTTATACCCTTCGAGGTCTATAGCATGATCTGAGTAACGACTCAGTGGACGGGCTGGGTGTGTGTGCCTAAGTCTCCATATGTAAAAATGTTTTATATGATATGTGATATGTGAAATTTAAATGTTTTACATGATATGTGACAAGTTAAATGAAAGAGATTTACAGCATTTTACAAAATGCTTATTTCAGTACTGAATTTAGTACTACGAGATGATTTCATATGATATGTGATACGAATATGTAATATGTTTTCAAAAGGAAAAAGAGGTTATAAGTCTAATATTCTTACTATGATTTTCAATTGAATATTAGACTATATGTGACATGAATATGTGATATGTTTTCCAAAAAGGAAAGAGGAGGAAAATCAATCTAATATTCTTATTTTAGCTTTTAAATTGAATATTAGATTTAAATGATATATATGTTATACGAAAAGGATTTAATAGCGGATTTTGCTATTTAAAGTACTGTACTAATTATGGGTGTACAGTAAAACATGAAATGAGATTTAAATGAGAATGATGAGAATTTAACTAATATTCTTTTCAAAGGAAATATGAATATTAGTTACTTTATTTAAATGCGTTATTTTATAAAAGCATTATTTTGAAGAGAATATGAAAATGATATGAAATGAAAAGGTAAAAGGATATAAATTTCAAACGAAAAGGAATTTATTACTCTCTACAGTTGCTTCTAGGTTCCGGGACAAGATAGGTATTTCAAAATACCTACCTTACTCCATCCGGATCCCTAGCCGACTGTAGTATCCTTCCTACATGCGAGCCTAGAGCCCATAGGAAAAATGAAAAAGTTTTTTAGCATATAGATAGCTGAATATCAAGTATGCATATAATTCTGTTACTGAGCCGTGGTTTGCTCACCCCTTAATTTTAATATTTCAGGTTTTTGAAGACTGAGAGTCTGACACTTAAAGGACTTCGACTGCGCATTTGGGGACGATGCGACAGCTAGATTTATTTAATAAGGTATGTTCATTTATTTTCTGTATTTAGACTTACCTACAGTACTACTTCCTTATGAATTAAGATAGGGGATGTAATTCATATTAGAATTTTATATGAAATTATTTATATGTAAAAGAAAAGTAAAGTATCGCAGACAGCCTAACCAAATAAGATGTATAGAATAAGATGAAAAATAGGGTCACGGGCTGTGACAGATTTAATGGTATCAGGGCAGGGTTGGCCTGATGTCTGTCGATACTTTGGAAAAGAAAATGTGTTGAAAAGGTTAATATCCCCTGTAGTACTGCGTAGTCTAAATACATAAAGAAAATAAATGATTGTAAATTGAGTTAAATGTTGTGAAAGGGGTGAGAATTATGAAATAAGGAATGCTAAAAAGGAAAACGGCTCAGGAATGTTACCTGAAATGGTGATCTTATAATCTAAATGAAGGTCGGTTCGTTAAGGAACAGAAATGGACTCGGTGAGGGCCCCACTAGTACTTTTCTGTCCGGATCGAACTTAGACCTGAAAGTGATGATATAAAGGAGGGGAAAGAAATATCATCATTAAATAGACCTTAAGATCACCGATTGAAGGTATTTGGAGGAGAGAGAAAATTTTTGACCAAAAATGACCAAAATACCACTGCTTCCAAAATTTTACCAGGAGTTAAAAAAGACCAACAGAAGTTGGAATTGATTGATCTGATAGAGAAATTGATGATGTAAAGCTGAATTACAAGCAAAATAATCCAATTGTGGATTTTAATGAACTTCTCTGTCGAAATCGAATAAGACCTAAATTCCTGGTATAAGTATCGGAAAGGATACTATTAGCATATGGAGGATAAGGCCTTTGGTTTAAAGGTATACTAAGGAGAAAGAAATAAATGTCGAAATGACAAAAAACGCCCCTATGTTGGGCAATATGCTGAATAGTGATGAAACCAAATGATTTCAAATTCCTTGATGATAATGGAATTATTAATGGCATAGAGGATGTCATAAGGATATACCGATCCCTATTACTAATTCCACTTACACTTCGATTATGGACGCGAATTGCAAGTGACCTAGTGAACGGGCTAGGCCTCATGACGAAACCTCGAGGGGTGACCCAGTGAAAGGGCTGGGCATTCTCAAAGAGGTTAGTACACATGTGTATAGGCGGACGGCGGACGGGCAGGGGCCTTATATGATACGATCCAATAAGAGTGTATAGTGGAAGGTTATAAGATGATTGGCCTGGTTATTGATGGTAAGGACCTGAATTATGAGGTACTAAATTGGATATTATAACGGGATCGTTAAATACTATGGAAAGTGAAATGATTACAGGAATTGACTGATGAGGTGAATAATACAGATAATGAAATACATATTGGTGTGGTTAATTACGGTTCTATATATTTTACTACTTTGAGGTATCAAACAGATAATCTTATATAGAACCGAAATATCTTGAAATATGTGCTACAGAATGAGGTACTATGTGGAGTACTGTGAATTGGAGAATATGCACAAGAATAGTAAAGTGATAAAAGAAGATGACAGCTAACCTAAGTTCTTCAGGACCCTTGAGACAGAACTGTGATGGGCGACTTGCAGTGGACAATATGATGTGAGATGCATGTCACAGCCCATGACCCTATTTTTCACCTTATTCTATACATCTTGTTTGGTTGGGCTGTCTGCGATACTTTACTTTTCTTTTACATATAAACAATTTCATATTAAATTATAATATGAATTACATCCCCTATCTTACTTCATAAGAAAGTAGTACTGTCGATAAGTCAAAATACAGAAAATAAATGATCATACCTCATGTCATAAGTTGAGCTGTCGCATCGTCCCCAAATGCGCAGCCGAAATCCTTTAAGTGTTATAATCTCAATCTTCGAAAACCTGAAATTTTAAAATTAAGGGGTGAGCAAACCACGGCTCAGTAAGGGAATTATATGCATACTTGATATTCAGCTTCCTATATGCTGAAAATCTTTTTCAATTTTTCCTATGGGCTCTAGGCTCGCATGTAGGAAGGATACTACAGTCGGCTAGGGATCCGGATGGAGTAAGGTAGGTATTTTGAAATACCTATCTTGTCCCGGAACCTAGAAGCAACTGTAGAGAGTAATTTTTCATTCTTGTTTTGAAATCCAAATCCTTTCCTTTTTATTTCGTAACCTTTTTCATATTCTTTTCAAAATAATGCTTTTATTCTTTGAAAAGAATATTAGTTAAATCATCTTCCTTTTCATTTAAAACTCGTTTCATGTTTTACTGTACTCTCATAATTAGTACAGTACTTTAAATAGCAAAATAAGCTATTTAAATCTTTTTCGTATAACATAGAAATCATTTAAATCTAATATTCAATTTAAAATTAAAATAAGAATATTAGATTTATTTTCATCCTCTTTCCTTTTTGGAAAACATATCACATATTTATGTCACATACAGTCTAATATTCAATTAAAAATCATAGTAAGAATATTAGACTTATAAACTCTTTTTCCTTTTGAAAACATATTACATGTTCATATCACATGTCATATGAAAAATCATCTCGTAGTACTAAAAACAGTACTGAAATAAGCATTTTATAAAAATGCTATAAATAATTTCATTTCACGTGTCACATATCATGTAAAGCCTTTACATTTCACATATCACATATCATGTAAAACATTTTCATCTAAAACATTTTCATCTAAAACATATCATATATGGAGACAGTGGCAACCACTGAGTCCTATCATGCAATAATACCCGAAGGTATGAAATAATCATGTCAGACCTATGGCCATAGTCTATAATTGTCCTCGGCGGATCACTGATCAGGTGTCGGCCGGGACTACATATCACATATCACATGTTACATATCACATATCACGTATTACATATCACATGTCGGCATGATAGAGGGGCCAACTAGTCTGAAAACCATGTTTTTATCGTAGAAATAACCTTTATGAAATTTATAAAATATATAATTTCATACTTTAAAATCATAAAGGTTATAAAACCATTTAGTGAATATTTAAGAAATATTTATGAAACTATTCATAAACATATTCACTTTGCTCCTTTTCATTTTTCTTCTCGTATTACGTGTAATTACATATTAAGAGAATTTTCGGTGATTTCATTATCATCATTCTCGAAAACATGAATATTTTAAAATCACTTCCATTTTATTCATGTTGTTGTGAAAAATATTCATTTTCTCGATTTTCGTGATTGAAAATCATTTCTCGTGAAATAAAATCATTTATTATGATTTTATAAATTTTTCTAGAAATTTTCGGTAATTTTTCGATAATTTTTCGGCAGTATAACGGCTGCCGATTGGCTAGCCTCTTGCACGAAAATACAGTTTATAATTCCAACCGGTACTTCACCACAAATTTCCAACAAATTTCCAACCAAAGAATCATCACAATATTTTCATAAAATATTTCATAATTTAAAAGCATGCAGATTGAATATCCTTACAGTGCTGCACATGCATCCCTTACCTTTTTTTGGGTCGGCGACTTTCTCTTATCGGTCACGCCCGTACTCCATCTCTCCTGATCCATCGTCTCGATCGCTGAGAATAATTTCTGAAAATTAAATTTTAAATTTTAAAATTTTCATAAATAATTTATTAAATTTTTACTCGAAATCATTTTCCTGAATTCTTACCGAATTTTCGTAATTTTCGAGTTGCTAAATTCCCGAGAATCTTCCGATTTCCCGAAATTTCCTTTTCTCTTTTTTTTCTTCCTTTTTCTTCTTTTTTTGTTTCTTTCTTTTTTTTCCTTTTTCCTCTTCTCTTTTTTGGTTTGAACCGGTTTAGATCATCCCGCCGGTTCGACCACCGGCGGCCACCATCGCCGGCGGTTCAACCACTCCACAGCATCCTCGGGTTGCCACGAAGCCGGATCTGGCCTCCGTACGTCCCCATCGCCAGCGACAGCACCGGATCTAGGATGGTGGGTTTCGGCACCTTTCTCCCCTTTTTTCTCCTTCCTCCGTCGGTTTCCCCTTATCCGGTGGCTCCTCTTACCTTCCCCTGGTCTCCGCCGGTCTCGTCGGGGGAGTGGCGGTGCTCGGATCGACCGGCACCGCCGTCTCCTTCTTCCTTTTCCTTTCGATTTTTCCTTTTTCGGTTTCGCCGCTTTTTCCTTTCGTTTCGCTTCATCTTTCCGTCACCGGCCTCCTCGCTTCACTTCGCCGGCATCATCTCCTCCCTTCCTCTCTCTTCTCATCACCGGCGGCGGCAGCTCTGCTGCCGGCGGTCTCTGGTTAGGAAGGGGTCGGGGTGTCCCGACTCCTTCTGTTTCTGTTTCTGTTTCTGTTTCTATTTCTGTTTCTTTTTTTTTTGTAATTATATTTATAAATATAATATTGATAATATATGTATATAAATACATATTTTTGTACTATATATAGATATATATTTTTTTATATTAACAATATATATCTGTACACTTTATCTTAAAATCATATATATATATATATTTCATATATATATTTATATATACATAAATACATATGTATTTATTTCATGATAAAAATAGTATATATCTATCTATCATATATATACTATATTTCATATATATATATATATATATGTAAATATGTAAAGCATATAAAATATATTTAAAAATGTATTTATATAATCAAATTATATAAATATATATAAATACTCATCTTTGTATTTATTATAATTTGGATTTCTTATTATCCAAAATTTTTTTCCATTCTTATTTCTTATTTAATTTGGATTTCCTTTCTCCAATTTAAATTCTCTCTTCATTATTTTCCATAGTTTTATCCTTCTCCTTATTTCCAATTTATCCAAATTTAAATTCCTCAATTTTCTCACTTCCTTAATTTCGAGAATTTTAACGATATTCTCATCTCGTAAATAAATTTTATTTATTTACTTTAATTTATTTATTTCCTCTTATCTATTTTCTTTAATATTAATTTCCAGAAATAGAAAATTTGCGGTTATCACATTCTCCCCACCTTAAGAAATTCGGTCCTCCGAATTTAACTTAAATTAAAAGGTGGTACTGTTTTATATACTTATAATTCTTTACCTTTAGATCATCCTCCGTATTATACTGCCAGTATACCTTTATGATTAAAATCACCTTTTACACCACTATATATCATTACTCATCATATTTTTATACTTCCTTAAATTTCTTATCAATTGGGAGTTATACATTTCCACTCCTTTTCATATCACATATGATTCACATTATTCATCATCCATCTTCCTTATTTGGTGCCAAGTCGATACATTTTGATAATTATCATTTACCGATTTAAATCAATAGTATGTAATGGTCCAGTAGCTTTCACATCTCGTGCATCCGCTCACTCAACATATCATCGAGCGTTTTCGTATTACGCTCAAACATTTTTACATCATGTACGGAGCGATGCTGTCTATAAATTTGGAATCTCAGAGCCTTTTGCTATTTCCCATAACATATAGCTACTCAGAGATTCCCATCACATATAGAGCTTACTGGAACTTCACATACATTCTCATCATTTTATAATCATATTTCAACTATGGCACTAAAGAATCTAAGAGTTTGATAATGGAGGAGTGATTTCATTAAACTATCAGTCTATAATCACTTCCATATTATCATATCTCCTTTTAGATTCTTCATTATTATCTCAAATACTCTTTTCATATTTATTTCATCAAATACTGCAGCTCATTTGCAGACTTTGCTATTTACTACCTTTTACCATAATTGAATCAGGAGACAATCATTTTCTCCCCATATCTACTTCCATGTAATCTCATCATTACATCTCTTATTCTTATGGTATACCCATTATCAATTTAATCTTAGAATATACTTGAAATTATACTCTTTTGATAATTTAGATTCCATAACAACATAATCAAATTATAATTTGATCTTCTCATTATTTAACTTCATCATTGAATCTATAATTATCAATTTAATCACCTCATTATCCATACAAATCCACTATTTCCATCATTTCGAGGTGGTGGTATATATATATATATATATATCATTTTCCATTTACATTACTGGCAGTGAAATGTAATTCATTTATTTACTCCTTAGAGTATCCTTAAATTTCATTTATCGAAATTGGCTCGATCTTCCATTTAACCATAATCATGTGATAACCACAAAATCACTTTTAATTTTAAATTCAGGAACTATTTCATATTCGTGTTCCCTTTTCATCATGTACTTTCCTCTTATTACATATTCATCTTTTCCTTTATCATTATTTCAGTCACTTTTATCAGTGGTAAAATATTCCATTATTAAACTCTTTCAACCTTTTTATATCATCTTTATACTTATTCATTCATCGACTTAAACTTCCTTACTTATCAGTCATATCAATAGAGCAGCTAACCCAATAACTCTTCCATATAGACTAGCAATAGTATCTAGCTAGACCCAGTGCATTTCGTATCTCAATCATTATCTCTTCATCATATACAGATTCAACATCATTCTGTCATTCGAGATCATATATCTTAGAAAGAGGTACTGTCTAGCCATATCTCCTATTTGCCATACTTAACATACACTTCACTGTCTTTAAGAGTCTGCGGGGTTATACCACTATGCTGCTCATTTTCCATTTGTGCCTTAGACTGTATTGATGTCTCATTACTTTATCCATATCTAGATGCCTCATTCATTAGGCTCATATATCTCACAAGGTATTTCATTAATCCTGTAAGCCTCTATAGAAACTCGTAAAAATTTAAATCGAGTTCTAATTATTATCATCTTATGACCATCAATTTTCAACTTTTCATCTAGTGATGCCTTGTACAGAGATTGGCCTTATAAGCTCCTTATACATCTCCAATTAAATCAATTTAAGGCATCAATTTCATATAGATGATTATTTGTTCTTCATAAGAACTTTATTTCATAATAGGAATTAAATTCACCATTTAATTCATCCTCAATCACATCATCTATATTTCTATCGATTATCCTTATATAAGTAAATTTCATTATTCACAAATTTTCCAGAATTATTTCTTAAGCTTTTCGGATCCTTCTATATTCTCCAATATAAGCTTAAGAATAAATTTCATATTAACAATCGAGTCAATGTTAGCTTGATTTCTCACTTTTATATAATCTGAAATTTATCAGAAATCTCGTCTGATACTTTCTTTAATCATACATCTCTTATCATTAAGGACATTCATCTTTGTGTCCCATTATTTCACTCAAGGCAAAGATATTTAATATTTAAATCATTTCAACATTTGCTCCGCCTTGATTTACTTATTTCCTCATACTTCACAGCATATCAATCATCTTAATTTATATGTTGGATTAAGTATAATCATTTCATTAACACATTTCACAGCTAACCGATTTATTATTACTGTAATTCATTTTAAAATCATTATCATTTAAGAACCTCAGGTTAGCTGTCATCTTCCTCGTCTCTTATCTTCACTTACTGTCCTTATGCATATTCTCCAATTCCATATACTCCATATAGTACATCATCCCGTAAAACATATTTCAAAATATTCCGGTTCTATAAATATCCATTTGATACTTCAGAAAATAGAATAAAAACATAGAACAGGAATTAACCGTACTACTATGGATTTCATCATCTATACTGATCTCTTCCTCAGTCATCTTCAGTAATCATTTCCTTTTTCATCATATCTAACGATCCCATAATAATATCTCATCAATACACTTTTTAATTTAGACCCTTAATTTCAATAATTGAGTCACTCATCCTGCGACTTCCCTATAACCATTCGGGTCACATCAGCACTCCAAGAATAGTGAAATTTATAATCGGGATCGTTATACTCATATTATGTCCTTATACCATCAATAACTCCATTACTATCAATATATTCAAAATCTAAATGGTTTTATCACTATTCAAAGCATAATCCCACATAGCGGCATTTTCGTCATTTTACATTTATTTCTTTCTCCTCACTATACATTTAAATCAATGATCTTATTATCTATTTGCTGATAGTACCCCTTTCTCATACCAATATCAGCAATTTAAAATCTTTTTCGATTTCGACAGAGAAATCTAACAGGATCCATAATTGAATTATTTTGCAGGAAATGCAGCTTTACATCATCAATTTCTCTGTCAAATCAATCAATTTCAACTTCTGTTGGTCTATCTTGACTCCTGGTAAAATTTCGAAGGTAGGGGTATTTTGGTCATTTTTGGCCAAAAATTTTCTCTCCTCCAAATACCTTCAATCTATGATCTTAAGATCTATTTAATGATGATATTTCATTCCCCCCTTTATATCATCATTTTCAGGTCTCAGTTCGATCCGGACAGAAAAGTACTGGTGGGGCCCTTATCGAGTCCATTTCTGTTCCTTACCGAGTCCATTTCTGTTCCTTACCGAACCGACCTTTATTTAGATTATAAGATCACCATTTTAGTTGACATTCTTGAGCTGTTTTCCCCTTTTGACATCTTTAGTTCATAATTCTCACCCCCTTCTAAACACTTAATTCAATTTAACAATCATTTATTTTCTCTATGTATTTAGACTACACAGTACTACAGGGGATGTTAACCTTTTCAACACATTTTCTTTCCAAAAGTATCGACAGACATCAGGCCAACCGTGCTCTGATACCATTAAATCTGTCACAGCTCGTGACCTTATTTTTCACCTTATTCTATACATCTTATTTGGTTGGGCTGTCTGCGATACTTTACTTTTCTTTTACATATAAACAATTTCATATTAAATTATAATATGAATTACATCCCCTATCTTACTTCATAAGAAAGTAGTACTGTCGATAAGTCTAAATACAGAAAATAAATGATCATACCTCATGTCATAAGTTGAGCTGTCGCATCGTCCCCAAATTGGCAGCCGAAATCCTTTAAGTGTTAGAATCTCAATCTTCGAAAACCTGAAATGTTAAAATTAAGGGGTGAGTAAACCACGGCTCAGTAAGGGAATTATATGCATACTTGATATTCAGCTTCCTATATGCAGAAAATCTTTTTCGATTTTTCCTATGGGCTCTAGGCTCGCATGTAGGAAGGATACTACAGTCGGCTAGGGATCCAGATGGAGTGAGGTAGGTATTTTGAAATACCTATCTTGTCCCGGAACCTAGAAGCAACTGTAGAGAGTAATTTTTCATTCTTGTTTTGAAATCCAAATCCTTTCCTTTTTATTTCGTAACCTTTTTCATATTCTTTTCAAAATAATGCTTTTATGAAATAAAGCATTTAAATAAAATAACTAATATTCATATTTTCTTTTAAAAGAATATTAGTTAAATCATCTTCCTTTTCATTTAAAACTCGTTTCATATTTTACTGTACTCTCATAATTAGTACAGTACTTTAAATAGCAAAATAAGCTATTTAAATCTTTTTCATATAACATAGAAATCATTTAAATCTAATATTCAATTTAAAATTAAAATAAGAATATTAGATTTATTTTCATCCTCTTTCCTTTTTGGAAAACATATCACATATTTATGTCACATATAGTCTAATATTCAATTAAAAATCATAGTAAGAATATTAGACTTATGACTCTTTTTCCTTTTGAAAACATATTACATGTTCATATCACATGTCATATGAAAAATCATCTCGTAGTACTAAAAACAGTACTGAAATAAGCATTTTATAAAAATGCTATAAATCATTTCATTTCACGTGTCACATATCATGTAAAGCCTTTACATTTCACATATCACATATCATGTAAAGCCTTTACATTTCACATATCACATATCATGTAAAACATTTTCATCTAAAACATATCATATATGGAGACAGTGGCAACCACTGAGTCCTATCATGCAGTAATACCCGAAGGTATGAAATAATCATGTCAGACCTATGGCCATAGTCTATAATTGTCCTCGGCGGATCACTGATCAAGTGTTGGCCGGGACTACATATCACATATCACATGTTACATATCACATATCACGTATTACATATCACATGTCGGCATGATAGAGGGGCCAACTAGTCTCAAAACCATGTTTTTATCGTAGAAATAACCTTTATGAAATTTATAAAATATATAATTTCATACTTTAAAATCATAAAGGTTATAAAACCATTTAGTGAATATTTATGAAACTATTCATAAACATATTCACTTTGCTCCTTTTCATTTTTCTTCTCGTATTACGTGTAATTTACATATTAAGAGAATTTTCGGTGATTTCATTATCATCATTCTCGAAAACATGAATATTTTAAAATCACTTCCATTTTATTCATGTTGTTGTGAAAAATATTCATTTTCTCGATTTTCGTGATTGAAAATCATTTCTCGTGAAATAAAATCATTTATTATGATTTTATAAATTTTTCTAGAAATTTTCGGTAATTTTTTGATAATTTTTCGGTAGTATAACGGCTGCCGATTGGCTAGCCTCCTGCACGAAAATACAGTTTATAATTCCAACCAGTACTTCACCACAAATTTCCAACAAATTTCCAACCAAAGAATCATCACAATATTTTCATAAAATATTTCATAATTTAAAAGCATGCAGACTGAATATCCTTACAGTGCTGCACATGCATCCCTTACCTTTTTTTGGGTCGGCGACTTCCTCTTATCGGTCGCGCCCGTACTCCATCTCTCCTGATCCATCGTCTCAATCGCTGAGAATAATTTTTGAAAATTAAATTTTAAATTTTAAAATTTTCATAAATAATTTATTAAATTTTTACTCGAAATCATTTTCCTGAATTCTTACCGAATTTTCGTAATTTTCGAGTTGCTAAATTCCCGAGAATTTTCGATTTCCCGAAATTTCCTTTTCTCTTTTTTTCTTCCTTTTTCTTCTTTTTCTTTCTTTCTTTTTTTTCTTTTTCCTCTTCTCTTTTCTGGTTTGAACCGGTTCAGATCAGCCCACCGGTTCGACCACCGGCGGCCACCATCGCCGGGTTCAGCCACTCCACAGCATCCTCGGGTTGCCACGAAGCCGGATCTGGCCTCCGTTCGTCCCCATCGCCGACGACGGCACCGGATCTAGGATGGTGGGTTTCGGCACCTTTCTCCCCTTTTTTCTCCTTCCTCCGTCGGTTTCCCCTTCACCAATGGCTCCTCTTACCTTCCCCTGGTCTCCGCCGGTCTCGTCAGGGGAGTGGCGATGCTCAGATCGACCGGCACCGCCGTCTCCTTCTTCCTTTTCCTTTCGATTTTTCCTTTTTCGGTTTCGCCGCTTTTTCCTTTCATTTCGCTTCATCTTTCCGTCACCAGCCTCCTCGCTTCACTTCGCCGGCATCATCTCCTCCCTTCCTCTCTCTTCTCATCGCCGGCGGCGGCAGCTCTGCTGCCGGCGGTCTCTGGTTAGGAAGGGGTCGGGGTGTCCTGACTCCTTCTGTTTTTGTTTCTATTTCTGTTTCTTTTTTTTGTAATTATATTTATAAATATAATATTGATAATATATGTACATAAATACATATTTTTGTACTATATATAGATATATATTTTTTTATATTAACAATATATATCTATACACTTTATCTTAAAATCATATATATATATATATTTCATATATATATATATATATATATTTATATATACATAAATACATATGTATTTATTTCATGATAAAAATAGTATATATCTATCTATCATATGTATACTATATTTCATATAATATATATATATATATATATATATATATATATATGTAAATATGTAAAGCATATAAAATATATTTAAAAATGTATTTATATAATCAAATTATATAAATATATATAAATACTCATCTTTGTATTTATTATAATTTTGATTTCTTATTATCCAAAAATTTTTTTTCCATTCTTATTTCTTATTTAATTTGGATTTCCTTTCTCCAATTTAAATTCTCTCTTCATTATTTTCCATTGTTTCATCCTTCTCCTTATTTCCAATTTATCCAAATTTAAATTCCTCAATTTTCTCACTTCCTTAATTTCGGGAATTTTAACGATATTCCCATCTCGTAAATAAATTTTATTTATTTACTTTAATTTATTTATTTCCTTTTATCTATTTTCTTTAATATTAATTTCCAGAAATAGAAAATTTGCGGTTATCACAATGTAGGCAAACTATGTGGTCGCTGACTCACTTGTAAGGGTAAACCTGGGCTGAAAGGATCGCTTAGGGTATGCTAGCCGACGGCCGATTCGAACGGGCGGGACTCTTACAATTAGCTCAGTGGTAACACGAGTGTAAGGAACTAGGTACGTAAGGGTACCAGGGTTCGAACCTCGTGGATAGCCTACTCAAGGGAATTAAAACTGAGATCATTAGATGAAAATGATTTTAAAATGAATTTCAATAATAAATCGGTTAGCTGTGAAAGGTGTTAATCAAATAATTATACTAGATATAGCATATAATTAAGATGATCGATATGCTGTGAAATATGAGGAAATAAGTAAATCAGGGCGGAGCAGATGTTAAAATGATTTAAATATTAAATGTCTTTACCTTGAGAATATACGGTGAAATGATAGGACACAAAGACGAATGTCCAAAATGACGAGAGATGAATGATTAAAGAAAGTATCGAATGTGATTTCTGATAAAATTCAGAGCTATATAGATTGGAGAGATCGAGTTAACATTGACTCGATCGTGAATATGAAAGTTAATTCTAAGCTTATATCAGAGAATATAGAAGAAATCCAACAAACTTAAGAAAATAATTTTGGAAAATATTGTGGATAATGAAATTCACATGTATAGATGAAATTGATGGAAATACAGATGATGTTAATGAGATGATGAAGTATAATTGGATATCAAATCCCTATTATGCAATATAGTTCTTATTAATTAAGAACAAATAATTATCCATATAGAAGTGATGCCTTATTTGATTTAATCGGAGATGTATAAAGAGTTTATAAGACCAATCTCTGTACAAGGCATCACTAAATGAAAAGTTAGAAATTGATAGTCATAAGATGATAATGATTAGAACTCAAAGAAATTTTTACGAGTTTCTATTGAGGTTTATAAGGTTAATGAAATACCTTATGAAGTATATGAGCCTAATAAATGAGGCATCCATATGAGGATAAGTGATGAGATATTGATATAGTCTAAGACATCAATGGAAAATGAGCAGCATAGTGCTATAACCCCGTAGACTCTTAAAGACAGTGAATTATATGTTAAGTATGGCAAATAGAAGATTTAGCTAGACAGTATCTCTTTCTAAGATATGTGATCTCGAAAGACAGAGCGACGAGGATTTGTCTATGAGGAAGAGATAATGATTGAGATACAAAATGAACTAGGTCTAGTTAAATATTATTGCCAGTCTATGGAAGAGTTATTGGGTTAGCTGCTCTACTGATGTGACTGATAAGTAAGGAAGTTGAGGTCGGTGAATAAATAAGAGTAAATATAGTACTTGAGATGTTAAAAGAGTTTAATAGTGGAATATGTTATCACTAAAGAAAAGTGACTGAAATGATGATAAAGGAAAGGATGAATATGTCATAAAAGGAAAGAACATGATGAAGAGGGAACACGAATATGAAGTAGTTCCCGAAGTTAAAAGCTAACAGTGATTTTGTGGTTATCACATGATTATGGTTGGATATAAGATCGAGCCAAACTCGATAAAGGAAAGGTAATCATACTCCAAGGAGTAAAGAAATGATCTACATTTTACTGCCAGTAATGTAAATGGAAAAATGATAAATATATATACAAACCACCTTGGAAATGTGGAATTACATGGATAATGTGGTGACGAAAATGATGATTGATTTGTCACCTATAAAATTTAAATTATGAAGAGTATAAGCTCAGGTATATTCTAAAACTTAAGTGATATAGAGTATACCATAAGAATAAGAGATGTAATGATGAGATTACATGGAAAGACGATATGGAAAGAAAATGATGAGTAAATAGCAAAGTCTGCAAATGAGCTGCAGCATTTGATGAAATAAATATGAAATGAGTATTGGAGATAATAATGAAGAATCTAAAAGAAATATGATAATATGGAAGTGATTATAGACTGATAGTCTAATGAAATCACTCCTCCATTATCAAACTCTTAGATTCTTTAGTGCCGTAGTCGAAATATGATTATGAAATGATGAGAATGTATGTGAAGTTCTAGTGAGCTCTATATGTGATGGGAATCTCTGAGTAGCTATATGTTATGGGAAATAGCAAAAGGCTCTGAGATTCCAAATTTATAGACACCACCGCTCCGTACATGATATAAATATGTGAGCGTAGTATGGAAACGCTCGAAGATATGTTGAGAGAGCGGATGCAAAGGGTGTGAAAGCTACTGGGACAATTACATACTATTGATTTAAAATGTGTAAATGATAATTATCAAACTATATCGACTTGGCACTAATTAAGAAAACAGATGATGAATCATATGAGATATGAAAAGGAGTGGAAATGGATAACTCCCAATTGATAAGAAATTTAAGTGAGTATAAGTATATGATGAGAAATAATATATAGAGGTATAAAAGCGATTATGATGTTAAAAGTATACTGGCAGTATAATTTGAAAGATGATTTAGAGGACAAGAACGATAAGTATACAGGATCCTACCACCTTATGAATTAAGTTAAATTCGGAGGACCGAATTTTTTAAGGTAGGGAGAATGTGATAACCGCAAATTTTCCATTTATTAGAAATTATTAATATTGAAAATTAATATTTAAGAAAATAGATAAGTTGAAATAAATGAATTAATTATGAGATCGGAATATTGTGGAAATTTCGAAAATGGAGGAATTGACGGAATTGAGAAAGGAACGGATTAAGAAAATGGTGTGAAGGAAAATTAAATCGAAAATAAGTATAAGATGAGAAGTTATGGAAAATAATGAAGAAAGGAAATTTAAATTTTGAATTATGGAAAACTGAAGAATGGAGGAAATTTAATTTGGATAACTGGAAATCCGAATTAAGTATGAAAATAAGGAAGAAAATATATATATTGTAAATACAATATATATAGTATTATTTCAATTATATCAAAATATATAAATGTAATTTAAGTTAAAAGTATGTAGATATATATATATATTAAATATATATGTGTTAATATATAATATATATATCTATAAAATATTATATAGTATGTACTATATAATATAATATTAATATTATATTTATAAAGTAAATTATAAATATAATATATAACAAAAATAAAATGAAAATAAAACAAAAAAAAAGAAACAGAAAGGGAAATCGGGAGAAACCCCGATTTCCTTTCCCGTTAAAATAGCCGGCAGCAATAGCTGCCACCGCCGGCCAAGAGAAGAAGAGAAGGGAAAAGAGCGACATCACCGGTGAGAGAAGAAGCAAACGACGGTGGCCGGCGACGGAAAGAAAAGAAACGGAAGAAAACGAAACAGAAACCGACGGAACCGAGAGGAGAAAAGGAAAAGAGATACAGCGGTGCCGACGAAATTGGCCACCGCCACTGCCACCAAAGCATCGCTGAAGGGAGAGGAAGAGGATGGATGCCACCGGAGGCGCGGTGAACGGCGGAGGAAGGCCGGCAAAGAGGAAGAAGAAACCGAACTTATTCCGTCTTAATCCGCCGTCGTGCCGTCGATCTAGAGCAAACGGAGGGCACCGGCGAGTTCGTCTCAACGCCGGCCAGCTGAGAAGCAGCTAAACCGCCGGAGAACCGGCCACCGGCGAGGAACAGACGAGGAAGGAGGCAGACCGGTCTGACGGGAAAGGAAGAGGAAAAAAGAAAAAGAAAAAGAAAAAGAAAAAGGAAAAAGAAAAGAAAGAGAAAGGAAAGAAAAGAGAAAAAGGAAGAAAAAGAGGAAAAGAAGAAAAGAGAGAAAAAAAAAAGAAGAATTTCGAAAATTATGAAAAATCCCGAGAATTCAAAAACCTAAGAATTACGGGAATCGGTAAGAAATCCCGAAAAGTGATAAATTATTCAAATAATTTATTTATTTAAATAATTATAGAAAAATTCTAAATTTTAGAATTTAATTTCCAGAAAATTCCCTCGATGACCGAGCCGATAGAATTGGGCGAGGTGAACATGGGCGCGACCTTCGAGAGTCAGTCGCCGACTCGAAACAGGTAAGGGATGCATGTGCAGCACTGTAAGGATATTCAGTCTGCATATTTTAATTACGAAATATTTTATGAAAATATTTTATGAAAATATTGCGATAAATGATTGGTTGGAAAATTGTGGTGATTTATCAATTGGAAATTTGTGATGACGTACTAGCTGGAAATTATAAACTGTATTTTTCGTGCAGGAGGCTAGCCAATCGGCAGCCGTTATACTGCCGAAAAATTATCAAAAATTACTGAAAATTTCTAGAAAATTTTATAAAATCATAATAAATGATTTTATTTCACGAGAAATGATTTTCAATCATGAAAATCGAGAAAATAAATATTTTCCATAAAAACATGAATAAAATGAAAGTGATTTTAAAATATTCATGTTTTCGAGAATGGTGATAATGAAATCACCGAAAAATCTCTTCGAGAATGGTGATAATGAAATCACCGAAAAATCTCTTCGAGAATGGTGATCATGAAATCACCAAAAATTCTCTTGATATGTAAGTTACATGTAATACGAGATGGAAAATGAAAGGAAATAAAGTGAATATTTTTATATAATTCTTAAATATTCACTAAATGGTTTTATAACCTTTATGGTTTTAAATTATGAAAAAATATATTTTTATAAATTCCATAAAGGTTTTCTGATGATGAAAAATATGGTTTTGAGACTAGTTGGCATCCTATTATGCTGATATGTGATATGTGACATGTAATATGTGATATGTGATATGTGATATGTAGTCCCGGCCGACACCTGATCAGTGATCCGCCGAGGACAATTATAGACTATGGCCATAGATTTGACATGATGATTTTATACCCTTCGGGGTCTATAGCATGATCTGAGTAACGACCCAGTGGACGGGCTGGGCGTGTGTGCCTAAGTCTCCATATGTAAAAATGTTTTATATGATATGTGATATGTGAAATGTAAATGTTTTACATGATATGTGACAAGTTAAATGAAAGAGATTTACAGCATTTTACAAAATGCTTATTTCAGTACTGAATTTAGTACTACGAGATGATTTCATATGATATGTGATACGAATATGTAATATGTTTTCAAAAGGAAAAAGAGGTTATAAGTCTAATATTCTTACTATGATTTTCAATTGAATATTAGACTATATGTGACATGAATATGTGATATGTTTTCCAAAAAGGAAAGAGGAGGAAAATAAATCTAATATTCTTATTTTAGCCTTTAAATTGAATATTAGATTTAAATGATATATATGTTATACGAAAAGGATTTAATAGCGGATTTTGCTATTTAAAGTACAGTACTAATTATGGGTGTACAGTAAAACATGAAATGAGATTTAAATGAGAATGATGAGAATTTAACTAATATTCTTTTCAAAGGAAATATGAATATTAGTTACTTTATTTAAATGCGTTATTTTATAAAAGCATTATTTTGAAGAGAATATGAAAATGATATGAAATGAAAAGGTAAAAGGATATAAATTTCAAACGAAAAGAAATTTATTACTCTCTACAGTTGCTTCTAGGTTCCGGGACAAGATAGGTATTTCAAAATACCTACCTTACTCCATCCGGATCCCTAGCCGACTATAGTATCCTTCCTACATTCGAGCCTAGAGCCCATAGGAAAAATGAAAAAGTTTTTCAGCATATAGATAGCTGAATATCAAGTATGCATATAATTCTTTTACTGAGCTGTGGTTTGCTCACCCCTTAATTTTAACATTTCAGGTTTTTGAAGACTGAGAGTCTGACACTTAAAGGATTTTGGCTGCACATTTGGGGACGATGCGACAGCTAGATTTATTTAATAAGGTATGATCATTTATTTTCTGTATTTAGACTTACCTACAGTACTACTTCCTTATGAATTAAGATAAGGGATGTAATTCATATTAGAATTTTATATGGAATTATTTATATGTAAAAGAAAAGTAAAGTATCGCAGACAGCCCAACCAAATAAGATGTATAGAATAAGATGAAAAATAGGGTCACGGGCTGTGACACAGCGGAGGTGAGGAAAAGATGAAGGAGACCACCGGTGAGGCCAACAACGGCAGAGGAAGGAAGAACGAAGGAGGAGGAGAAGTCGAGACCCACGTTGCCAGATCAGCCGCCGTGCCGCTGATCCAGGCCGAACGGAAGCCACCGGCAAGTTCGCCTTGACGCCGGCCAGCTGAGGAGCCACCGAACCGCCGGAGAACCGGCCATCGGAGGAGAACTGGCGGTGAACCAGTTTGACTGGTCTGAACTAGTCTGACCGGAAAAGAAAGGAAAAAGGGAAGAAAAGAAACAGGAAAAGAAAAGAAAAGAAAAGAAAAGAAAAGAAAAGAAAAAGAAAAGAAAAAAAAAAGAAAAGAAAAGAAAAGAAAAAGAAAGAAAAAGAAAAGAGGAAAAATAGAAAAGAGAGAGAAAAGGAATTTTCGGAATTCGAGAAATCTCGGGAAATTCAAAAACCCAAAAAAAAATCTGAGAAATTCGGTAAGAATTTCGGAAATTAATTTCGAGTATTTAATTTAAATAATTATGAAAAAATTCTAAATTTTAGAATTTAATTTTCAGAAAATTCCCTCGATGACCAAGCCGATGGAATCGTGCGAGGTGAACACAGGCGCGACGAACGATGCGATCGCCGACCCGAGAAGGGTAAGGGATGCATATGTCGTTGGAAATTTGTGCTGATGTACTGGTTGGAATTATAAACTGTATTTTTCGTGCAGGAGGCTAGCTAATTGGCAGCCAAAAACAACAATAAATGTTTGCTGACGTCAAATCCTCGATCTTTGTGTTAGTCTGTCTCCAACGAATCTGCGAAATAGGAAAAGTCAGAGGGGCGCAGGGGTTTTCCCTTGCGCGCGCACTCCGATGCTTAAGTCAGATAGGGTCTCAGTAGGCAAATAGAGCTCAGGGTTTAAGAATGATACCTGTGACCTATTTATAGGAGTTATTTTACGCATAATTACCTTTAAGCCCCACAGCTTAAATAATAACCTAGTGGATCATTTATGGGCCTTCTCAGTCCTCTTTCCTCTTGGGCTTAGATTATTATTTGGCTCAATGGTCTTCAGCTTGACTTATAGAAAAGCCCAGTAATAAATGACCTAGTCCACATCAATTGCTCCCCACTCTTTTACAAGGTTTACCTTGTGAAAGAGAATATAAAGAATGGGCTTTTCAAATTCTCTTGCTGCCCTCTTCCAAGAATCTTTTCATCTTTTCTTGAGGGCTTCATTATTATTTGTAGCAGAAATGACTTCGTGTCATCATTTCTTTTGTCAAGTGCATTCTATTAGCCAAGAGGAAGAAAACCGAGTCTGGGTTAAGGCCATGAGGGCACATCGTCCAGAAGTGCCATAAGCGGATGCATATGTTCTTATCTGGTTTTATCAAATGTGATTTGTACTTGGCATGCTCTTGATTGGTTGAAACTCGATCCAGACGTTGAGAATTCGGAACCTTTTCTAAGGATAGGCATTTATAAAGATTTATCTGATCTTACCAGCTCTTAGAAGCCTTTTTGTCGACTAGTGGTTGGGGCATTAGACACTGAATGTCGTAACCCGAGTTCGAAGCTCGATGAAACCTTTTTGTTGACTCGAAATGGTCGAGGTTCTCACAAGCTTGGACAAAAATTTTTAGATAATCTAGAGACTAATTTTCCTAAGGATCAAGCTCTTGACATTATAGCACCTCGGGATGCACATGCATGGGTGCTTCGATACTCCTTTTAATGCAGAAGTTAATCTATAGTGCTCCCCAGCTCTTCTTATGAAGCACTTACATCTAAAGAAGAATTCATACTTGGGTATCGCATTTATCCATACACTTTATTGCTTAAGGATTTCAAAATTTGCCCATCTCGCTCATTTTTCGCTTAGGGACTTTATAGAATTGCCCGTCTCGCGCATTTTCGCTTAGGGACTTTTTAGAGAATTGCCCATCTCGCGCATTTTCGCTTAGGGACTTTTAGAGAATTGCCCATCTTGCGCCTTTTTTGCATAGGGCCTTTATAGAAAATTGCCCATCTCGCGCATTTTCGCTTAGGGACTTTTAGAGAATTGCCCATCTTGCGCCTTTTTCGCATAGGGCCTTTATAGAAATGATAAGACTATAACACTGTTTTTATATTCGGAATACCAGCATAATACGTTAAATGCATTTTGTTTATCAATTGTAGCACATATTCAATGATAAAATTGTAACGTGCCTCGTGCCATACCTTACAACCTGCATAATGTGTGCTCCCCAAGCTTTTCTTTGCGACTTTTTGTGTCCAAAGAAGAACTTTTACTGGAGTATCGGTCCTGTCTTGCGTACTATTCGCTTAAGGACTTGTTAGAATATAATATTGTTTATATCCGAGATGCCAATATAATGCGTTTAAATGTAATATGATAAAATTGTAATGTACCTCATTTAGAGATACTTTTGCCCGTCTCGCACCCTTTTGTGCTTAAGGACTTTTTGTTTGCTCGCTTAGGTTCTCATTTTTGCCCGTCTCGCGCATTTTTTCGCTTAGGGACTTATTTGTGCCCGTCTCGCGTCTTCTTCTCGCTTAGGGTCTTATTTGTGCCCGTCTCGCGCATTTTTCACTTAGGGACTTATTTGTGCCCGTCTCGCGTCTTCTTCTCGCTTAGGGTCTTATTTGTGCCCGTCTCGCGCATTTTTCGCTTAGGGACTTATTTGTGTCCGTCTCGCGTCTTCTTCTCGCTTAGGGTCTTATTTGTGCCCGTCTCGCGCATTTTTCGCTTAGGGACTTATTTGTGCCCGTCTCGCGTCTCTTTGGCCAGCTTTCATTTTTTTCTTCTATTCCTGCAACATGTCTATCGCACATGGAGGATTATCATAGTACAGATAAAAATAACTGGCCTTTCGTCTCATAATGTAATATTTTCAATTAAATGGAGTAAGTAACAATACAATTGCAGCAAATGTTAAAATAATAATAGCAAATTTTTTACCACCGTACCATTCCAAGTCTTTATCTTTGAAAAATCTGTAAAGTACGAGTGCTAGGATGTTTTGCTGTCAACCATGGATTGTGCACTAAGTCGTGCCTCGGTACGAGCTTACCACAAGTTGTTTTCGATCGAACCAAGCTCTCCCTGGCTTGCTGCCTTACACGACAATGGCTAGTGCCTGCCTCGGACACTTGCTTAATTCAATCACAACTGTTAGAGTGGACAAGAAAATCGAAAACATTATATGAGAGTACCTCAACTCTGGCTACCACCGTATGTCCCTGCTTGAGTGTGTTTGCAATTTTCGTTGTGTCAAGCACTCACTTGTAGTGATACTCAAGAATGCTATGTATAGGGGCTTACAAGGCAGACACAGCCTTGATCTCGACACCCTAAGTTGGCACATCCTTGTCTTGCTTAAAGGACTCACGAAGCTGACATACCCTTTATATAGACAAACCCTCTTTCACATGTATGGTTGCCAATAGGCCAAGTGTGTGGCTCTTAAGCCACTTCTAGATGGTTGCTAGAGCAGTTCTTGAAAGCTTTTATGTCAGACGATTGATGGATGGGCCGAAGGAAGCTTTTGGACATTCTGTCGGGTTAGTGCGCGCACCAGGTCTAGAAGATTCTAGATCATTCTGCTCAGATCCCGGACTTGGGCGTGCACTTAGATCGTCAAATTTAAATGTGCCTGCCAAAGTTTTTTTTTTAATGGGCGAACCAGTAGTTTGGATTCCGTGCTTGCTAGCGTTGCTAGCCATTGCTGAAAGGCATGACTCGGGTGTTCTTTACTTGCCTGCATTGTGCTAATGGGGGAATCTTGCCTATAGGTGCTGTGTTCACCTAATTGTCTTCGCTGTCATTTTATCAAAGTGGAGAGCTTGTCGCATTTGAAATGTGCTCGCCATCCTGATTTCTTATTTGCTGGGCATTCAGCTAGATCACCTATCGAGCTCTGCTGTGTTCATGGAGAGCTGTTTGCGACTGGGCTCGCCAAAGTCTTGCTTGCAAACCGGAGTTCACATTGTCTGGTAGAGCGCATCTTCGCTCGGTTCTTCATTACATGAGCGTGCACCTGATGATGTACAGAGTCCCCTAATCCTTTTCTCGCTTTGGTCACTCTAAATGGCTCGCCCATAGAGATCTCTTTCTTAGGTGAGTTCCTGTCTCTGTCGACAAGGGCTTGCTCGCCTAGGTCTTAGGATGGTCGTATTCTTGCTCGCCACCCATAACCGTACTCGCGAGGCGGCCGTTGGCTCATTTAACCTTTTGTGCCTTGCCCGGTTTCAGCTGCTTGTCTATGTTTTTACGCACCCGAGTGAGCATGAGCTGGCTTTTGAAGTTTTGGGTGTGTTCCCCGAGGTCTTTAGTTGGGGCTTGCCTAATAGAGCTCTCCTGGACTTACGCTCGCTTGTTTGAGCTCTTCGTCTAGCTTTTTCCTTTCTTGGGTGAGCTCATCGAGCATTGTGTGTGTATCTCTGCCAAACCCTTCAACTTGTTCCTTGCTTGTCCATCTAGATTGCTTCTCGCACCTTGGCAAGTGTTTTCCCAAGCGAGCCTTGCTACGGAGGCTAGGCTGTGGCGTTGGTTATGCAATTGCTACAAGTCACTCAATCACTGAAAGTGTCTGCTGCAGTGGTCTTGTGCTCGCTACATGACACTGCATTCGTCAGTATTGTTTCACGTCTTATGTGCAGGATGATGGGCTTACGGGAGTCGTTCGCTCGTCTAGAATGCCTGTTGTGTGACTTTTTCTTACCCTTTCCAATCCTTGGGCCCGAGCCTGTCTCTACATCCCGGTTCAAGTTCAACGGTCCAAATAGAAAAACCTCCAACATGCTAATGGGTGATCCTTTCTTCCTGATATGTAATTACTGAACTAGTTTCCATTGTTGGATCCACATCAGAATTCAGCGACAACGAACAAGTGATAATTAAAGTGTGAGGGATCCAAATTTGAGCAACGAAGATCCAAATGACGGATCTAATTCTAGATCTACAAGAGTCGGGTTGGGAGGCATTGAGGAGAGAAGCTCGGAAGATCGAAGGCGATCTTGATGTCAAACTCTCTTCTTATGCCAAGCTCAATGATAGGTTCACTCAAGGTGGTTTGCTTCCTTCTTGCTACCTCTTTCAATTTTTCGTCTTGTCTTTGTATTTTGTTTCCGTTATATGTATTGCATTTTGATTTTCTTTCGGTAGATTTCTTTAGCCCTTCAAAATGAAGGAACCTGTCCACGTTCTCATACTTTTCATGCTATTTAACCGTTGCAAATGGCCAAGGGACCGTCGGTTAGAGACCCTCAGAGCACAGAATGCCGACTTCCTCAGCATTCCCCTGGTTCCGAAGTATAGAGTGGCACATATCTTTTCCAGGTAGATCTTCCCTCACAACTTCAGCAACTATTCCACTAGAGGAGGAGTACTCACCATTTTCATCCATCTCACCTTCCAAATTTGACTTAAATGATGAGCAACTATTATTTATACTATCAACATCTATGGTTTTCTGTGTAATAATATTATGTTCATCATCAAAACTGCGGTCATCCACACCAGATCATCCGTTAGCGAAGTCATACTTAAACATGTGAGGGCTTCTGCGCGATTAGATGGCATGGACTTTGAAATATTCAAAGTCCACATAAATTGATCGCATACGCACCCGTTGGTGGATTACCCATCGGTTCGTAGTGAGTTGAACTAGCTCCAGCTAAGCTATTGTCACCATGAGTGAATAAGGTAGCGAAACTATCAGAGAGTTTTTCTGCTGTCAATTCTGATGTTCTTTCAGTGGCAGTCACAGAGCGAAATGGAGTTTCTCAAGTTGAACATGAAAATATAGCTGCTGGAGATCCTGTGATATCAATTTTTTATTTATCTAACAAAATACAGTGGCCGGCAAAGCCACTCTGTCGCCCAAGCTTGTTGACGTGAGAGCCACTCTCTTCCTCAAAGCCACTCTGTCGCCCAAGCTTGCTGACGCGAGAACCACTATCTCGCCCAAAGCCACTCTGTTGCCCAAGCTTGTTGATGCGAAAACCGCTCTCTCGCCCAACGCTTACCTTTATGCGGGAGCCTATCTCTCGTCTAGGCTTTTTGCGTCTCTCGCCACGCTTGTCTCACGCAAAAGCCACTTTCTCACCAAAGCCACTCTGTCGCCAAGCTTGTTGACATGAGAGCCACTCTCTCGCCGCCACGCTTGTCTCACGCAGAAGCCACTTTCTCGCCAAAGCCAGTCTGTTGCCAAGCTTGTTGACACGAGAGCCGCTCTCTCGCTCAAAGCCACTCTGTCGCCCAAGCTTGCTGACGCGAGAACCACTCTCTCGCCCAAAGCCACTCTGTCGCGTCTCACCCAAAGCCACTCTGTCGCCCAAGCTTGCTGACGCGAGAGCCACTCTCTCGCCCAAAGCCACTCTGTCGCCCAAGCTTGTTGATGCGAGAACCACTCTTTCGCCCAACGCTTAACTTTATGCGGGAGCCTATCTCTCGTCCAGGCTTTTTGCGTCTCTCGCCACGCTTGTCTCACGCAGAAGCCACTTTCTCACCAAAGCCACTCTATCGCCAAGCTTGTTGACGCGAGAGCCACTCTCTCGCCGCCATGCTTGTCTCACGCAAAAGCCACTTTCTCGCCAAAGCCAGTCTGTCGCCAAGCTTGTTGACATGAGAGCCGCTCTCTCGCTCAAAGCCAATCTGTCGCCCAAGCTTGCTGACGCGAGAACCACTCTCTCGCCCAAAGCCACTCTGTCGCCAAAGCTTGTTGATGCGAGAACCACTCTCTCGCCCAACGCTTACCTTTATGCGGGAGCCTATCTCTCGTCCAGGCTTGTTACGTCTCTCGCCACGCTTGTCTCACGCAGAGGCCACTTTCTCGCCAAAGCCACTCTGTCACCAAGCTTTTTGTCGAAGGAGCGAGATCTAGTCTCTCGCCCATGCTATCGCCCAATTCTCTCTCGCCAAAAGCCATGCCTCTCTCGCCAAGCTTTTCATCGGGGAGCGAGAGCTATTCTCTCACCATGCCAAGGGTTGTCGCATGTTTGTGGCGCGCGAATGACTCTGTCACATGTACCTCGCGCGTGACAGACTATTCTGTCGCTTGAAACTTTGCATGCAACAGACTATTTTGTGGCGTAACTTGTGCACTCTACCGCAGCCTACGTACCTTGTCTTCCACAGATCGTCTTTCACCATTTTTATGGCTTTTCTGTTTGTTTCCCACAGACGGCACCAATTGTTGTTGCCAAAAACAACAATAAATGTTTGCTGACGTCAAATCCTCGATCTTTGTGTTAGTCTGTCTCCAATGAATCTGCGAAATAGGAAAAGTCAGAGGGGCGCAGGGGACCCCTGCGCGCGCACTCCGATGCTTAAGTCAGATAGGTTCTCGGTAGGCAAATAGAGCTTAGGGTTTAAGAATGATACCTGTGACCTATTTATAAGAGTTATTTTGTGCGTAATTACCTTTAAGCCTCACAGCTTAAATAATAACCTAGTGGATCATTTATGGGCCTTCTCAGTCCTCTTTCCTCTTGGGCTTAGATTATTATTTGGCTCAATGGTCTTCAGCTTGACTTATAGAAAAGCCCAGTAATAAATGACCTAGTCCACATCAATACCTTTCGGGGTCTATAGCATGATATGAGTAACGACCCAGTGGACGGGCTGGGCGTGCCTCAATCTCCATATATGAAAATGTTTTATATGATATGTGATACGTGAAATGAAAATGTTTTACATGATATGTGATAAATCAAATGAAAGTGATTTACAACATTTTACAAAGTGCTTATTTCAGTACTTATTTTAGTACTACGAGATGATTTTCATACGAAATGAAATATGAATATGTTATATGTTTTCAAAAGGAAAGAGGAGGAAAATAAATTTAATATTCTTATTTTAAATTTTTAAATTGAAT
Source organism: Heritiera littoralis (assembly GCA_031772115.1). NCBI lineage: Eukaryota > Viridiplantae > Streptophyta > Magnoliopsida > Malvales > Malvaceae > Heritiera > Heritiera littoralis. The sequence continues at coordinate 501,794 of JAPDPK010000200.1, forward strand.
ATTAGATTTACACGATATATATGTTATACGGAAAAGTTTTAATAGCTTATTTTGCTATTTAAAGTACTGTACTAATTATGATTGTACAGTAAAACATGAAATGAGTTTTAAATGAGAATGATGATGATTTAACTAATATTCTTTTCAAAGAATATATGAATATTAGTTACTTTATTTAAATGCTTTATTTCATAAAAGCATTATTTTGAAAAGTATATGAAAATGATATGGCATAAAAAGGAAAAAGATATTTTATTTCAAATGAAATAAAAATTACTCCTTACAGTTGCTTCTAAGTTCCGGGACAAGATAGGTATTTCAAAATACCTATCTTACTCCATCCTGATCCCTAGCCGACTGTAGTATCCTTCCTACATGTGTGCCTATAGCCCCATAGGAAAAATGAAAAAGTTTTTCAGCATATAGACAGATGAATATCAAGTGAGGCATATAATTCCCTTACTGAGTTGTGGTTTGCTCACCCCTTAATTTTAACATTTTAGGTTTTCGAAGACTGAGAGTCTGACACCTAAAGGATTTCGACTGTGCATTTGGGGACGATGCGACAACTTGATTTAATACTCAAGGTATGATCATTTATTTTCTGTATTTAGACTTACAGTACTACTTCCTTATGAAGTAAGATAAGGGATGTAATTCATATTATAATTTAATATGAAATTGTTTATATGTAAAAGAAAAGTAAAGTATCGCAGACAGCCCAACCAAACAAGATGTATAGAATAAGGTGAAAAATAGGGTCATGGGCTATGACATATGCATATTTTGTCAAAACCAATGCATTGAAATACATAAATATGTCAAGACAAACTTGTTCACATAGATTTTAAGCATATATCATCAAATCACTACACTTGTGAACATCATGCCATGATTTCTAACATGCATTTTTCTTCATTAATGCTCATGACATGGCATTTTGCATATATGACATATTTAGCAACTTTGGAGCAAGTAAATATATTTTCAACTCATAGCAATCTTGCTCAAAATACAGAAATCCAATAATCATTTCAAAATCATTAAACATGTTTTTCATCTAATCATCAAGAACTATTCATCAATAATGAAAAATCATTTATCATACCTTTCATTTAATCATGCATCAAGAATCAACAAAATATCTCATCAAGTCATAAATAACTTAATCAAATACAAGTTTTAAGGAAAAGAGATTAATCTTACAATACTACTTTGCTAGAGAGTGCTTTGCCATGATTCTTTATTCTAACTTGAGCAATCCTTTGAAGAATGTTATGTAACTTTTCCAAGAATTGATCCTCAAGCTTTTCATCTTCCTTATTGGCACAAGCAAACTCCATGAAGGTGTGTAGAGCATTCAAACTCCATTGTTTCTTTGTTACTCCATGCTCTAACACTCCTACAACAAACAAATTCATGCATGTTTTGGTACCCAAATTTTCTTGGGTCTATGAGAGTTAGTGCAAATAATTTTTTTTCCTTTTGGGATCCGTTTCAAGCACAATTCATCATTATTTATAGCATGCGTTGGCACCCACATTTTTCTAACTACTCTTCCTCTAAATGTGGTTTGCACCCACATTTTTCTAACTACTCTTCCTCTAAATGTGGTTTTTCTATAAGTGCATGCTTGTGAAGATGGCAAATCCTATTGCAAAGTGAGCATATGAGAGATGTATCATGCATAGAATTTTTGCTTACTAGGAAATTCTTTAGATGAGTTTCTTTTTGTTTTGCATTATAGCCTAACCCATCTTTGTCAAAGAAAGCTCTTTGGGTCTCTAACATATGATCTAGCTTTTGTTGACCCATGTAAAATCTAGAAAATACGTTTTGCAAATTTATATTCTTTTCATTCAACTCATTTATCTCTAAGCTTGCTTCTTTTAATTTCTTCTCTAATTCTAGCTTAGCACTTAACAACATTTCATTCTCTATTTTTAATTTAGCAATGATTTTCTTATATTTAGAATTCATGCATTGAAATTCATTTGCTAAATCATTAAAAACATTTTGTAGTTCATCAAATGTATAAATATTATCTTCACTAGAACTACAACTAGCCTCATCATCACTAATAGCCATAAAGCATGTGTAGGCTACCTCATCATCCATGTTATCCTCATCGGAGCTATCACTATCACTCCATGCAGCCACAAATGCTTTCTTCTTAGGTTTCCTATCCTTTTCTTTCCTAAGTAAGGGGCAATCTAGCTTAGTGTGACCCGATTCATTACATTCATAACACACTAAGAGGTCCTTTTCTCTTCTACTTGACTCTCCTCTTTGATGTCTCCTATTATTCTCTCTCTCATTCATTCTCATGATCCTATTAAATCTTTTGACAAACATTGTGATTTCCTTTTCTTCCTCATTTCTACTCGCATCACTATCATCTCTAATGTTCTCATGAGTGGAAGACTTAAGTGCTACCCCTACTTTCTTTGAAGGCTCTTCATTTCTTTTAAATTTCATTTCATATGTAAGTAAGAAGCCTATATGTTCATCTAGAGACAAGGTATTATGATCCTTAGATTCTTCTATTGCGGTCACCTTTGCCTCTCAAGATTTTGGCAAGCTATTCAAAATTTTCTTAACCATTTCTACATTGGAATATGTCTTGCCTAATGCCCTAAGTCCATTAATTATGTTATTAAACCTAGTGTACATTTCACTCACGGACTTATTTTCTTTCATCCTAAAAAGCTCATAGTCATGTGTGAGCATTCCTACTTTGGTTTCCCTAACTTGATTTGTCCCTTCATGTGTGATGGCTAATTTTTCCCATATTTGCTTGGCATTTTCACATAGGGAGACTCTATTGTATTCATTGGGACCTAATGCACAAAAGAAGGTGTGTATAGCCTTGGCATTCAATTGTGCCAATCTCATGTCATTTGTATCCCAGTCATCCTCACTCTTAGGGACATCCTTTCCATCCATTTTCTTCATTGGGACTTTAGGATCATTAACTATAACTCTCCACACTTCATAATCATTTGATTGCATAAATAACATCATTCTTGTTTTCCAATAAGAATAATTTTCTCCATTGAAAAGTGGAGGTCTAACTAAAGAGTGTCCCTCTTCTCCTAGGGGTGTGCCTACATTCAAGTGAGCCATTTATGATCGTTTTGCTTGATAGATGTTAATCTAAATCAATTTTAAGCCTAAGCTCTGATACCAATTGTTGGCTCTATAGGCTATACCGAGAGGGTCCCTCTTCTCTTAGGGGTGTGCCTCCATTCAAGTGAGCAATTTATGATCGTTTTGCTCGATAGATGTTAATCTAAATCAATCTCAAGCCCAAGTTCTGATACCAATTGTTGGCTCTATAGGCTATACCGAAAAGGAGGTGAATCGGTTCTTAGCTAACCTTATGTTCATTTTTTTATTCTTCTAAATTCTCTAGCCTATATTGAAGTTTTCTAAGTTCTCTAGGCTACTCAAGAATGCAACATAAATTTAATACAATAAGCACAAATATAATTGCAAATAAATTAAGAGAATAGGGATAGAGAAATATACGCAAGTGATTTATAAATGTTCGGCAACCTTGCCTACGTCCTCTACCTTGAGACGATCCCAAGGATTTTCCCAAATCCACTAACTTGAATTTGTATTACAATCCCTCTTTTTCAAGGCTAAAGAGAAACCTCTCTCTTTTTCTAAGGCTAAAGAGAAACCTCCTTCTTTTTCTAAGGCTAAAGAGAAACCTTCCCTTTACAAGGTGTGATTTGGTTTACAAATAATGTAATCAAAGAAAGGCCTCTAGATAGGCAAGTGATTACAATGTTTAAGCACAAGGAAAATCCTATACAATGATTTGTGCTATGCTATTCTATACAAGGAATATGAGATTAATAGAAAATGAAGAAGGTATAGCACTTGAGAAGTTGTTGAGGCTTTGAATATGAGGAAAATGAAGATGGAATGTGCTGAGCTCTTCCTCTTAGTTCCTTTAGCTTCTAAGCCTCTATTTATAGTCCCTTGGATGGTTTGTTGACATTGGTTGGAGCCAAAACAGAAACTAGCCGTTGTATCTCATAGAAACTAGCCGTTGGAGGCTTTCTGACATAAAGGGATCGATCCTTTTACACAAGGGATCGATCCTTTGCTTCATTCCATGCTTCCAAGAGTTTCTGCCATGAAGGGATCAATCCCTTCCATTAGGGGATCAATCCCATGCTTCCAAAGGGCGTTTTTCCTGCACGTTTGGGTTAGAAATGATATAGCCTTTGATCCTAATTCAACCCAAAACATTTTGGAATTTTTGTGGGAGTTTTTCTTGACTTTCTCTGATGAGAACATGGTCCAAAAATTCATTAAGTAATTTTCTAAAATATTGAAAACATTTTATAAAGTATTAAGACCAATAAGAATGTATCATTAAATCATGGTCTTAATGTTTGATATTAACACTTTAAAGGGTTTGAGAAAATCATGTGTCATAAAGCAAATTTACAATATGAAAGAAACATTAAGGTTTACTTAAGTTTTTGTCATTTCAAAATACATATGGCAATTTAAAGCTAACACTAACCTCCTGCACACAATTCACAGTATATAAACCAACTTATCAACCACAATTTTGCACGTTTTCAAACCAAATCATGCTTCCAATATACTCATAAAATTTAGCTCAAGAAAACATGCAATTCATTATATCACTACAACTCACACACTTTCCCCTTACCTGTCTTACAAAGCCAAGCTTCCCGGTTACGTTTACCGAAACTCGTAACTCCCGACTGCAAAATAATTTTATCAACAATTATCAATATTTTTCCTCTTAATTTTGAGCCACCAACTTTCATAAAATGCAACCACTGATGTTATAACATAAGCACAACCAGTATAAATTATACTGGATGCTTCCAATATTCTTATAAAATTTAGCTCAAGAAAGCATGCAATTCATTATATCACTACAACTCACACACTTTCCCCTTACCTGTCTTACGAAGTCGAGCTTTCCGGTTACGTTTACCGAAACTCGTAACTCTCGACTGCAAAATAATTTTATCAACAATTATCAATATTTTTCCTCTTAATTTTGAGCCACCAACTTTCATAAAATGCAGCCACTAATGTCATAACGTAAGCACAACCAGTATAAATTATACTGGTGTTAAAACCTAACTTTTTCATATTAGCTTCTTTTTGGGTTCTAATTTCACCAATATTTTTCTTTCAATTTCTATAGTCCTTTTCTACCAAAAACCCTAAAATTTAGTACATTTTCATGTCTAAAAAGGGTCATAGCCGAACCCTTTTTATGGCCATTTTCATGATTTTTTCTTCTTTTCCTCAACTATTGTTTTCAATTTGTTCTTTCTTGTCCATGTGAGCATTCCTTGTCATATTCTTGCATGAAGCCATAAATTTCCTATTTACTCATGTCCAAACCCAAACCTCCTTACAATAGCCAAAATTTTGATTCTTCATCATTTCATGGTTTCAACCTTCCTATTTATTTTCTTCATGTTCTTTTAACCATTTTACATCATCTTTACACAATTTTCAGCATGATTTCTTTGTTGTTCTCACCTATATCTAGATCTCATTCTTGTTCAAATTTCATGTTCTAATGAAGCTTAACTAAAAACAAGTCTATAACCATGATTCTCATGTTAAGAAACATAGAATTTCATCATTTAATATCAAGAAAACTATAAAATCCAATTAGCTTACCTTGACCGAATGACACCTTTCAAAACAAAACACTTTTCTGTCTCACGCTAGCCTCTCTTCATGGTTCTTGGCTAGTTTAAATGATGGAGGGAAGGTTGATGGTGAAGGTTTAGATGGTTAGGTATCAAGAGTATATAATTTTTGCAGCTTTTCCTTGGATGAACGGAAGCCCAAATAGAACCCAAAATGCAATACAAAACTGATTTCTCGTGGACAGCAGGGGAATCGGTGGAAAATGAAGATTTTGCTGGAGTTTTGTTTTAATTAAATCTTCTTTTTATTCATGCTAGCCAAAAATGCTTTGCCACTTAGCTTCCTATCCATTTTCCTTTATCATTTCAAGTCTTAAAATGCATTAAATTGTGAAGAAACTTGCAGCAAAAAGGAACGGCTGTAGTTCATTTTACTATATGTTTCTTGACTTCTTTGCTCTTCTTGTTGTCCACTTCAACCAATAACATTTTAGCCATGTTAAACTTTAATTTCTCTTCTTTTATATTATATTTTATACCATAAATTGCCATTTATTTCCCTTTAGAAAATTTCCAGCCATGCAACTAAATGGCCAGCAAGGTGGCGTGGTGTCCCATTTTTGGCTGCACGTTTTCTTGATCAATTTTTACCTCTTTTGATATATATTTCAGCCAATAAATCAGCCATATATCCAATTAATAACATCCTCTTTATCTACTATTATTTATCCATTTTTATAGCACAGAAGGATCACTTTTCAACTTGTATCTAGCCGTATCTTACACTCCAACCAGAAGATAACGTGCAGTCAAATTTGCTGCATGTTTTTGGCTTGTTTTCTTCCTTTATTCTATGCTTTCAGTTCATTCTTTAATATTCATTTCAATTCTTATACACCATATTATAAATTATAATTCCAATAATTTCATAATTTAAAGTGAAAATTCATGTTCAATATTTATTTAATTCCACTAAATAATTTATTTCCACTATCAATCATTTACAATTATCATGTACAATGTTATAAAATCGGGTCTCACAATAATACAATATATCACGCAGTCACTGGAAGTACTTGTAGATGTTAAAAAAAAAGGAGTGAGCAAACCATGGCTCAGTAAGGAATAGTATGCAAATCTTGATATCACGAAATCTATATGCAATAAAATCATTTATTTCCTATAGGTACACTTGAGACCGAAATAGGAAGGATACTATAGTTGGCTAAGGATCTGGATGGAGTAAGGAGGTATTTTGAAATACCTGTTTTGTCTCGGAACCTGGAACCTAGAAGTGACTATAAGGAGTAGGTATTGATTTTTGAAATAAAACACTTTTTTTTTCATAACATTTCATATTCATTTCGAATCAATACTTTCATCATGTAAAAAATTTCATCAAATAATCTAATATTCAAATTTAAATTATAAAAGGAAAATTATATTAATAAATCTCTATTTCCATTTGAAAACATATCACATATCACATATATCACTAAAATCATAAACAATGTTGTACCCAATATAGTACAGTAAATCGTTTAGAAATCGTTATTCTTTTCATTTAAACATATAAATGGCCATTTATCACTCAATGTCATCATCCTTTTTAAACATCATTTCACATCTTAAAATTGGTGGAGACTAAGGCGTCACCCAAAATAAATCATGCTACAACCCTGTAGGGTAGAATAATCATCATATCTGATCTATGGCTACAGTCTATAATTGTCCTCAGTTGCAGACTGATTAGGTGTCCTCCAGGACTGAATACATATCACATGTCACTATCACATATCACATATCACATGTCGACATGATAAAGGGGCCTATCAGTCTCAAAACAATATTTTTATCATGATGTTACCTTTATGGAAATCAATAAAATAGATAAAGCCATCAGTCAGTCCATAAAAGGTTTTATTAAATTATATAGTGAATATTTATGGAAAATAGTTTATAAAATATTCACTTTTCAACTTTTCACTTTATAAACCACATCTCACACTGTAAAACATGTCGAGGGAATTTTCAATAGCCTCTATTTCATTAAATTTGGTAACATAAATATAATATTTTCATGTTTTATGAAAAATATTAAATTCATCATTTCCAAGGCTAGGAAATCATTTAAATATGCATTACAATATTTCATGATATTTTTAAAGAATTTTCTAAGAAATTTCAACAGCATAATGGTTGCTAATACCTTAAACCTCCTACAATTTCAACACAGTTCCTGTGAGACCTGATTCTACTATACTGTACGTGTAATATGTAATTAATTATTGAGTAAAAATTAATGTATTAAGTGATTAGAAGTGAAAGTGTAATATGGGCCCCACTTATTTTAATGTGTTTTGGTGGGCTCGAGAGATAATAAAGTGTACAGTTGAGTAACAAATATAATATGATGATTTTGAGGTTTAAAATCATTTAATTATATTATTTTTAATTTATTTTTAACTATTTTGAAGTATTTTGTGAAGTATGGAAAACAAATTAGAAAATGACAAATACGTCCTGAGGGCATTTTCGTAAATTACGCCCAAACTAAAATGAGTTAGGAAGAAGTAAAAATATCATGATATTCTACATGAGAAGTAGTGTAACCCAGTGTTAATGGATTTCGTGAATCAATCGTTAAATTAGAAAATTTCTCTGGCGGGTTGCGAGGGTAAAATCATAGTTTCTCACTATCCGTGCACCGTGCGTTGACGAAACCACATTCAATCATCAAAATATATTTAATAAGATTATTTGGTAATGGAATCCAAAATTTTGGAGTGTGTTTACACAATTTTTATGATTACGGAAGCTTAAAGGCAAAATTATCCAAAATTTTCATAATCAAGGGTATTTTCGTAATTTGCCATATTCCATAAAATTCCTTATAAATCCCATGTGCTTGCTGGCCACTCCCACATCTTCTTCAACCTTTCTTTCTCAAGCCACCATAACCAAAAGCTTAGTAAAATAAAAACCTTTACAAATCAACATTAAAACTAAGTAATTTCTACAAAATTTCTTCTACAACCCCACCTAAAATTTAATCCTCTACACACCCATACCAATATTTCATTGTGAAGAGGACAAAATCATGGTCTTTGGCACTCCACCATATTTGACCACAAGGTACTCTCATTATAAATTTTTGTTCTTTGAAATTTAATGGTATATTATAGTACATTTAAGCATTCTAAGCATGATTTGAGTATTGGATTTAATAAAATCTTGTTAAATCAAATTTTACCATTGATGAAGGGTTTCAGTTGGATGAAGAACATAATGAATCGATGATAATCTTTGCATGAAAATGGTGTTAAAAGGCTTAATGAGCATGGATCTATAGCTTGGTAAACATAGATTATTAAAAATCAATAATGTTGTCTAAGGGGAGGTTTTGGCCAAGGCCATTTGGGCTGGTTATGGTGCTGCATTGGAGGGGTTTGACTTGCCAAAATAATGTAGAAATTATAAGGAGTTCAACAGTGCAATCGAATTTAAATTCGGAGTTAAAACAGAGAAGTTAAAAATTCTATCGATAGAATTTATACTGCATTAAAATTAGCAGTGTACAATGTGGCTGCAATTAGACATGAAATGTGGCTTAAAAATAAGTATTAAATGAGCTAAGAATTTTGGTGAAATTGTTTTGCAGTCAGGATAAATGAATTTCGTGTGGTGCTATCAAGAAGATCGATAACACGGGACAAGGGACTCGTGTGGAAGCCGTAGTGTAACAGTCCACAGTACAGTAAATAACATATTTTATGCATAATTTACGGTTGGGCTGTATGTGATGCCTTTAACACTTGCATAGTAACAGTAATAAATAATAAACAATTATTTATTTAATGAAATTGGAATATGAAATTTTTACAATATTCCTTATAATTTACATCCCCTGTTTCTATTTTATAATAAAGTAGTACTATATACATGTGTCTGAATATATAAGAGAAGTGATTGTACCTTAAAATTTAATTCACTTTGCCCCAGTGTGCTTACTCGCAGCTATATTTATCTAAGAAAGATCTCAATTAATCCTTGCAATTAATCTAGGGAGTTGGAAACATAAAGGGGTGAGCGACAACATGCTCAGTAAAGGAGTCGTATATTGCTTGATACAATGAAATCTATACGTTGAAAAATATTTATTTTTCCTAACAGTGTATTAAGCACAATATAGGAAAGATACTATAGTTGGCTGGGAAATCTAGATGGAGCATGGAAGGTATTTTGAAATACCTGTCTTGTCCCAAAAACCCAGAGTGACTATAAGGAGTAATTTATAAATTGTTTTATTAAAACAATTTAATTCTCATTTTCTTTCCATAAATATAAATGGAATAAACCATTTATTTCTCTTCACTTCAGTAACAGTTCAAAACACGTGATAGTATAGTGGTAAAACAGTACAGTGAACAGTAGCTATAAAACTGTAGAACAGTAACCAGTCTTTTCAGTACAGTAGCTTATAAATATCCAAATCGCTGGATAAACAGTTCAATAATTATTTCTATTTTAGAAATAATTTTCAAAATATTCTTTCTCGATAAACAATAATTTCCTTTCAGTTCAGTAAAAAGTATTCAGTACGATCCAATTCAATAAACAGTAATTCACAGTACAATACAGTAAACAGTATTCAAAACCCATTCAGTAAACAAAAGTTAGTAGGTTGAGACTAGGCATCACCCTAAATCATATCATGCTATAATCGTCCCCGAAGGAACACAGTAACAATAAACAGTCTAGATCTATGGCCATAGTCTATGGGGCGTCCTCGATGTACACTTGCCAGGTGACTTCAGGACTGCTGATGACTTGGTAGGTCAATCAACCACGTGACAATAACAGTAATCAATAAGCATGAAATTGGGGCCTAAGTCTCAAAACAGTATAAAAATTTGTATCATAGCCTTTATGGATCTTATTCAAAATAATTTTAAATATTTCATGTTTATCCATAAGGCTCACAATTTCATATATTTCCTCTTTTCATGAATTTCAATCATTTTCACTTTTTTCTCAAAATCGTCTCAAAACATTTTATTCACCATCTCATCACCTTTATGAAATTTATAAAATAAATAAAATAAGTATTTAATTCTATAAAGGTATAAAATCATATAATAATTGATAAAGTGAAAATAGCTTATAAAATATTACACCATGATAATAATTTCTTTATAAATATGTTATTTCACTGTACAACACCTTTTCACATATCTCCATGTTTCCATAGAAATACCTTTAAGGAATTTAATAAATTTAGTCATTTATTCAAATAAATTTCCAAAAAGGTATTTATTTCATAACTCCAAATACAGTGAAAACAGTCGATAAATATTAATGTATCTAGTGATAATTCTCGTAAATATTCTTTTTGAATATTTAATAGTATAAAGAATATATTTTATTCTCACTTTAAATAAAAATCTTTAACATGAATATTTAATTTAGCATTTTTCTCATAATTTCCCATTTGTGGAAAATTATTGGAAATTATTTCCAAAATTCACAAATTATTCATTTCATGCATCTAAAATATTTCATGAAATTTTAGAATAATTTCGATATTTTTCCGGCAGCATAACGGCTGTAAATTTCTAACCTCCTGCAAGAAAATTCACAATACATAAACTAGTTTTCAACCACAATTTTTGCATGTTTTCAAACCAAATCATGCTTCCAACATTTTCATAAAATTAGGCTTGATAAACATGCAAATCATTATATCTCTACAACTTAAACACTTCTCCCTTACCCGTCTAGCGATACCGAGCTTTTCAGTAGCACCAACCGAAATCCGTAATTTCTGGCTACAAAATAATTTTATTAAAAATTTTCAATAATTTTCCTCTTAATTTTAAGTGACTAACTTTCATAAAATGCAGCCACTAATTAGACAGCATATGTATAACCAATATAAATTACACTAGTGCTAAAACTAAACTTTCCCGTTTTAGCTCCTTTTTCGGTTCCGATTTTACCAATCTTCCTCTCTTAATTTCTACAGTCATTTTCTATATTTAAACCTTAAATTGCTGCATAATGGCTGTCCCAAAATGCTCATGGCCGAATGCCTTCATGAACCCTTTATATGATTTTAATTCCTTTTTGAAATTTAATTTCTAACCTTCTTATTCCATCTCATTCAATCATTTCTTACCATTTTTATGCAAGAAAATGCATTGTATCACTATATTCCCAAGCAAACCGTAGCCCCAATTTAATGGCAAATTTTCATATAGCCAAAATAAATAAAATCCAATGCCACCATCTTTTTCTACACCTTAGATTTAGCTAAAATACAACTTTAGAATTAAACAAAGCAATAAAATATGGTGTAAATCTTACCTTAACCGAATTCCCCTGCCTCACTTTTCTCCTTGAATTTTCAATTATTCAATGTGTTTTTGGGTGGGTTTGATAGAGCATGAGATGGGGAATAATTTTGCTAGAAATAGACAATTTGAAATTCTAAATGTTTAAGGTGTTTCTGAAGCTTTTAGTTTTTCTTTTCTTTCTCTCTTTTCTTTCTCTTGGTGTCATGAATGGGCTGCTAAGGAGTAATTCTAAACATACCCCACAAATTACTAAACCTACCCCATCCCAAACAACCCTATTAACTAAAATACCATTTTACCCTTATTTGTATGACTGCCGGCTCCTTCTCCTTCTCCTTCCTTCTTCCTTCTCCTTCATGGTACGAAGCACCTGCTGTTAATGTAAAATATCGCAAACATTTAGTTGTAGGGTGAATGTCGATGCGCTGGGCTGAAGCTCGCCCAAGTCCTTGTGCGAGGCCAGCCTCGCGCCGTGGCACACCTGCGCGAGGCCAGCCCCTCGCGGGTGGCACACCTGCGGAAGGCCAGCCCATCGTGAGTGGCACACCTACGCGAGGCCAACCCAGCGTGGGTGGCACACCTGCGCGAGGCCAGCCCCTTGCGGGTGGCACACATGCGAGTGGCCAGCCCCGTGCGGGTGGCACACCTGCGCGAGGCCAGCCCCGTGCGGGTGGCACACTTGCGAGGCCTCTCACGCAAGTTCACTTACATGAGGTCCTCGCGCAAGTTCACTTGTGCGGGCTCCTCGCACAAGTTCACTTGCACGGGCGTGTTTTGATTTCTTTTTTCAACTTATAGAACGCATGTAATGTTCAATATCTTTGCCTTTGGATGGATCATAGGAATTTTAGGCTTTGCATTGGCATAAAATAGATTCAAAATGAAAATTGTTTATTGCAATTCTTGCTTCTGTTTGGTTCTAACTATAGGCATTTCATGCAACAACTAGTTATGTAATGAGTTAAAATATGTTGTAATATGTGTCCTATAAGCTTGGGCAAGGTCTTGTGTGAGTTTGGGCCTCGCGTAAGGGTCCTTACGCGATTATTTCTGGTTTTGACTACATTCTGCAAGCTTGGTTTTTATGATTTTTGATTTAATCATCTGACTAAAGTTTATAATTATACAGACTATTGCCACTATCTCCCTTCGATTGCTGCCATCAATCTCTGCAAGCTATTGCACTGTAGGACTACTACCACCAGGTATGTGCTTTATGTATGTTAAGTTTTTCATGCTATGTTCTATTAAAGCATTGTCAGAAAAATAAATAATGTGATATATTATCAAAAAAACTATTTATACTTGTCATGATCTGTTTATTTGTACTTGCTTACAATGTACACACACTTCACACTATTATTTCTCACTTACTCTCACTTTGCACTACACACACCTCACGTCACCCACTCACACTTCCACTCACTTGTACACTCTTTACTTCCTCACACACTTGCAATCAACTATTGCACACACTCTTCACACTTTGCTCACAACTCTGTATTAAATTAAGAAAATTGCAATATGTTTTTTCAAAACACAGTAGTCAAAACTCAATAATAGGTATTCTAAAGTGTATAAGTGAGTTTTGAATAAAATCAAGAATGCTAATAAGGAAGAGATATTGTTAAATGCACTTAGTGCCTTGGCTTTTAATTTGTTTGATAATTATTTAAATATTTTTCTTTTTTAGACATGGCTAATACACGAGGTGGAGGTTCATCTCAAGGAAGACAAGAGCGACCTACCGGCTCTGAGAGGAGACGATGAGTTAGGAGATATCAAGCCGAGCAAGCCGAACAAGTTGAATTTGTCGAGCAGGTAAAGCAGCCTGAGCAGCTAGATGCAGAGTATGCAGAGGAGGAAGTCGAGCCTTGTCTTGGAGGTTCGACTGATACCTCAATTCTTAGAAGTTTTAGATCACATGTTGCTTTTGCAATATGGGATGGGCAGGTAATTCTCCTTGCAAAAATTTGATAATATTTGTTGTTTTTACAATATGTGATCACATGACGCTTTTGAAATAACTTATTGTTTGTTGTTTTTGATATAGGAGCGACACAATTTGAAGGTCCTTAATCATAGCAAGAAAATCTCTTTGTGGATCTTAGACGATAATAGATCTCGTATTCTCTCCTCTGTTTTGCAATTCGGCTTAAGGAGTTTGGTTGACTGTAGTTACCGCACATGCAACAACACCATCATCTTTGCTTTTTGTGAGAGGTGGCAGCCAGAGATGAATACATTTCATATGCCTTTCGGAGAGATGACGATTACTCTGGATGATGTAGCTACCCTCCTAGGTATACCAGTGACCGGGGCGATTGTATTTTGCCGGCCCATCTTTGTGAAGGAAGCCGTTAGAGTATTAGTACGTTTGTTAGGAGTCTCTCTTTTAGAGGCTCAAGCAACGACGAGCACTGGTTGTGGGTCCAGTGTGACATTGCAGTGGTTGAGAACAAATTTTAGCAATGTCACCGACAGCTCCAGTGATAGGAGATAGTATATACTACTCGTGCATACTTACTTCGTTTACTTGGATGCACACTTTTTGTAGATAAGAGTAGATCACATGTTGCCGTATCATTATTGTACTGTTTAGAGGAACTAGCAGTTATCAGTGAATATGCGTGGGATGCAGGTGCTCTTGCTCATATGTATAGACAGCTAGGTCTTATGAGTAGATCAAAAGTGCATAGGATTGGCGGCTATATGACCATTTTACAGGTATTATAATTTACTTTATCTAAGTAACTTGTTAATTATACGTCATCTATTCCATAATTTATTAATGATTAATGTTTTATTTGATGTAGGCTTGGATTTATGAGCACTTTTCGTTGTTAAGTCCAGAGGTGAACGTTAACTACGACGATGTATGCCTCGAGCTCGACGATGGAAGCCAGTACTTATGGCCAGGATGTGAAGGTCTTGCGAGAGCAGCTAGATGACCTTTAGTGTAATCAGATGTGTTGGGATCCCTATGCAGATAGTCAAAGACATCATCTGTTGCCTCCGATCACATTTTTCACTGTCTGCTTGAAAGCTGGGGATGTCGTGGAGCCGTATCATCCAGAGAGAGTGTTACGGCAGTGGGGCTATGTACAGACCGTACCTCCAAGACCTTTGGCGCCATTTAGAGCACGAAGAGGTAGTACGAGCGCCACTTACGATGTTGTTTATCAGTTTATGAATAATATATGGCAGAGATGGCCTATGTATGTCCTCACAGAAGAGAATAGAGGACGAAGATGTGTGATCCCAGGAGAGATAGCTCCACATTATATGGCTTGATACGAAGCCATTTCTCATCGATTTGTACAAAACCCAGCACGCAGATCGAGGTTTCAAGCTCCCCTTGTCGAGTCCGATTATTCTAATGTAAGTTATTAACACTAAATCTCAAGTGAATAAAATTTTTTCATATTATTTGATTTGATAAAATTTCTTTCATGTATTGTCTTGCAGCACAATTCGAGTGCAATTTCTTACATTGAATTACTCATTAGCGGAAACAAAGATGTGGAGACATTGACAAAGGGACTTTACGACCTACATGACATATTAACTGGGTCGTCAGATGCTGCTTCATCCTCAGCTCCTCATCTAGCTCCATCACATACAGCTCCTCCACGAGTTACATCAGAGATAACCTTTCCACCAGCTCCTATTTCCTCGGAGACAGCTCCACCAGTTACATCAGACATAGCTCCTCCACCTATACGTTTTTATACTAGGATCGGGAGGAGGAGAGGCAAGGCAATTATATCGGATGTGTCAGAGGATTAGTGTATTTGTACTTAATGACTTTTGTTTTTTAAAGATACAGTTTATGGTTATTGATAGTAGATAATGTTATTAAAATATGTAGTGATTTTTTTATAATTTATTAATGATTAATGTTTTATTTAGTGATTTTTGTTTCTTAAGCATACAGATTATTTTTATGATATTTGATAATGTTGTTAAAACATATAATGCATAAATCGATAATACAATCTTAACAAGGCATACATATCAGTGAATACACATAATATTTAATAAAATATCATAGTTCATCTAAGTCGATGGTTTCTCTAATGACAACATCTGATCTCAAAAATAAATTTTAAATTCTTCGATGCGAGATACATATGGAAGCTCCCACTACAAGCAAAATCACATCGATACCGATACCAATTGCATCCAATCGAAGGTATTAGTGCAAACGGGTCCATAAATACCTGAAGAATAGCATTGTTAAACGTATAATAAATGAAATACAAAATATCTAAAGTGTGGCATATATATCATTATCAACACCTCAACAAAATGAGAATCATTAACAAATCCAATTGCTATGAATCCATGCTGTAGTGGTGGAGGTGGTGCAGTTCTAAGCGGGAGATGTGTCAAACATTGTCTCGAAGATAAATGGACCAACACAACATTATACTTTGTTGCTATCAAGTGACCCATATCAGGTAAAGTCATCCATTTATCATAAGGAGCCAGTATGTTGAAATATGATAATGTCTCTAACAATTCATCAACACGCTCCATGGATCCATAGAGACTAACATAGTAAGCTCGAAAATCACATATCTCCTCAATCAAATCTTGTCGCACCTTCGCCCATGCATCAACACCCATGCCTAGCAACCCAGCTATAGCCCGAAAACCACAATGTCCATCTGACTCAACATCCACGGTACATCATATGAAGGGGCGTATCTCTAAAGGGAAAGAATCAATCTCACTTTCTTTTTTTGATTAACTGGTAGCTTCATCCTTTTAGTTGCTGAATTTAAATTTACGGGTGTTGATGTGCTATCATGTTGAGATTCAACAATCTCAAAGTATGAAGGGGCACGTCGAGTTGATTTGTCTGAACGGCCTTTGATCTTAGCCTTCTCGAGTGGAGGAATAAGGAATGTAGTTGCTGGATCACCTAGTTCTCTTAATTTTTTCTTCAAAGCTAATCTTCCTGAGAGATCACACGCATTGAAGCGATTCACTATTAGCTCCCACTCGGCATCAAGATTCAACTCAGCCAAATAATCAACAGTTTTCCTCTTCAAGTCCAACTTTGACCAATGAGGATCCAAAACGGATAAGGGAATAGGTTTCTCGTCCCTCATGAATTCAGCAATCTCATGAGCACAAGGCAACCCATGTGTGGTTCTAATGATGCAACCACAAATAAGATGGTCAATGCCGATATCATTTGCTCGATGCGCCTCCTTCAAAATTATATTCAATACTGTCCTAAACACCAATCCTCGTAACTCCCCAAACAAAGTTGGTCTAAAATTATGTTCAACAACAGTAACACTTCTCTCGAACGAAGCCTATATCTCCGTATGTTGTAGCTCAATCAGGGAGTTGATAACTTTCCAAGATGAATCAAAATCTTGTTGGGATGATTAACTTCGCATGTGCACTTTCGGTCCTACATGACATTCGAACAATGTTGATTATAATGAATAAATTGTATAAGTTGTGAAAATAAGAATTTTTAAACTTTGTAAACCTACATACTTATTTATTGTAACATTTCCAAAGTGCTGTGTTTTATTTGTCCAAGCAACAATAAATCTCTCTTTATGTTCAGTTAACCAAGTATCTCTTAAGTACTCGAGTGCTCTAGGATAAGAACAGTAATGAGAGACCATTGAACTTAAATTTGCTTCATACTTATACTCATTTGAAGAGGATACAAGAATGCCCCAAGTTGACATGAATGCCTCCCACTTCTCCATGCTCTCAAAAAACTTTTTACAATGAGCAAGTACATTCTTTGATATATGCCATCTACATAAAAGATTAATTGTCCTAGGGAACATTGTCTGTACTACTTTCATGAATGCTAAATCCCTATCAGTAACAATGATAGAAGGTGTTGAATTAGAAGACATCAAACTTTTTAGCTTCTCTAATGCCCAAGTGTAGTTGTTAGTGCACTTAGCCTCCATGTAAACAAATGCAACTGAAAAAGTTAGATTTGTACATGCTACACCAACAATCTCAAGGAGTGGGAGTCGATATCTATTAGTTTTATATGTACAATCCATAACTAATACATTGGGAAAAGCATTCAACAAATCTATAGCTATTGGATGTGCCCAAAATAAGTCTCTAACACAATCAGTTGACTCATCACTCCGATGCCACTCAACATATTTACAATCATTCAAGCATTTCATGAGTTGTTGCTTCTGTGATCTACCAGCTTTGTCATCCATTCTATATTTTTGTCGTGCATTGTAGATGGTCTTTATGGTACTTACATTCTTCTGATCATGTTGTTTCAACATCATTAATATTTTTCTTGGTTTTACTATAGCATTTATCATATCACCCACCATACTTTGCTCTTGCACTGTCAATCGACCAGCAAAGGAATGTCCTTCTAGCTGTTGTGCAGCCAAATGATTATGCATCCCATACACTACTGAAACTGCCCAACTATCGTTCTCGTCCAATTTCACCCTTAGTAACTCGAATGGACAATTACACTTCTTTGTTCCCGTTCCCAAGCGATGCAATTCATTTGTACTTGACTTATATGTTCCATACCTTTCACATACAAGTCAAACTCTAGGTCTTCTTCGAGGAACACCAACTTCCGATGATCTTATCACAACAACAAAACCTAGCTCTTTTCCAAGCTCTCTAGCCCATACGATCAAGGCATTTCGACAATTGAAAACCTGAAACAAAATAAATTTAATAATTAGTTTTTTCTACTAGATTTGTATTAAAACAATATATTAATTTTAAAACTACTTACTTGGTTAGTAGTAAATGCATCCATCCAGTCAAATATTTCTTCATGGACACTTTTCGATCCTTCGCTATACACTATCCTTTTCTCATTCTGCAAATATTAAACAAAGTCATTAATTATAATTATTATAATAAATAATATATTAAAAATTAAGATTGAATTTTAGTACAAGCATCTAGCGCAGAAATGACAGATCTGCACAAGCCAAACTTGCGTTGAATAGCCATTTCCGCGCAAGCCAGCTTGCGCGAAAATACCACGTAATTTCGCCAAAATCTAATTTGCAGTGAACGGGACACAGATCTTTTACCTCTTCTCCGTCTTCATCGGCTTCTACACTTTCAAAAAAGCTTTTGTACTCTTCGTAACTGTCATAATAGCTACCCTCACTAAGATTTTCCATTTTTTTTAAAAGAAAATGAAATGTAAACTGTGAAAGGCTCGTGAGAAAGAAAAAAATTGCAGAAGAGAAAACGTGAACAGAAAAAGAGAAGAAGTAGAGCGAGAAAAAGGTGCAGAAGAGCAAAAAAATTGGAGAAAACTTAAAAATATAAGTGTTATTATAATAAAAATTATTTTTTAGTATAAATAAAACCCATAAAATAAAAATTGTTTTATACTAAAAATAAATTACAAAAATTGTTTTGTCTAATAAAATTTAACACACGTAATATTTTTTACAATAGTTAAATTTTTAACAACAAACACACAATCTCTCATTTTTGCACATCTTGCGCAAGATAAACTTGCGCGAACAATTCGCGCAAGTTTCACTTGTGCGAAAGTCCGACGTTCGCGCAAGTAAACTTGTGCGAATGTGCGACGTTCGCGTAAGTTTGCGATAAGTGTCGTCGGTCACCAAAAATAAAATTTCCTAACTCTACTATGTAGATAACAGAGCAAGGGTCGAACCCGCAGAGATTGAATTATTTAAGTTGTTAGCGTTAAATTGCCATATATATTTTGAAATGACAAAAACTTAAGTAAGCTTTAATGTTTTAATTCACATTGTAAATTTGCCTCATATCACATGATTCTCTCAATCATTTTCAAGTGTTCATATCAAACATTAAGACCATGATTTAATGATGCATATTCTTATTGGTCTTAATACTTTATAAAATGGTTTTGAATATTAAGTAATTTTCTCAAGAATTATTGAATATAAGTTTAGAAAATTACTTATAAGTTTTTGGACAATATTTTCATTTGAGAAAGTCAAGAAAAACTCCCTTAAAGCTTATAAATGTTTTGGGTTGAATTAGGATTAAAGGTCATATCATTTCTAACCCAAAAGTGCAGGAAAAATGCCCTCTGGAAGAAAAGGATCGATCCCCACTGTAGCAGGATCGATCCCTTTTTGGCAAAAAGTCTTCCCAAGGTCCCTGAAGCCCAGAATCAAGATTCTGGACAAAAGGGATCGATCCCCACTGTAGCAGGATCGATCCTTTTGCCCGAAAATAGCCTGTAACGGCTAGTTTTGTGAGATACAACGGTAATATTCAATCTTGGCTCCACCCAACGGCTAGAATACATCCAAGGGACTATAAATAGAGGCTTGGAAGCTGAAGAAAGAAGAGAGAGCACCCAAGACATATCATTCTTCAATTTCTTCATCTCTTCAAGCAAATCAAAGAGTTCAAGAGCTAGAATTCAATATCTTCTATCACTCTCTTATTCCTTGTAGTGCTTAGCACAAATCTTGTATAGGATTTTATTTGTGCTTAATCTTTGTAATCACTTGCCTATCTAGAGGCCTTCTTTGATTACTTCTCTTGTAAACACATTCAATCCTTGTAAAAGGGGAGGTTACTCTTTAGCCTAGAAAAAGAGGGAGGTTTCTCTTGAGCCTAGAAAAAGAGGGAGGTTTCTCTTGAGCCTAGAAAAAGAGAGAGGTTTCTCTTGAGCCTTTAAAAAGAGGTATTGTAAAGACAAATTCAAGTGTAGTGAATTTGGGGAAATTCCTTGGGAGCGTCTCAAGGTAGAGGACGTAGGCAAGGTTGCCGAACCTCTATAAGTCACTTGCGTACATTTCTCTATCCTTACTCTCTTTACTTATTTGCAATTATATTTGTGTTTATTGCTTTCAGTTTATATTGCATAATTGAGTAGCCTAGAGAACTTAGAAAATATCGATATAGGCTAGAAAATTTAGAGAAACCGAAAATGAACCTAAAGTTAGTGAAAAACCGATTCACCCCCCTCTCGGTATTGCCTATAAGAGCCAACAATTGGTATCAGAGCTTGGGCTCGAGATTGATTTAAACTAACCTCTATCGAGCAAAACGATCATAAATGGCTCACTTGAATGTAGGCACACCCCTAGGAGAAGAGGGATAATCATTAGTTAGACCTCCACTTTTCAATTGTGAAAATTATTCATATTGAAAAACTAGAATGATGTTATTTGTACAATCAAATAATTATGAAGTGTGGAGAATTATAGTGAATGGTCCTAGAATTCCCATGAAGAAAGTAGATGGAAAAGATGTCCCTAAGGATGAGGATGAGTGGGACACAAATGACATGAGATTGGCACAAATGAATGCCAAGGCTATGCACACCCTCTTTTGTGCTTTAGGTCCCAATGAGTATAATAGAGTATCATTATGTGAGAATGCCAAGCAAATATGGGACAAATTAGCCATCACACATGAAGGGACCAATCAAGTTAGAAAAACCAAAGTAGGAATGCTCACACATGATTATGAGCTATTTAGGATGAAAGAAAATGAGTCCATTAGCGAAATGTTCACTAGATTTAATGATATAATTAATGGACTTAAGGCATTAGGCAAGAGCTATTCCAATGTAGAAATGGTCAAGAAAATCTTGAATAGCTTGCCAAAATCTTGGGAGGCAAAGGTGACTGCTATAGAAGAATCTAAGGATCCTAACACCTTATCTCTAGATGAACTTATGGGCTTCCTACTTACATATGAGATGAAATTGAAAAGATATGAAGTGCCTTCAAAGAAAATAGGGGTAGCACTTAAGTCTTCCACTTATGAGGTCATTGAAAATGATAGTGATGAGAGTGGAAATGAGGAAGAAAAAGAAATGGCAATGTTTGCCAAAAGATTTAATATATTTATGAGAATGAAAGAGAGAGAGAATGATAGGAGGCACCAAAGTAGAGGGGTAATAAGAGGAGAATCTAGTAGGAGAGAAAAAGACCGCTTATTGTGTTATGAATGTAATGAACCGGGTCACACTAAGCTAGATTGCCCCTTACTTAGGAAAGAAAAGGATAGGAAACCTAGGAAGAAAGCATTTGTGGCTGCATGGAGCGATAGTGATAGCTCCGATGAGGAAAATGTAGATAAAGAGGTAGCCTACTCATGCTTTATGGCCATTAGTGATGATGAGGCTAGTTGTAGTTCTAGTGAAGATAATGATTATACCTTTAGTGAACTACAAAATGCTTTTAATGATTTAGCAAATGAATTTCAATGCATGAATTCTAAATATAAGAAAATCATTGCTAAATTGAAAATAGAAAATGAAGCCTTGACAAATGCTAAGCTAGAATTTGAAAAGAAATTAGAAAAGGCTAACTCAGAGATAAATGAGTTGAATAGAAAGAACTTAAATTTGCATAACTCATTTACTAGGTTCTATATGGGTCAACAAAAATGAGATCATATGTTAGAGACCCAAAGAGCTTTCTTTGATAAAGATGGGTTAGGTTATAATGCAATACATAAAGAAACTCATCTTAGGAATTTCTTAGTGAGCAAAAATTCTATGCATGATACATTTCTCACATGCTCACTATGCAATAGACTAGGACACTCTTCACAAGCATGCACATATAGAAAAACTACATTTAGAGGAAGAGTAGTTAAGAAGATGTGGATGCCAAAGCATGCAATAAATAATGATGAATTGTGCTTGAAATGGATCCCTAAAGGATCAAAAATTATTTGCACTAACTCTCATGAACCCAAGAAAATTTGGGTACCAAAGCATGCTTGAATTTGTTTATTGTAGGAGTGTTAGAGCATGGGAATACAATGGAACAATGGAGTTTATATGCTCAACAC
Source organism: Heritiera littoralis (assembly GCA_031772115.1). Taxonomy (NCBI): domain Eukaryota; kingdom Viridiplantae; phylum Streptophyta; class Magnoliopsida; order Malvales; family Malvaceae; genus Heritiera; species Heritiera littoralis. The sequence goes on from JAPDPK010000200.1 coordinate 524,634, forward strand.
ATCCTCATGGAGTTTGCTTGTGCCAACGAGAAAGAGAAAGAGCTTGGGAATCCATCCTTAGCAAGGTGATAACAATCTCTCAAAGAATGGCTAATGGTGGATCCAACACATCATGGCAAGCACACTCAAGCTAAAGAGTTTTGTAAGCTTAAATCCTATCTCTTCAAAACTCATTTTTTTGCTAAAACTATTTATATGATTTAATAAGGCACTTAGTTGATGATTATTGGTGCATTGTGAGGCATGTTGAATGATTGTTGATTGGTTAATGGCTAGTTCTTGAGGCATTGGATGATTGAATGAAAGGCATGATTTATGATTTTGAAAAGATTATTGAATTTCTATAGTTTGAGCAAGTTTGATATGTTTAGATAATATATTTAGTAGCTCAAAAATTGTTAAATATGTCATATATGCAAAATTCCATGTCATGAGCCTTAATGAAGAATATGCATATTAGAAATCATGGCATATTGTTCACAAGATATATGCTTTGATGATATAAGTGCTTAAAACCTTTGTGAACAAGTTTGTTTTGACATATTTATGTAATTTAATGCATTGGTTTGGTCAAAATATGCTTAAATCTCAAAATGACCTCCTATGAGGCCAAAAATGCTTTTATTTGTGAAAATCCTACCAAAATTGCAAAATCTATTGTTAAATGGTTTTTCATTCATGTTTTTCATTCATACAAGTCCAAAATCATGTTTTACAAATGTTTAAACCTTTACTTGGACTTAAATTACTCAAAAACGGAGTTTTGGTACCTCACAAGTTGAATTTTCTGTCAAAACTACTGCAGAATCTGCAGGAAACTATGAGGGATCGATCCCCCTCCTAAAGGGATCGATCCCCCAGGCCAGAAAGGGCTTTCCTGCATGTTTAAACTGAAAATTGGGAGGATCTTTTGTTAGTTTCACTCTATCTTTTGTATAAGCATAAAATTCATTGTTTTAAATTTTTTTGATGAACTTTAATGTATGAAAATTCATTTTTCATTGATATCATGCCTCAACTTCATCAATTAATATCATTTCCAACAAATGGTATCACTTTCAACAATCAACACCATTTTTCTTGAGCTCACAAGTGCAAAATCATTTTTCTTATTGAAAACACTCATGATTTGAATAAATCTTGAAATAATCTTGAAACATACTTTCAATAAATGCTTAAACATAATTTTGAGAAATATTTCAAGAATTTATGGATATACTTGAGAATTTGATGAACTTGTGCATAATGAATATTCTTCATTCCTTTTGTTCATCTTAATCAAGCATGCTTAGAGAATTTTATCTTATAGCTTGATTCACATATTCCCATTGAGCATAATGATATAATTCTTAGTGGAATTTGAATAGTTAAGGTCATATACTTTAATGATAAAATGATTAAAACTTGACTTTATGGATTGATTTCAAATATAAATTCAACAATTGATAATGGGCATTGGCTTATAATTAGTGATGATAAATGAATCCTAAATGTTGAGTTTCATGAAACTTTATCATCCATGAACTTAAATTCTTTTATGGCCAAATTATTAAAGAGCTTGGGCTTTAATGACAACACCAACATTCAAAGATAAATGCAAACTTGAACAAATGTACCTTGATTGATATCCATGCATTTATGCTTGATTGTTTTGATGTTAAACTTACATGCTTGCTTGAGTTGAATCAATAATCATGTCTATGAGATGAGAATATTTCTTTTCATGATTAATCTCACTCATAGTTTATAGATTTTAATGATAAAATATACTTTAGCTTGATAATATTGATTTACTTAGGTGAAGCCATTTTAGTTAAAATAGCATATACCCTTTAGAACATTAAATGATGGTAACAACTAGGGATATGGCTATTAATTGATTAAAATGGTAATGTTGAATCATTCCTTGCTCATAATGAGTTAAAAACTTGAATTAGAAAATGAGCATAGGATTTTTGTGCTTAAAACCATGGAAGAAAATGTGCTTGCTTGAATACCTTGACTTTTTGAATCTTCCATATGGCATAATTTTTGGTGAATATGGATTAATACTTTGCTAATATTCAATTAATCCATATGCATATTTGATGATATGTGATTGTGTTCTTGCATATTTAGAATGATTATTTTCTTGACATGAACACACTACACATTGACATTGGATTCATGCAAAATATGTCTAAGTCAACCATTAGTAACAATTGGTATTTAGATTGAAATAACAATTAGTATCATTGGCAACCATATTTTCAATAATTGTAAGCCAAAACTAAATCGCCAATTGGTATCAACTTTAAATTGACAATTCTTCTCATGCTCTTTAGTTTGAAATGACAAATAGAGAAGAATTCTCTTAGGATATTTTTGTATGAAACTCTTGTGTGCTAGAATTTGAAGTTAATTGCTATATGTTTTGAGTCTATGCACACTCTTGCTTGAACGTGATTTATGAGCACATGCATATGATATGTTATATAATTTAAGCTCATAATCATGATGTATTGACATGCACCTTAGTTGGACCTTAGAGAACAATTGATATACTTAGGTGCTTGCTTAACTTCTTACCAATTGGAACCTTCTTGCAAAATTACTTATCAACAATTGGTATCAAAATTATTTATAAACAATTGGTATAGGATAATAAGCCTTGTCCTTTGCATGCCTAAACATTTCATACTCTTTATGGACAATGTCTTATGAATTTGTGCTATAAGTCCCATGTACTAACATGTTTCTTGTTGGATGGAGCATTTTTATTTCTTCTCACATAAGCTATATTTTTAGGGGGAGCATATTTTTTTATTATTTTTCCTTATTTTTGCTATGACAAAAGGGGGAGAGATAGATATTAAAAGGGAAGGATATTAAGGGGGAGAGATAATGAGGGAAAATTCATTTTCAAAACCCATGCTTATATTAAGGGGGAGCTTTATAAAATCCTGCTTTATTTTAGGGGGAGTATTTTATGAAAGAATTTTCAAAGCAAATTTACATTAAGTTTTGTCATATCAAAAAGGAGGAGATTGTTAGCGTTAAATTGCCATATATATTTTGAAATGACAAAAACTTAAGTAAGCTTTAATGTTTTAATTCACATTGTAAATTTGCCTTATCACACATGATTCTCTCAATCCATTTTCAAGTGTTCATATCAAACATTAAGACCATGATTTAATGATGCATATTCTTATTGGTCTTAATACTTTATAAAATGGTTTTGAATATTAAGTAATTTTCTCAAGAATTATTGAATATAAGTTTAGAAAATTACTTATAAGTTTTTGGACAATATTTTCATTTGAGAAAGTCAAGAAAAACTCCCTTAAAGCTTATAAATGTTTTGGGTTGAATTAGGATCAAAGGTCATATCATTTCTAACCCAAAAGTGCAGGAAAAATGCCTTCTGGAAGAAAAGGATCGATCCCCACTGTAGCAGGATTGATCCCTTTTTGGCAGAAAGTCTTCCCAAGGTCCTTGAAGCCCAGAATCAAGATTCTGGACAAAAGGGATCGATCCCCACTGTAGCAGGATCGATCCCTTTGCCCGAAAATAGCCTGTAACGGCTAGTTTTGTGAGATACAACGGTAATATTCAATCTTTGCTCCACCCAACGGCTAGAATACATCCAAGGGACTATAAATAGAGGCTTGGAAGCTGAAGAAAGAAGAGAGAGCACCCAAGACATATCATTCTTCAATTTCTTCATCTCTTCAAGCAAATTAAAAAGTTCAAGAGCTAGAATTCAATATCTTCTATCACTCTCTTATTCCTTGTAGTGCTTAGCACAAATCTTTTATAGGATTTTATTTGTGCTTAATCTTTGTAATCACTTGCCTATCTAGAGGCCTTCTTTGATTACTTCTCTTGTAAACACATTCAATCCTTGTAAAAGGGGAGGTTACTCTTTAGCCTAAGAAAAAGAGGGAGGTTTCTCTTGAGCCTAGAAAAAGAGGGAGGTTTCTCTTGAGCCTAGAAAAAGAGAGAGGTTTCTCTTGAGCCTTTAAAAAGAGGGATTGTAAAGACAAATTCAAGTGTAGTGAATTTGGGGAAAATCCTTGGGAGCGTCTCAAGGTAGAGGACGTAGGCAAGGTTGCCGAACCTCTATAAATCGCTTCCGTACATTTCTCTATCCTTACTCTCTTTACTTTTTTACAATTATATTTGTGTTTATTGCTTTCAGTTTATATTGCATAATTGAGTAGCCTAGAGAACTTAGAAAATATCGATATAGCCTAGAAAATTTAGAGAAACCGAAAACGAACCTAAAGTTAGTGAAAAACTGATTCACCCCCCCTCTCGGTATTGCCTATAAGAGCCAACATAAGTTAATTATTAAATTAAAAATCTAATCTTAGGGTTTAGGGAAAGAAGAAATTTGGGGGTTTTGGAAACTATTCTAATATAAAGAAAACAAGAATTATTAAATATAAAAAACAAATAGCAAAAAACTTCAGTTACGAGGCATTTAATTATTCTTGAATTTAGATGTTGATCATTGATTATTTAAGATCATTGTTAATTAAGTAGTTAACCGTAGTGTAATTCCCCAGCATCCAATTACACCTATCCTTCCTTACTGTGTTGTTAATTAAAGGCTCAGCATCTTAATTAATCTCTAACTATCAAATTTTACCTATGCTCAGCGCTATAGATTAAGTTTTAATAGCAGCATTAATATCTAGAAAGATTTGAGTCAACATTAAGTAACAAACTCACTCAGCGTGGTTTATTTAACTTAAACCTTAATTCTCCTAGATCCCTAGTGATTAACTCCACAAGCAATTACGGACTTATGTTTTTAATCTGGTGATAGATTATTTAATTTAACCAAATAGTGTGCACCCTATCTAATTAAACAAACAATCATTATAATGTGCTCGGAGAATCTTGGATACTTAATCAACAATTATATAATAGGTTCAAGAATCTCACAACATGCTTTTCCTAAGAATAATCAATTTACCTTATAATTGAGTAAGAAAACTACTCACTATTCATATTCAAGAATATAAACTCCAAATTATATATTATAAAGCTTACAAATATCATGCAAGAAATAATCAAAAAAGCAATCTTTGATAATATAAAATCAGAATTACTAATCAAGATTATAACTAGCAAGCAAGAACACACAAACAATATTAATTTAAATAAAGAAAACAAAATCAGAATTAAAAGTAATAAAGAAATATGCAAAATAATAAAAATAAAATTTCTATTAAATCTACTCTAAAACTAAACAAGAGAGAAGAGGGGGAAGAGAGGGATGTAAGGGATGCTGTTTATGAGAGCCTTGTGCTCTTTATATAGGCCTAAGGAAGAGTTTAAAAGACTTTTCTAAGCAATGTGGGATTCAGATAAGAGTTTACTTGAGAAACAAGTAATTTGACTAGTCAAACTCTTATCTTTATCTTATCATCTTTTACAATTATTTTCTAAGTAAAATTCCTAAGGCCTATTTTTATCAATTAATTACAGATCTAAGACATAATAAAATAAAGTAATTATCTTGTCTCAACAAAATCTGGTCTTGAAGCTTTGTTGGAATTTCTTCTCAATCTCTTTTTTCTGCCCAAAATTTCGTATTGCTTTTGTCCAGATGTTTGACCCATCAAACAAACTTCGATTTTTGCGATCTTGTACATTCTGGAGACCTTGAGAAGGGCTCTACAACTTCCATGAAGGCCACTTCTTGAGATCAAGTCGTTAAATTGGTAAAAAAATGTCAATCTTTCAAGCTAGACAGAAAAATTTGCACTTTGCTCTTTTTAGCTCTTTTTAATTCCAACTTTGATATTTAATATCTAAAACATAAAATAAACATTAGTAAGCTTTTTTAGGCAAAAAACATCAATAAAGCAAATATATTAGCACATGTAAAATTCACAAAATATCATCCTATCAAATTCCCCCACACTTAGCTTTTGCTAGTCCTCAAGCAAAACTTAAACTAACTTCCTAATTCTAAATCCTAAAATCCAAATCTTAAATCCTAACTCACTTTCGTAGGAATCACGATTGCATTTAGCATATGCAATAAGCCTTTAAACCCCTAGGTCACCCATAGTGGACGAGTTGTGTCTCGTGAGGGCTTTCAGAAGATATACCTATAAAATCTTTTACTTAAGACTCTATCCTAAAAATTCAAAATAAGACTCAAAATAAGATTAAGATCATGAACATATTTTCAAATCTTTCAATTCTTAACTCATAACTTCTTCAACAAGAGTAAAATAATCAAGTCAATCATATTTTAATCATTACTTCTCATATTCATGCATACTTCTAAATAAATTCATGTAAAATTCACAATCAACATAACTGAAACATATAATATCAACTTTGCAATTATCCACTTTACATTACTACAAACAAAGTCAATAGATCAAGAACTTTTTTTTCTTTTCTTTTTTTTCTTTTTATTTTTTCTTTTGAGGTTTCAACAATGGTTTCCCTAAGTACTTACTTACCTTTTTACGCGAATGTTAATATTGGTTATACCAACACCCGGTTACTCAACAAGTAAGGCCTCTTTTAGAGTGCTTTGCATACTCATATTTCAAGTTACTTCAAGAATATAATCAACAAGATCAAGCAACTCAAAACATTGGAGTAGAATTTAAAGCTTTCAACCTTTATTTTTTTTCTTTTTCTTTTTTTTCTATTTATTTTTTTTATTTTTTTTAATTCTTGTCTATTTATCCTTTGCTTATACCAACTTCAATGAACTAATCACATTATCAATATCATACGAACAATTATATTTAATCATGAACTCACATAAATTCTTTAGAAAGTACTCACTTCAATAATAATAACAATCAAAATACTTTCAACTTTCTTATAAAACTTTGTTTTAGTTTAGAATCAATCCTTAAAAGAAAGAAAACATATCATGATCTTTTTAAAACTCCTATAAATTTTGACCTTTTTTTTTTGAATTTACACTTCCTAAAAAAAAACTCTATAGACTCTCAAACCATTATTCCTCCCTACACTTAAATCTTACTTTGTACTCAAAGTAAGTCTAGCATACAAAGAAGAACAATAAAAACTCAAAAATTAAATGGTAATACAAGAAAAGGAAAGAAATACTCCATCTTTTTACATATTTTGGTTGCCTCCCAAGTAGCGCTTTTGTTTAATGTTGTTACCTCGACTGCTCCACCTTCCATCATCCAATCTAGGACCTCAATTTTCTTATCGGTTTCTCAAGTTCTTCCTTCTTAAGATTTTTGCTCGTTGCTATTTCTGGCTCATCTTTAAGAACTTGATTTTCATCACCTTTTAATTTCCTCTTGGAAGTGCATAGTTCCCTTAAAAACTTGGCATTGCAAGGCATTTGATCATTAATTTCAACAAGGAGAGGAATATTGACTTCCATTTTCCTAAATGTCTTCAATGTCTCCTTGTCTTGCTCTTCGTTTGTAGCTCTTGCAAACCTACTAGGAAAAGGAGAAGGGTAAGTAGAAGCATTAAAAGGATTTTGTTTGTCACTTACCTCAGCCTTGAATTCCTTGATTTCAACATCCTCATAGTGCTTTATAAAGTTGTCGAAATTCTCTCTCCCTTTTACATTATGCATGTCAACAACTCCACCTTTAATATTGAAATCGGTTTCATCCTCTCTTTCTATAAAGTCATCGACGTCTTCATGTGCACTTTCCTTGGATTCAATTTCCCTTTCACTTTTCAAGGTGATGTTAGTAACATTATCTCTTGGATTCTCCACAAGTTGAGAGGTCATAGCTTCAATGTTACTTAAAGAATTCATTATTTGACTCACATGGTGATCAATAATTTCAACAAGGAGAGGAATATTGACTTCCATTTTCCTAAATGTCTTCAATGTCTCCTTGTCTTGCTCTTCGTTTATAGCTCTTGCAAACCTACTAGGAAAAGGAGAAGGGTAAGTAGAAGCATTAAAAGGATTTTGTTTGTCACTTACCTCAGCCTTGAATTCCTTGATTTCAACATCCTCATAGTGCTTTATAAAGTTGTCGAAATTCTCTCTCCCTTTTACATTATGCATGTCAACAACTCCACCTTTAATATTGAAATCGGTTTCATCCTCTCTTTCTATAAAGTCATCGACGTCTTCATGTGCACTTTCCTTGGATTCAATTTCCCTTTCACTTTTCAAGGTGATGTTAGTAACATTATCTCTTGGATTCTCCACAAGTTGAGAGGTCATAGCTTCAATGTTACTTAAAGAATTCATTATTTGACTCACATGGTGATCAATATTCTTAATATAAACATCAGCCTCTTGATAAATTGTAAAGTTTTAATTTCAAGAGTCTTAATAATATCTTCAAGAGACATACCTGATTCTTGAGGTGGAGGCATACTTGAGTCTTGAGGTGGAGCTTGATATGTACCTTGGAATGGCGCATTGTAAACCTCATATTGATTCCCAAAACTAAAATTAGAATGATTCCACCATCCTTGATTGTAGATATCATAGTGTGGTTCATAAGCTTGCTCCATGGAGTCCTCTTCTTGTCTTGGGTGGTAGTGATGGTGGATGTGATGGTGGATGTGGCACCGCACTTTAGGTTGCTTGTATGTAGTCCCTAATCTTTTGAAGTTTGTGATTAGAATCCTTGTCAGACAAGCAATCCCTGAAAAAGAAAAGAAGAAAAAAAATTAGACTTTAAATTAAAATAATTAACTTAAACAAATTTCAGTCCCCGGCAACGGCACCAAAATTTGATGAGTGTCGTCAGTCACCAAAAATAAAATTTCCTAACTCTACTATGTAGATAGCGGAGCAAAGGTCGAACCCACAGAGACTGAATTATTTAAGTTAATTATTAAATTAAAAATCTAATCTTAGGGTTTAGGGAAAGATGAAATTTGGGGGTTTTGAAAACTATTCTAAAATAAAGAAAACAAGAATTATTAAATATAAAAAACAAGTAGCAAAAAGCTTCAGTTACGAGACATTTAATTTGTCACGACTCGAAGGCCAATGACATCCACTTAACACTTACTTTATCCCTTACAGAAATTTACGAACCAAATTTTTCTTTCTTTATTTACGGTTTGTATTCGGTGTTAGTGCAGTATCTAAATCAAATCTTATCCTATTAATATTATTTCTCGATCTATGTCATCCTTCTCAAGGTGATTTTATGAATTTAGCCTTATTTACTATTTCAAAATAAACGGGTCGAAAACCTCCCCTTTGCATTTTATCAATTTCCTCAGTAAAATCACCTGCATTAAAACACATTTTAAACTACACAATACAGCCAGCTGTTGTTTCCCCACAGTTCATACAATCAAGCATCTCATGCTTCTCAAGGGTTTAACCATTAATAAGTCCACATCTAGCAATTTATACATCATTCAAAATATAAGTTACGAGGCATTTAATTTGTCACGACTCGAGGGCCAATGACATCCACTTAACACTTACTTTATCCTTTACAGAAATTTACGAACCAAAATTTTCTTTCTTTATTTACGGTTTGTATTCGGTGTTAGTGCAGTATCTAAATCAAATCTTATCCTATTAATATTATTTCTCGATCTATGTCATCCTTCTCAAGGTGATTTTATGAATTTAGCCTTATTTACTATTTCAAAAGAAACGGGTCGAAAACCTCCCCTTTGCATTTTATCAATTTCCTCAGTAAAATTACCTGCATTAAAACACATTTTAAACTACACAATACAGCCAGCTGTTGTTTCCCCACAGTTCATATAATCAAGCATCTCATGCTTCTCAAGGGTTTAACCATTAATAAGTCCACATCTAGTAATTTATACATCATTCAAAATATACATCATAACCCGGATCGAACTCGGTAATCACCTAGACTCACATAATAATCTAATGCGATCCAAAGCTACATCCCATATTCTTTCCTAGTACTGTGAAATTAAAGTACATATAATTATCAAAATGATATACAAGTAGTATACCTCAAAAATGCAAAAGCTAGGCCCGGAGAACGCAAACGAGTACCATTACTAGGTACAGTCCCCGAAAGCCTATACGAAGCCTGAGCCGGCTATCAACTCGTGTGATCTGTCGATGTTAAATTTAAGGGGTGAGCAAATCCACGGCTCAGTAAGTAGTTTAAATAAGTACATACTAGGCTCATATCGTAAAACACGATCATACATGCATGAATTCTATAAAATAGCATGTATGAATTTTATCAAGATTTGCTACCAATTCGTATGTACACAAATTTCATAAGCTTATTCATGCTTTTGTTCCATTCTTAAATTCACAAAGTATCATTCTTTTTATCAGTATGGTTAAGTCTGAAAGAAGACAAACATTCAAATAGCACATACTTCTATGGCATATATAAGTAAAATTCAATGATTATACACATTCTCTGTCTTATGTATAAGATCTATTTCATCTATTGATATTCATCACATTCACAAATCACAATCATTTATTTATTGTCACAATAACCTATGATTCCTCATATTTCATCAAAACACGTGTAGCACTTAGCTCTTAAAGGATTCTAGAGGTGGCTCCCATAGTTTCCGAAGAACCTATGTAGCACGTAGGTCCCTTGAGTTCTCTAGAGGTGGCTCACACGGTACAAGGATCGAGTCTTTACTTGGGTTGGCCTTTATGACACATACGTTCTACTATCTTATCAGAACTCGTATAGCATTTAGCTCTCAAAGGATTCTAGAGGTGGCTCCCATAGTTTCCGAAGAACCTATGTAGCACGTAGGTCCCTTGAGTTCTCTAGAGGTGGCTCACACGGTACAAGGGTCAAGTCTTTACTCGGGTTGGCCTTTATGACACATACTTTCTACTATCACATCGGAACTCGTGTAGCACTTAGCTCTCAAAGGATTCTAGAGGTGGCTTCCATAGTTTCTGAAGAACCTATGTAGCACGTAGGTCCCTTGAGTTCTCTAGAGGTGGCTCACACTGTACAAAGATCGAGTCTTTACTCGGGTTGGCTTTTATGCCACATACTTTCCACTATCTCATCGGAACTCGTGTAGCACTTAGTTCTCAAAGGATTCTAAAGGTGGCTCCCATAGTTTCCGAAGAACCTATGTAGCACTTAGGTCCCATGAGTTTTCTAGAGGTGGCTCACACAGTACAAAGATCGAGTCTTTACTCGGGTTGACTTTTTTCTTAGCTTTCGACAAACACGACTAGGTACTAATTTAGGTCCAAGAACTCAATATTGGGAGCTATACATACCACACACAAATCACATACGCATTCTCAAAGTATCACAATATGCTAACATGCTCCCTCGGTGCGATTTAATTAATTCATATGCATTCCTAAAAATGCAAGCACCAAAAAGTATACAATTTAAACATTCTACAACCACGAACAAACTATAACACATAACGCAAATCACAAGCAAGATTCCTTTCTAAACAACTACTATTCACGATCACATTATGTCCAATTTGTATTTTACCGTACTTACTTTTATAGTCTTACCCATATTATTCCACCAACTTGAGGTAAATTTAGATAAGTGTTTTAATAATTATTTATTCATCTCTTACGAGATGATACTAGCAAGGCTTATTTATCTCACTTACCTTATACCCTTAGCGAGTATCTTCCTCGACCCTCCGAATTGGAAATTTACTCCTCGGCTCCAGTCGAAGTCACTACAATAATTCTAATACTGTCTCAATCAACTACTCATATCATGTTAAATACTGAACTTAAAGCGCATAATTTAAACTACAAATCAATTCATTACCATCTCATTAATATACTCTAATTACGCTTAATTACCTACCAAAACCTATATCTTAGAGCCATAATTAATCGAGATCATTTCTACATCGAAACTAAATTCTTCCTTATCACATTGATGGTATGTGTATTCATATGCATAGATATGTATATACGTCAACTATTCTCTTCGTATCAATGATAATCATATATGTATATATATATTTATGTGTATATATATATGTATATCATTTTACCTTACTCACAATTAATTCCTCATATTTACTAATGACATGCAAATATATGTATATGCATTTAACCAATTATGTTTCAACCATCCTCACCATATTATTTGATATATACATATATATATATATATATATATATATATATATATATATATATGCTCATTGACCTAATAAATAAAACATTCTTTCATTTCATATTAATATACTTATTAGACACATCTACTAAACTTAACTAACGAAGACAAATCTTACCCCTTAGAAACCTTTTAAACCAAGCCACACTTGTTCTAGGTTTTCATTGGACCAAAAGATAGAAGCCAGCAAGCCTCTTTGTTGCTGTCCCGTACATGCTGAGGGGAGGGGTTCACCTGCACCAAAAAGGCCTGTTGTTGTAGCATTCTTGCCCAGCCGAGCTTCCCCTTTCGTGGCCCTGTTCCAGACGTGGATCAGCCCCTGACACTACCAGCCTTCACGCCCAATCAAACACTTCAATTCCTTTCTCTTAACAAAATTCTGTTTTGTTGTCAAGCCTTCCTATTCTAATTCCTCATGTTTTCTTCCACTTGATCTCTCTATTTCCAGGACCTAATTTACGCCCCTGTTTTGTTTCCTGCAGCCTCACGTGTCATCCTTCATTTGCTTCAGCCTCGGTTTAAAATCCCAAACCCAGCTGAAACCCATGCCATTCCCTTCTATCTCTCGATTCTGTTTCACCCCTCCACACAGTCACACCAGGTTCAATCTCTCTTGCTTCTGTTTTAACTCTGAAAGTCACGTTCTTCAACTCCAAAACACTACCCAAACAGCACCATTTTTCCAGCCTTCAAACGTAGTTCAATTCAGCAGCTAAAGACCCCTTGTTAGCCGTAGAAAAACCTCAAAACTCATCACTAACCCCAGCTTCAAATCACGCCTCTGTTTGTTTCATATTTCTTTTCTTTAAATTTTTTTTTCGTTGTTCTGGTCTTTCCTTTCTTTTAATAGTGCTTTCTTTCATATCATATATATTTAATTCATTCTCTCACCCTCAGTTCTCCCCAGCTAATCTCAACTTCATATATAAATATATATATATATATAATATTTAAAGTAAAAAGCATGGCTGAAGTGGTTTTGGTCTTGGTTTTTTTTTTACCTAATATTAAAGCTCACGTTAGTGAATGTGAGAGTTGTTGGCCAACGTGATTGGCTTCTTTAGGAAGCCAATCACGTGATTCATTATTATTATTTTTTTTAATATAATATATATAACTTTTAATATAAAATTATTATTATATTCCTAAATCTTTAAAATTTATAACTTTTATTATATAAAACTTTTAATATATATTATACTATATATATCACATATCTTATATATTATGTTTTATGTACATAACCTTAATATATTTATACTATATATTTATTTATTCATTTTCCTTATATATATATATATATATCCAAACATGCTTACATACATGTGTACAATATTTTATTTTTAGTTCGCTTGATGATAATTTATATGCATTTATCTATGTGCGTGCGTACGCATACATGCATGTTGCATGTATTTGTCGGTATATACGTGTACATATGTACAGGGTTGTGTATTCCTTTTGTATCCATTTAATGTACATTATATATATTGCATACGTGTACATTTCACTTCATTCTCGACTTCTATTTTAGATAATTTCATTTCTATAGATTATGAATCATAATCATATATTTGAAATACGAAATTTACATTCTTGCATTGCATTACATTCGCTTATAATTACACGTTGAGTACATGATCAATTTTAAAGAAATTGCGATTCTCACATAATTATTCTTGGATTTAGATGTTGATCATTGATTATTTAAGATCATTGTCAATTAAGTAGTTAACCGTAATGTAATTCCCCAACGTCCAATTACACATATCTTTCCTTACTATGTTGTTAATTAAAGGCTCAGCGTCTTAATTAATCTCTAACTATCAAAACTTACCTATGCTCAGCGGTATAGATTAAGTTTTAATAGCAGCATTAATATCGAGAAAGATTTGAGTCAACATTAAGTAACAAACTCACTCAGCACAGTTTATTTAACTTAAACTTTAATTCTCTTAGATCCCTAGTGATTAACTCTACAAGCAATTACGGACTTATGTTTTTAATCTGGCAATTGATTATTTAATTTAACCAAATAGTGTGCACCCTTTCTAATTAAACAAACAATCATTATAATGTGCTCAGAGAATCTTGGATACTTAATCAACAATTATATAATAGGTTCAAGAATCTCACAACATGCTTTTCCTAAGAATAATCAATTTACCTCATAACTGAATAAGAAAACTACTTACTATTCATATTCAAGAATATAAATTCGAAATTATATATTATAAAGATTACAAATATCATGCAAGAAACAATCAAAGAGGCAATCTTTAATTATATAAAATCAGAATTACTAATCAAGATTATAACTAGCAAGCAAGAACACACAAACAATATTAATTTAAATAAAGAAAACAAAATCAGAATTAAAAATAATAAAGAAATATGCAAAATAATAAAAATAAAATTTCTATTAAATCTACTCTAAAACTAAACAAGAGAGAAGAGGGGGAAGAGAGGGATGTAAGGGATGCTGTTTATGAGAGCCTTGTGCTCTTTATATAGGCCTAAGGAAGAGTTTAAAAGACTTTCCTAAGCAATATGGGATTCAGATAAGAGTTTACTTGGGAAACAAGTAATTTGACTAGTCAAACATTTATCTTTATCTCATCATCTTTTACAATTATTTTCTAAGTAAAATTCCTAAGGCCTATTTTTATCAATTAATTACAGATCTAAGACATAATAAAATAAAGTAATTATCTTGTCTCAACAAAATCTGGCCTTGAACTTGCTTTGTTGGAATTTCTTCTCAATCTCGTTTTTCTGCCTAGAATTTCGTATTGATTTTGTCCAGATGTTTGACCTATCAAAAGAACTCCGATTTTTGTGATCTTGTACATTCTGGAAACCTTGAGAAGTCCTCTACAACTTCCATGAAGGCCACTTCTCGAGATCAGGTCGTTAAATTGGTCAAAAACGTCAATCTTTCAAACTGGACAGAAAAATCTGCACTTTGCTCTTTTTAGCTCATTTTAATTCCAACTTTGATATTTAATATCTAAAACATAAAAAAAACATTAGTAAGCTCTTTTAGGCATAAAACATCAATAAAGCAAATATATCAGCACATATAAAATTCACAAAATATCATCCTATCAGTTTGCTTGCGCGGGAATGGGATGTGCGAAAGATGAATATTTGTGCAAATTCACTTGAGCAAGTATCGTGGCACCTGATCTCCCTGGGGTAAATTCGCCATTTTGTCAGTTTTTTTTACTGTTTAAAAATGAGTTGGGGTAGGAATAGTAATTTGTGGGGTAGGAATAGAAAATCTCGCTACTAAGGGATGATGAATAGTGCTGGCTGCAGCTCTCTTTATGCTGAACAAAATTTTAGACAAGGCAAAATTACAATTTTGCCATTAATGAATCACAATATTTATGGTTTATGCCATTAAACCTCTATTTTCGTAAAAACCATGTAATGACCTCCAAAAATTATGATTCCAGCACCAATAAATCACATTTACTGTATTTTAATGAATGGAGCTGGTTTCATTGCCGCGTGGTGGACCGATAATGAGAAATTACGATTTTACCCCTTACAAACCACCAACGAAATTTTCTGATCAAACCACCTTTTTCAATAAATCTTTTTACACTATAAAATTCTCCTTTTCATGTAGATTATCATGATATTTTTACTTTGTCCCAACTCATTTTTATGTGGGCATAATTTATGAAAATGCCCTCGGGACGTATCCGTCATTTTCTAATTTGTTTCCCAAAATTCTCAAAATAATTCCAAATGACATAAAAATTATTTTTATGCCTCTAAATAATTATTTAATATTTATTTCACCTTTTGTACACCATATTATCAGTTATAAACCTAATAAATCCATAAAATTCAAAGTGGGTTCCACATTAAATATTTATTTAATTTCACTAAATAATTTATTTTCACTATTAAATATTTACAAAATATGGTGTACAGTAGAATATAATCAGGTCTCACACGTAGGGATATAGCGAATGCATGATTTTTATGGATTTAATTTTATGAAAATATTTGTGTAACACCCCCAGAAGCTAAGATTTTCGAGCTAACTTTTTCCTTTCCTTACTATGTTTGTCACTCGCTCAGTGTAGCTAAAACCTAATAAGTAGATTACTACTTGTTTATTTGTTTAAGACTAATTGTCTAAGGTCCCATTCAATTACCTCGTAATGCAAGCCAAAATCGAAATTCAAAAACTCTGTCCTTTTATACATAATTATTGTCCAACCACACTATGTAACACAACAATAATTCCAACCTGTGGCACAATAATGATCTCAAGAAACCATCTAGAGTATCACATTTTCATCAAGATATACTATTGAGATACTATTCATTACAAGGCGCAATTATATATAATTCTCGATACAGTCCTAGTACTTACATCCCAATCTATGTACACTGTGTATACCGAAAATAATCTTATTGTCTAGAATATAAATAAAAAAAATGAAAGGTTATACCTCAATATAAAAAAAGCAGTAACTTAGCAGCACATAAGTCATGCTCTTAGTGTAGCACTCTCATACTCGAGCCTATCTGAAGTAACCTATGAGGTGGAAGAGGGGGGCGAGCTTATGCCTAGTAAGAAAAATATACGCTAAGTGATGTTAGGCTCCAACTATGCTTAATGCATGTTTATGCATAAACAAATGCGCAAAGCTTATGTTTCAATGCGTTTTATTGAAAATAGTGTAAAGTCGATATGCTATTGTTTATAAGTTATAAAACGCTATACCGAGTAATTTCCAAACATATTAGTGCTCACGCAATCACAAAACCAAGATACAGTAGAAATAGAAGTGATACATTCGTTCATCTTTGTAACAGTATCGAGATATACATTTAAAAACATTTTCATGAGATCGGCATACATTTATGAGATTTGGTAACGTAACCGGGATCTTTGGAAATATAACCAAGAAGCTATCCATGAAAGCATCCACTGTAGCTAGCAGTGGTCACAGTTCCATACTAGGGCTCTATCCATGATCATGAATCATCCCAGCACCAGTGATCATCTAGTAGCTGAGGTACAAGTCACACTAGTTGTCAGACAATTATACGTAATTACCGCTACCCATTTGCCACACAGGCAGGATCCATGACGCAATTACGTATACGGCGCCTCAATGCCACACAGGCAAATCCCACATAGGCATACTAAACGCCACACAGGCATTTCCAAGTGCCACACAGGCATTATACATCATTACATGTCTCATGAGTCAAAACTCGTTTAGAACTAGAACTTATACGATATGTTAAGTACCGAAAGCATGAATCATTTTTAAATACTTATAGTTTTTGAAAAAAATCTCATCGTACGAAATCATGCTTAAAAACCATTATCTTGATAGCAAGTAAAAATGTTTAATATGCATGAAGTTTTAAAGGCACTTTATAAATCTAATTTAATACCAAGAAATTTGCTTAAACAATTTCTAACGAAATTTCGGTATTATGATAGCATAGGTAGAACACTGCCCAACGTCAATAATCACAATCAAATAATTTGCAGAAAACTCCAACAAGTAGCATATTTATTTACCAGACCAACACAAATCAAATCTAAACAATTTTGCACTTGAAGCTCAATTCAGTATATTTTGAAATTTAACTAAGGATGCACTTAAAATCCATATGCATTAATTTAAATTAATTTAGACATACATAAACATAGCAGGCTAACAAGTTTTTACCGTATATTCCCTTACCTAATGTGTACCACACAATTGTTGATGCCAACACCCTTGCACACATTGAACTCTCTAATACCTTTTTAGTTTCCTTTCTTTAGCCTTTAATTTAGGGATATTAAATAACACTCATCTCATTGAAATTTCTCCTACATCAAAGGAAGCTTGTATTATTTAGCCATCTTAGGAATTTCAAATATATATATATTTAAAGTTGTTCCTAAAGATCATTACCTTGTACTTCTCACTTGGTTGTCATGTAAATCCTTTAAACCTTGAATTCTATTCTTCACTCAACCCATTTTGGAGCCTTCAAGTTGTGATCCTCCCTTTAGTAGCCTTAATCTTTACTATTTTAGGTTGGGATCTTTCTTCAAGATGTACTGCTCTCTTGCCTTTCCTCTATTGTTGCTTTCCTTGGTTAGTTGCTATTTAGCTCCAAAAGCAGCAGTTGTTCACATGGTCTTAAGGCCTAAAGATGGCAGCTACCAAGTGGGGCAGAGGAGCTTGGATTCAAGATTGAGTTTCCCCTACCTTTTCTCGGTTTGCAGTAGTAGTTAGTCCACCATATATATATATATATATATATTCTTGTCGCTTTAGTTTTCTGCTACTTCCTCAAACACTAACCAAAAATGACTCCTCTTCACCCTTTCCTTCACTCTCGTTAACAACCCTGAATACTTTCTAAAAATTTCAGGCAATATAACGCCTCTACTACTTTGTTTTTGGACCGAGAATGAAGTTTTATCCTTCTACCACCATCGAAACAGCCCTTCAACTCCTTTTATAAATCCAGAAAATGGACACTTTGGCTGCTCTGTTTTTCATCGTGTTTCCCCTTCCTCTTAGTGCTCTCGGTTCTGGTTTGGAAGAAGAGAACACGTAAATCTTGTACTGGCTCGACTTGGCCTACAAGGGACCCTAAATGCAACAGCAAGAAATGCTGCTTTACTCCAATCACCGTAAAGGACAGTAACCACACAACTGGTTGTTCTTTTTCTGCTTTGATCTCCCTCGTTCACCACCTAAAGATCCTAAGCAAGTCACCCTTGTTGCAATCTGTTTTCCTGCTCTAAAGAAGGTTTCCTAGCTATTGTTGTGAGCTTCGATTCTGCCCAAATCTAGCTTCCATTCTCGGTTTCAATCTTCCTCAACTTCCATGGCAGCTTCGGTCTACTGCTATTTTTCGTTTCTGCTTCCCTTTTTCCAGTTTCTTTTCCAGCCGAGAGAAGCATCCTCTGGTTGTCTTCGCTCTTTCTCTCCTTTGCTCTCTCTATTCTTTCTCACACTTCCAGCCAACAATGGTTTTTTCTCCCCAACAATCTACTGCTTGCCGACAATGAGTAATAGGAGTTGTTGGAGTAGGCTTCTTCAAGAAGCCATGTTTTAAACTTTAAAATTTAATATTCTTTTCCATCACATGGCATATTATTATTATTTTTTATATCATTCTTAGATTTATTTCCCTTTTTCTTTTTATACCTCTGATATACATTTTAAATAATATATATATGCATATATATATAATATAAATTATATTTCCTTTTATGTTGATGTGATAACCGTAAATTTTTCATTTATTGGAAATAAATATTGAAATAAATAAATAAATAAAATTGTGAGAACGGGATATTGGTGAAAATCCCGAGAATTGAGGAAATGAAAGAATCGGGAAATTCGTGTGAAGGAAAATAAAATTGCAATTATGGAAAATAAGGAAAGGATGAAATTTAATTTGGATAAATGAAAATCCAAATTAAATAAGAAAATAAGAAATTAATATGATATATATTTATATAATTATATGTTATATAAATATATTTTTATACAAATACATAGGTACTTTAATGATATATAGTACATATGTATACAAGTATAATATTTTATGTATATATAAGAATATATATATACATATATATGGAAAATGTAAATGTTATTTTACATTAAAGTTTATATGTATATATATTGTAAATACAATATATATATTTTAATTACATTTATATATATATATATATAAATGTTATTTAATTTAAAGTACATGAAAATATATTTTTATGTGTAAATATATATTATTAATATATAATATATATTTATATAGTATATAGTACAAAGTACTATATAATAAAATAAAATAATTATATTTATAATATAGTTATAAATATAATTATAATTAAAATAAATACAAAAAAAAGAGAGAAGAAACAGAATTGGGAAGACTCCCGATTCTGTCTTCCTGAGTGGCACCTGCCACGGTTGCCGGAGAAGGGAAGAGAGGAGAAGAGCGACGTCGCCGGCGAGCCAAGGGTTGGAAGAGGAGACGACCGGCGACGGAGAAAGGAAAGAAATGGAAGGAAAATCGAAGGAAAAGACCGGCAGAGGCCGGGAAGAAAAGAAAATGGATCTGGCGGTGCCGGCCAAACCGGCCACCGCCACCACAGTCGAAGCAACGCCAGAAGAAGGGGAAAGGGATGGAGGCCACCGGAGAGGCTGGGAACGGCAGAGGAAGGCCGACGGAGGAGGAGAAGTGACCGAGGCAAAACCGAGTAGATCCGCCGCCGTGCCACCGATCCAGGCCAAGCTGAGACCACCGATAGCTTCGCCTCGACGCCGGCCAGCTGCTGAGCCCTCGAGCCGCCGGAGAACCGGCCACCGGAGGAGAACCAACGGTGAGGAGGGTGAAACCGGTCTAAAGGGCTTGAACCGGCTAGGAAAGAAAAACAAAAAGAAAAAGAAAAAGGAAAAAGAAAAACAAAAGAAAAGAAAAGAAAAGAGAAAAAGAAAGAAGGAAGAGAAAGAGAAAAGGAATTCCGGGAATTTAGAGAATTCCCGAGAATTCGAAATTACGGGAATCGGTAAGCAATCCCGAAAAGTATTAAATTATTTAAATAATTATGGAAAAATTTAAAATTTTAGAATTTAAATTCCAGAAAATTCCCTCGATGACCGAGCTGATGGAATCGGGCGAGGTGAACACGGGCGCGACCTTCGAGAGGCAGTCGCCGACCCGAAACAGGTAAGGGAGACACGTGCCGCCTGTAAGGATATTCGGCCATGTTTTTAAATTGCATTTAATTTTTAAATGCTATCGATAATTATCGGTTTATAATGTGGTGATTTATCGGTTTTAAATTGTGGTGAAATACCAGTTGAGAAATATAAACTGTATTTTCGGTGCAGGAGGCTAGCCAAATCGGCAGCCGTTATACTGCCGAAAAATTATCGAAAAATTACTTAAATTTACCGAAAATCACTGAAAACCAAAATAAAAGATTTGATTTCATGTGAATCGATTTTCGGGCACGAAAATCGAGAAATTAAATAAATTTCATAAAACATGAGTATAATGATATTTAATTTTAAAATATTCATGTTTTCGAAAATGGTGAAAAGGAAATCACTGAAAATTCACCCTGTAGGTGATATTTTCACGTGAAATGAGATGAAAATGAAAAAGAGACTGAAGTGAATATTTTTATAAATATTCTTAAATATTCACTTGATTTTACATAAAACCTTTATGGTTTTAATTATGGAAACAAATAATTATGAAAATTCCATAAAAGTTAAGAAATGATGGGAAACCATGATTTCGAGACTAGAGGTCTCTACACGTGTTTCTAGAAGAAAAACATGGTTAAGGGATTTTGAATTTGGAAAGTAAATAATTTATTTTTACCTAAATTATGAAAATATTTGATTTGAATCCTGATTTCTTTGAAAACCATGTTTTGGATAAAAAGCACGAGAAAGCGTGCATATGTGTTTTACGGTGAAAAAAGACAGTTTTGCCCTTCTATTTTTACAGTGATGATTTTGCAAACTGTTTTCACCGTATGGAAAACATAATTTATACCTTTATGAAATAATTTGAAAAATGTTATTTATTTTATAAATTTCATAAAGGTGATTATATTTACATGTGAGCCTTATGGATATTTGATTTACGGTATTTAAAATCCATAAAGGCTATGGTACGGTTTATACTGTTTTGAGACTTAGGCACCGAGCTTCATGCATCACATATACTGTTACTGTCACGTGGCTGATTGACCAGCTAGTCATCAGCATCCCGGATTGTCGCCTAGCAAGCGTACACCGATGACATACTATAGATCATGGCCATAGATCTCATTACTGTTACTGTGTCCCTAGTGGACGAGATAGCATGATTTACTTGTAGGGTGTTGCCTAGTCTCACTTATTGCTTACTGCTTACTGTTTACTGTTTACTGAAAGGATTTACGGAATCCTATTTACTGTACTGTTTACTGTACTGAACTACTGTACTGTTTACTGTTTACTGATGAAAAACCGTACCAAAACACTGTTTATTACTGAACTATACTGTTTACTGAGATGGTAGCCACGAATGATTGTTTTACTGAAAAGAAAGCTACCATTTACTGTTTATTGAATTGAAAGCTACCGTATACTATTTACTGAATTGGTAGCTACTGTTTACTGTTACTTACTGAACCGTATCGACTTACTATTTTACTAAATATACTGTTTTACTGAACTGTACGATACGGTTACTGATTTGAAAAGAGAAATAAATGTTTATTCTAAAAGAATAACATAAGAATTATTTCTAAGAAAGAAATAATCGAAGAAGTAACTATCCAATGATTGGATATTTACAAATCACTGTACTGTCACGTGTTTTACTGTACTGAAGAGAAGAGAAGTAAACAACTGCTTTACTACTGAACTGTCACGTGTTTTAAGGTATACTGAAAGTGAAAAGAGATAAGTGGTTTACTTTGTGGAAAAACGAAAATTATATGGTTTGAAAACAACGAAAATAGTACTCTCTACAGTTGCTTCTAGGTTCCGGAACAAGTCAGGTATTTCAAAATACCTGCCTTACTCTATCTGGATCCCTAGCCGACTGTAGTATCCTTCCTACATGTGTGCTTAGGGCCAGCTAGGAAGATTTTAAAGAAAATGAAAAAAAATTATTTTCAGCATATAGATAGCTGAATATCAAGTGTAGCATATAACTCTCTTACTGAGCCGTGGTTTGCTCACTCCCCAATTTTAACATTTCAGGTTTTGATGATGGTGAGATCCAATATTTGTGGATTACGGCTGCACATAGTGGACAATGTGACAGACCGACTAAGATATGTCAGGTACGATCATTTATTTTCTGTATTTAGACATGTCTACAGTACTACATATTTGTAAATAAGATAGGGGATGTGTATAATGTTAACAATATTTTATTAAATTGTTTAACTTTAAGTGTAAAGTGAAGTATCACAGACAGCCCAACCGGATAAATTGTGTAAAATAAGGTGAAAAATGTGGTAACGGGACGTTACAGATTTAATGGTATCAGAGCATGGTTGGCCTGATGTCTGTGAATACTTTTGGAAGGAAAAGTGTTAAACATCCCCGGTAGTACTGTGTCGTCTGAATACATAGAGAAAATAAATGATTGTTAATTGAGTAAAATGATTTAAAGGGAGTGAGAAAGTGTAAATTGAGAATGTTAAAGAGAAAATAGGCTCAGAAATTACTAGAAAATTGGTGATTTTATAATCTAAATGAAGGCTTGTTCGATAAGGAACCGAAAGGACTCGGTGAGGACCCCACCAGTACTTTACGGTCCGGATCGAACTGAGACCTGAAAATGATGATATAAGGAGGGGAATGACATATCATCATTAAATAGACTGTAAGATCACTGATTGAGGGTAATTCGAAGAGAGAGAAAATTTTTGGCCAAAAATGACCAAAATACCCCTGCCTCCAAAAATTTTACTGGGAGTCAGAATAGACCTACAGAGGTTGGAATTGATTGATTTGACAGAGAAATCCATGATATAAAGCTGAATTACAAGTAAAATAATCCAATTGTGGATCTTAGTAGACTTCTTTGTCGAAATCGAATAAGACCTAAATTGCTGGTATAAATATCAGAAAGGATATTATCAGCTTATGGAGGATAAGGCCTTTGGTTTAAAGGTATATTGAGGAGAAAGAAATAATGTCGAAATGTCGAAATGACGAAAATGCCCCTATGTTGGGCAAAGTCTGAATTGTGATAAAACTAAGTAAATCTTGAATCCATTGATGGTAATGGAGTTATAAATGACATAGAGGATGTCATATGGATATAATGATCCCTATTACTGATTCCACTGACACTTAGAGGACGGACGCGAATTACGAGTGACCTAGTGAACGGGCTAGGACTCATGATAAAACCTCGAGGGGTGACCCAGTGAACGGGCTGGGCATTCTCAAAGAGGTTAATACACATGTGTACAAGCGGACGGTGGACGGGCCGAGGCCTTATATGATGCGGTCCGATAAAAGTGTAGTGGAATGCCACAAGATGATTGGCCCGGTTATTAATTGTAAGGGCCGGAATTAAGAGTGTATTGAACGGGATCGTTGAATACTATGAAAAGTGAAATGATTACAGGAATTGACTGATGAGGTGAATAATATAAATAATGAAATACATACTGGTGTGGTTAATTACGGTTCTATATATTTTACTACTTTGAGGTATCAAACGTATAATTTTATATAGAATCGAAATATCTTGAAATATGTGTTACAAAATGAGGTATTGTGTGGAGTACTGGGAATTGGTGAATATATATAAGAATAGAAAAGTGATAAAAAGAAGATGACAGCTAACCAGAGTTTTCAGGACCCTTGAGACAGAACTGTGATGGGGGACCCAATGATGGTCAACCCGTAGTGGATCATGTGTTGTGAGATGCGAGCGAACTATGTTATCGCCGACTCACTAGTAAGGGTAAACCTGGGGCGAAAGAATCGCCTAGGGGATGCTTGCCGACGGCTGATTCGAACGAGCGGGACTCTTACAAGGAGTTTAATGATAACACGAGTGTAAGGAACTAGGTACGTAAGGGTGCCAGGGTTCAAACCTCGTGGATAACATACTCAAGGGAATTAAGCCTAAATTCATTAAATGGAAATGATTTTGAAATGAATAACTGTAATAAATTGGTTAGCCGTAACATGTGTTGATAACTGTTGTACTTACTACAGCTTTCTGGAATGAGATTCGTAAGGTTGTAAAGTATGAGTAAACAACGAAATCAAGGTAGAATATGAGTTGAAATGAATCAAATAGTAAATGTCTCTATTTTGAGAATACACAGTGTAAATGATAGGACATGAGGAGGAAATGTCCGAATTAATAAGAAATATGTGATTAAAGAAAGTATCGGATTTGATTTCTGATAGAACTTCCAGAGTTATATAAATTGGAGGAATCGAGATAACATTGACTCGATTTTGATTATAAAATCTGATTCTAAGCTTATATCGGAGAACTTAAGAAAATCCGAAAGCTTAAGAAATCTACTCTGGAAAATGAAAGAATAATGAAGTGCACGTGTATAAGGTGTGATTGATGGAAATATAAATAGTGAAAAATTTGAAATTGATGAAGTTGGCTGTATAAGTGTAAAAAAGAGCAGCACAAATGATTTTAATAAGTAGATGAATCGACATGATATAGTAAATGGTTACTATGTAATAAAGTTCTTATAAAGAACAAGTATTCATCTACATGATGAAATGGACGCTTTATGGATCTGATTCGATAACCAGGAGGAGTTAATAAGACTAGCCTCAGTATAAAGCGTCCTTAGATAAAAGATTAGAGACTGATGTCCATAAGATGATGAAATGAACTCGACATGAATTGTACGAATGCCTATTGAGGTTTTCAAGGTTAATGAAATACCTTGTGATATATATATAAACACAATGACTGAGGCATTCATATAAGGATAAAGTGGCTAGATATCAAAATAGTTAACGATACAAATGGAACATGAGCAGCATGATGATATGACCATGGAAAGTCTCAAAGACTGCAGACTTATATTAAGATTGGCAAATAAGAGGCTTGGCTAGACAGTGTCTCTTTCTGAGATAGATAATCTCGAAATGGCAGAACGACAGTGAATCTGTCTATGATAGGGAGATAATGATTGAGATACGATAGTAATGAGTCTAGCTAGATACTACTGCCAATCTATAAAAGAGTGATGAGACTATCTGCTCTGTAGATGAGACCTAATTAAAGAAGTTAAAGTCGATAAAGGGATAAGTGTAAAGAAAAGATGGTATACAAGATTTTAAAAGATCTTGGCAGTATAGTACCATACCAATTGAGAGAAAAACCGACTAAAAGGATAAGAGTAAAAATATGAAGAGATAAAAGTGAAAATATGAAAACGAAAATGAAAGTGGGATAAGGGAATTAGTTGTATGATGAAAAGGGAACATAAATATTAAACAGTTCCCGAAGGTATGACTGAAAGTAAATTGTGTTGGTTATCACATAAACGTGGCAAGATGTAAAATCAAACCAAAAATGACAAGTATTATTTACTGCCAGTATATAAATGAAAAATGATTATACATATAACCACCGTAACATGATAGAAACGGTGGAAGTATATAGATGATGTGGTGTGGTGATCAAAAATATAAATTGAGGATTCAATTGTAGAATCTAAATTATGAAAAGAGATGTAAAGACCATACTACATGAAGAGAATATGATTGTCTCATGATTTATGATTGTAAGAGATGATCAATAATAAAGTCTGCAATGAGATGCAGCCTTGGTAGAATAAATGTGTGAATATGAATACTGTGAATAATAAAGAGTCCAAAAGAGATATGATGATATGAAAGTGATTAAAGACTGATGATCTAAATAGAATCACTTTCCATTATCAGAATTCTAGATTCTCTAGTGCCTTAGTCGAAGTATAAGTGTTAAACGATATGAATGTGTATGTACAGTTCCAGTGAGCCTTACATGTGATGGGAGTCTCTGAGTTGCCATATGCTTAATGAGAAATAGCAAAAGGCTTGAGATCCCAAGTGTACTGATAGTACCGCTCCATACTGATGTATACATATATGAGCGTGAGATGTAAACGCTCCATGATATTGAGAGAGCGTGTGCATGAGATGTGAAAGCTACTGGGACACTTACATATAATTGATTGACATGAGTACATAATAGTACCAAATTATGTCGACTTGGCACTAAGTGAGAAAAATAGATGATGAACAGCATAGAGCAGCTGTAATATGAAAAATATTGTGTATGGACTCTTATATGAAAAGAGTGGAAATGAATAACTCCCGAATTGAGAAATGAACTTACGGGAGTATAGTCATATATGATGAAAGACACGTAGTGGTCTAAAGTACTTTTGATGTTGAAAATGTACTGGCAGTATTACTTGGAGGATGACCTAGAGGTCAAAAGTCGTAAGTATACGGCATGTACCACCTTTGGACTTAAGTTAAATTCGGAGGACCAAATTTCTTAAGGTGGGGAGGATGTGATAACCGTAAATTTTCCATTTATTTGAAATAAATATTGAAATAAATAAATAAATAAAATTGTGAGAACGGGATATTGGTGAAAATCCCTAGAATTGAATAAGTGAAAGAATCGGGAAATTTGTGTGAAGGAAAATAAAATTGGAATTATGGAAAATAAGGAAAGGATGAAATTTAATTTGGATAAATGGAAATTCAAATTAAATAAGAAAATAAGAAATTAATATGATATATATTTATATAATTATATGTTATATAAATATATTTTTATACAAATACATAGGTACTTTAATGATATATAGTACATATGAATATAAGTATAATATTTTATGTATATATAAGAATATATATATATATATACATAAATATATATATATATGGAAAATGTAAATGTTATTTTACATTAAAGTTTATATGTATATATATTGTAAATACAATATATATATATATATTTTAATTACATTTATATATATATAAATGTTACTTAATTTAAAGCACATGAAAATATATTTTTATGTGTAAATATATATTATTAATATATAATATATATTTATATAGTATATAGTACAAAGTACTATATAATAAAATAATATAATTATATTTATAATATAGTTATAAATATAATTATAATTAAAATAAATACAAAAAAAAGAGAGAAGAAACAGAATCGGGAAGACTCCCGATTCTGTCTTCCCGAGTGGCACCTGCCACGGTTGCCGGAGAAGGGAAGAGAGGAGAAGAGCGACATCGCCGGTGAGCCAAGGGCTGGAAGAGGAGACGACCGGCGACGGAGAAAGGAAAGAAATGGAAGGAAAATCGAAGGAAAAGACCGGCAGAGGCCGGGAAGAAAAAGAAAATGGATCTGGTGGTGCCGGCCAAACCGGCCACCGCCACCACAGCCGAAGCACCGCCGGAAGAAGAGGAAAGGGATGGAGGCCACCGGAGAGGCTGGGAACGGCGGAGGAAGGCCGACGGAGGAGGAGAAGTGACCGAGGCAAAACCGAGTAGATCCGCCGCCGTGCCACCGATCCAGGCCAAGCTGAGACCACCGTTAGCTTCGCCTCGATGCCGGCCAGCTGCTGAGCCCCCGAGCCGCCGGAGAACCGGCCACCGGAGGAGAACCAACGGTGAGGAGGGTGAAGCCGGTCTAAAGGGCTTGAACCGGCCAGGAAAGAAAAAGAAAAAGAAAAAGAAAAAAAAAAGAAAAGAACAAGGAAAAAGAAAAAGAAAAGAAAAGAAAAGAGAAAAAGAAAGAAGGAAGAAAAAAAAGGAAGAGAAAGAGAAAAGGAATTCCGGGAATTTAGAGAATTCCCGAGAATTCGAAAATTACGGGAATCGGTAAGAAATCCCGAAAAGTATTAAATTATTTAAATAATTTATTTATTTAAATAATTATGGAAAAATTCTAAATTTTAGAATTTAAATTCCAGAAAATTCCCTCGATGACCGAGCTGATGGAATCGGGCGAGGTGAACACAGGCGCGACCTTCGAGAGGCAGTCGCCGACCCGAAACAGGTAAGGGATACATGTGCCGCCTGTAAGGATATTCGGCCATGTTTTTAAATTGCATTTAATTTTTAAATGCTATCGATAATTATCGGTTTATAATGTGGTGATTTATCGGTTTTAAATTGTGGTGAAATACCAGTTGAGAAATATAAACTGTATTTTCGGTGTAGGAGGCTAGCCAAATCGGCAGCCGTTATACTGCCGAAAAATTATCGAAAAATTACTTAAATTTACCGAAAATCACTGAAAACCAAAATAAAAGATTTGATTTCACGTGAATCGATTTTCGGGCACGAAAATCGAGAAATTAAATAAATTTCATAAAACATGAGTATAATGATATTTAATTTTAAAATATTCATGTTTTCGAGAATGGTGAAAAGGAAATCACCGAAAATTCACCCTGTAGGTGATATTTTCACGTGAAATGAGATGAAAATGAAAAAGAGACTAAAGTGAATATTTTTATAAATATTCTTAAATATTCACTTGATTTTACATAAAACCTTTATGGTTTTAATTATGGAAACAAATAATTATGAAA
This sequence comes from Heritiera littoralis, assembly GCA_031772115.1. NCBI lineage: Eukaryota > Viridiplantae > Streptophyta > Magnoliopsida > Malvales > Malvaceae > Heritiera > Heritiera littoralis. Next base: position 553,848 of record JAPDPK010000200.1, read on the forward strand.
ATTCCATAAAGGTTAAGAAATGATGGGAAACCATGATTTCGAGACTAGAGGTCTCTACACGTGTTTCTAGAAGAAAAACATGGTTAAGGGATTTTGAATTTGGAAAGTAAATAATTTATTTTTACCTAAATTATGAAAATATTTGATTTGAATCCCGATTTCTTTGAAAACCATGTTTTGGATAAAAAGCACGGGAAAGCGTGCATATGTGTTTTACGGTGGAAAAAGACAGTTTTGCCCTTCTATTTTTACAGTGATGATTTTGCAAACTGTTTTCACCGTATGGAAAACATAATTTATACCTTTATGAAATAATTTGAAAAATGTTATTTATTTTATAAATTTCATAAAGGTGATTATATTTACATGTGAGCCTTATGGATATTTGATTTACGGTATTTAAAATCCATAAAGGCTATGGTACGGTTTATACTGTTTTGAGACTTAGGCACCGAGCTTCATGCATCACATATACTGTTACTGTCACGTGGCTGATTGACCAGCTAGTCATCAGCGTCCCGGATTGTCGCCTAGCAAGCGTATTCCGATGACATACTATAGATCATGGCCATAGATCTCATTACTGTTACTGTGTCCCTAGTGGACGAGATAGCATGATTTACTTGTAGGGTGTTGCCTAGTCTCACTTATTGCTTACTGCTTATTGTTTACTGTTTACTGAAAGGATTTACGGAATCCTATTTACTGTACTGTTTACTGTACTGAACTACTGTACTGTTTACTGTTTACTGTTTACTGATGAAAAACCGTACCAAAACACTGTTTATTACTGAACTATACTGTTTACTGAGATGGTAGCCACGAATGATTGTTTTACTAAAAAGAAAGCTACCATTTACTGTTTATTGAACTGAAAGCTACCGTATACTATTTACTGAATTGGTAGCTACTGTTTACTGTTACTTACTGAACCGTATCGACTTACTATTTTACTAAATATACTGTTTTACTGAACTGTACGATACGGTTACTGATTTGAAAAGAGAAATAAATGTTTATTCTAAAAGAATAACATAAGAATTATTTCTAAAAAAGAAATAATCGAAGAAGTAACTATCCAATGATTGGATATTTACAAATCACTGTACTGTCACGTGTTTTACTGTACTGAAGAGAAGAGAAGGAAACCACTGTTTTACTACTGAACTGTCACGTGTTTTAAGGTATACTGAAAGTGAAAAGAGATAAGTGGTTTACTTTGTGGAAAAACGAAAATTATATGGTTTGAAAACAACGAAAATAGTACTCTCTACAGTTGCTTCTAGGTTCCGGAACAAGTCAGGTATTTCAAAATACCTGCCTTACTCTATCTGGATCCCTAGTCGACTGTAGTATCCTTCCTACATGTGTGCCTAGAGCCAGGTAGGAAGATTTTAAAGAAAATGAAAAAAAATTATTTTCAGCATATAGATAGCTGAATATCAAGTGTAGCATATAACTCTCTTACTGAGCCGTGGTTTGCTCACTCCCCAATTTTAATATTTCAGGTTTTGATGATGGTGAGATCCAATATTTGTGGATTACGGCTGCACATAATGGACAATGTGACAAACCGACTAAGATATGTCAGGTACGATCATTTATTTTCTGTATTTAGACATGTCTACATTACTACATATTTGTAAATAAGATAGGGGGATGTGTATAATGTTAACAATATTTTATTAAATTGTTTAACTTCAAGTGTAAAGTGAAGTATCACAGATAGCCTAACCGGATAAATTGTGTAAAATAAGGTGAAAAATGTGGTAACGGGACGTTACAGTTTACTCATTATATATATATATACACTTTTGTTTAATACATAAATGCATATATATATATATATATATATATATAAGCTTAATCTAAATCCTTTCTCTCTCTCTCTTCCTTTTTTTTTAAATTCTAAAATATTATCACTTAATTAAATTCTCATGACATTTTTAAGTACTCCATATTAAATTATACTAGTCTAAAATAAATAGATTCACTCACTAAGTTCAAAAGATTATGGTTATCATAATTTGGTATTGAATTACCTTTGAAATCATGCAAATCTGTGGTTTATGGCTGGTATGATTACTGTGTTTAAGTGTAAGAAGGTTAGGATATTCGCAGTTGTTATGCTGTCGAAATTTCCTCCAAAATTTTCTAAAATATCATGAAATATTTTATGAGCATGAATTGAGTGAGATTATGTGTTTTGGAATGTATTTCCAGTATTTTTCATAAATTGAAATTTTGCCGAAAAATATTACTTAAATATTCATGTAATTAAATTTTATTAAAGTGAGATTACCAATACGTTCCTTGAAATATTTCACAATAAATTAGAACGCTTGTAAATTTTCTCACTAAAGCATGAATATTTTATTGACTGTTTTATTGTACTATTAAATTGAATTTAAATACCTTTCTGGAAATTTTATTAATTTTAATAATAATATATATTTTATTTCCTTAAAGGTATTTCCATTGTAAATAAAATGTTTTGAGATTGTTAGGCCCTATATCATGCTCACTGTTTACTATACTGTTACTGTGTGAAGTTGTTCACACTGATACTGTCTTCAGCGTCCTAGTTGACACTTGATTAGTGTACGACTGAGGACATTTATAGACATGGCCGTAGATCTTATTGTTACTATTCCCTACGAGGATTATGGCACGATATACTAAGTGTGATGCCTAGTCTCCACCTACTGTTAACTGTTTACTGTTTACGGAATTGTGAATTACTGTTTACTGAACCGTACTAAAGTACTATTGTTTACTAAATTGAAAACATTTTATGCAAATTATTACTGACCAAGAAATGCTTATTGAACTGTTACTGTATTGTGAAACTCACATGTTTATTGTACTGAAATGTTTCTACATGTTTACTGAACTGTTATCGTACCAATACTAAATTGTTTTACTATTACTACAAAGAGCACTGTACCGAACTGTTGCTGAAGTGTTTTACCGAATTGTTAATGTTTCAAAATGAACATTTTCTATTCTCTAAACCTATAAGGTTTATTGAAACCACTATTGTTTACTGAACTGTTACTGTTTAATGAAAACTATTACTGTTACTAAATTGTTACAACTGAATGTGATTACCAAATTAATGATTGTTAAAGTGAAATTGTTTACTGAATCGGTTAGTCACTGTTTTACTGAAGTGTTTAGTAAATCCTATTTCCACTGTTTTCCATACCTACATAGTACAGTCATTGAACTATTTTTATAACTGTTACTACTGTTGAATTTAAACTGTTTACTGTATTGTTTCTACTACCGTTACTATAAGTGTTTTCAAGTGTTTACTAAAGTGTTTAATTAAATGGTTTTATTACCATTTATTTATGAAAGTATTATTAAATGATTTTATATCAACAATTTATAAACTACTCAAAGAGCAGCCAAAATCCTCGGAAGATAATCACGTAGTCATTGGAAATACCCTGTAGATGTTAAAAATAAGGAGTGAGCAAACCATGACTTAGTAAAGGAATTGTATGTATTACTTGATATCACAACATTTACATGCAGTAAAATCATTATTTCTTATAGGTACACTAGGGACTGAAATAGGAAGGATACTATAGTCGGCTAGGGATTCAAATAGAGCATAGAAGGTATTTTGAAATACTTGTCTTGTCTTGGAACCTAGAAGCGACTATAGGGAGTAAGTATTGATTTTAAATTAAATCAGTTTTTCCATAACATTTCATGTTCATTTCAAATCAATACTTCAACATATAAAACATTTAATTGCATAATCTAATATTCAAATTAAATCATAAAAGAATATTAGATTAATATTTCCATTTCCTTTTGAAAACATATCACATATTACATATGTCATTGAAATCTCGTAAACAGTATCATACTCAATGTAGTACAGTAAACTGTGTAAAAGTCATCATTCATCTCATTTAAAACATATAAAAATTCATTTATCATTTACTATCATCATCCATTTAAATCATCATCTTTCATCTCATAAAAAATAGTGGAGACTAAGGTATCTCCCGATAAATATCATGCTATGAAAAACCCCAGAGGGTAGAAATCATCATATCAGATCTATGGCCATAGTCTACATTGTCGTCGATTGTACACTTATCAGGTGTCAACCAAGACTAAATACATATCACATGTCACATATCACATATCACATATCAGCATGATAAGGGGCCTATCAATCTCAAAAGCAGTGTTCTCATCATCATGTCACCTTTATGGAAATTAATAAGATAGGTAAAATCTTCAATCATTCTATAAAGGTTTTATTAAATCATATAGTGAATATTTATGGAAAATAATTTATAAAATATTCACTTTTCCACTTTTCACTTTATAAACCACTTCATATACTATAAAACATGTAGGAGGAATTTTCAGTAACCTCACTTTCAGTAAATCCAGTAACATGAATATTTAAATAATATTTTTTGGTATATTCATGTTTTATGAAAAATATAGAATATATCATTTTCAAGGCTAGGAAATCATCCAATTATGCATGAAAATATTTCATGAGATTTTTAGAAAATTTTCTAGAAAATTTCAGCACTATAACAGCTGCTAATACCCTAGCCTTCCTGCACTTTCAAACACAGTATAAAACCAGCCAACAGCCACAATTCCACAGTTTCCAAAGCATATCATTTCAAAAATATTCTTATAAAATTATTCATATCGAAATTATGCACTCAAGATACCCTCATAGACCACATACGCATCCCTTAGCTGTCTGATGTATATGACTCTTTCGAATGCACCACTCGTAAATCGTTACTCCTGGGCTGCACATAATTTCATCAAAAATATTAGCTCATCAAATACTTATTTTTGAGCTATTATTCATGTCTATATGCAACCACATTGAACATTGCAAATATTTTCTCAATATAAATTCTACTGGTAGTATAACATAACTTCTTCATTTTGCATCAGATTTTAAATCTGAGCATATCGACAGACTCCTTGTAATTTCTATAGTCTAAATGTACCCTTAAATCATCAAAATTAGCCCCCTTATGTGATCGAAATTGACATCCTCTATACTTTAATGATTTTCAACAATCTAATGGTATAGCCTTATTCTACTATGTTTAATCATTCATTTGGCACCTATTTTATGTATGAGACACAATAAATCCATAAGAAACCATGCTTGGCCTAGCACCCCTTTAATGGCAACATTTCATTTTGTTTCAATTAATCAAAACCAATGTCAAAAACATGTTCTACACACTTGAATTAAGCTTCTATACCATTAGATTTCCAAAAATCAAAATGCATAGTAAGTTACTTACCTTGACCGAATCTTTGACTCCTCTTATCTCAAAATTTTGTCATCTAATTGATAAACTATAGATATGGTTAGAAAGAGGAGGTTGAATAGGTCAATTTTGATAAAGACTACTTGGTGAGATTATGTTTGTGTAGGTAGTTTTTGAAAACTTTTATTTTTCTCTCTTTTTCCCTAATGGCGTGGAACCAAGCTTGAAGAAAGGGGAATAATGGCAAGCCATTAATCTGATGGGATTATAAAGAGGCTTCCAGAAGTGGGCAAAATGACCAAAGTGCCTCTAGTTTGCAAATTTTGGATAATTTTGCCCTTAAGGTTTCATAGTCGTAAAAACCATGTAATCATGCTCCAAAATTTCATATTCTAGCACCAATTACTCTTATTTAATATATCTTGATGATTAGAAGTGGTTTCGTTGACGCGCGATGCACGGATAGTGAGAAATTATGATTTTACCCTTGCAACCCACCAAGGAAATTTTTTGATTTAACAATCGATTCGATAAATCTCTTGACACTATCTTAAACTACTTTTCATGTAGAATAACATGGTGTTTTTACTTTGTCACAATTCATTTTAGTTTGGGTAAAATTTATGAAAATACTCTCAAGACGTAACTGTCATTTTCCAATTTGTTTGTCACTCTTCCAAGAATAGTACAAACAAGGTATTTTGGGTCTCAAATTTTCATAATATCATTATTACACCATTTATTCATTGTTTCTTCAGTCACACATATATATATATCTAGGCACAAAAATCTAGGTGGGGCCTACATCACTATTTACTTGAAATTTACAAATATATTCAAAAATAATTTAAAATTACATATAATACACGTGTACAGTACAAAATAATCGGTTCTTATAAAATCATGCTCAACCACATTCCGAGGGTTTCGGCCATTATAGGAACTCCATGAAAACATGTTGTTTCTTGGATGACAATGATGCCAAATTAAAGAGTGAGCATGAATGTATAGGAATGTAAGCTTAAATAGTTCAAAAACCATGAATTTGGCATGATGATGATTTCAGCCATGGCTAGAGGAGGTAGGATTGTGGCTGCATTTGATGAATTTAGGGTGCTATAATACTATAGAAATTATGAGGAGTCCATTGGTACAATCGGATTTAAAATCGAACTTAAAACGTATAAGTTATGTTTTAGCACCGTAGAATTTATACTGGTTTAATATTTTCAGTGTATAATGTGGCTGCAATTATTGAAAGAAATTAGTTTAAAATTTAAATTGAGGTTAATCAATATTGTTGGTTAATTTCTTTGCAACCTAGGAGAAGTGAATCAAGTGTGGTGCTATCGGTGAATTTGCCGAAGTTAGACAGGTAAGGAATGTGTGTGTAGACTATAGGGATATTATGGATGCATGGTTTCAATGTGAATAATTTTATGAGAATATTTTGGTACTTAATTGCCTTGGAAATTGTGCTAATTGTTGTTTTTGGCTAGATTGTGAACTGTGTTTTACGTGCAGAGAGGCTAGGTCAATAGCAGCCATTATGCTACCAAAGTTTCTTAGAAAATTTTATAAAAATATCATGAAATATTTTAAGTGCATAATTCAGTGATCCCTAGCCTTAGAAAACAAATATTTAATATTTTTCATAAAATGGTGATTTATCGAAAAATATTATTTAAATATTCATGTTATCAAATTTAATTAAAGTGAAGCTACTGATACCTTCCAATAAATGTTTTACAGTGTAATAGAAGGTTTATAAAATTTATTATTGCAGTGGGAATATTTTATAAATTGTTTTCAGTGTACTGTTCACTGTATTATATAACAACCTTTGTGGACTGACTAAAGATTTCATCTATTTTTATTAATTTCTATAAAGGTGATATTACCGTTTATATAGTATTTTGAGTCTATTAGGCCTCGTATCATGCTCACGTGTTACTATTAGTATTACTGTTTGTAACGTCCGGAATTATAGAATTCCGGACCAACTTTTTCTATTTAAAACACTTATTCACTTCTGATTTTTTGGTTTGCATTCGATGTCAGCGTAAACACACTCCACATTTTCTTTTTTGTCAACTCACTATACCATCAAACAAATATAAATAAATTAGAAATTTAAGGTATCTACAATATAATAATATTTATCCATACAATTTACATCCCACAATAAACTTTATATTCTTTCCATAAATACATTTGTTGTGCAATTAAATGTCTGAATATAAATATAAATATATACTTGTTCATTTGTTACTTTAAACTTCTAATAATTTCCTCAACAAGTCTGGAAGCATTGGTGACTCGTACATTGAAAAATTATCTGTGAGATAGAAGAGTAAAAGGGTAAGCTTTGGGGAAGCTCAGTAAGAAACATATGTGAAATTGTTGAAAATATTATGAAAATGTTTTAGAAACATATCATAAATTATTTCAATATATAACCCATCTATAATCCATATCTGAAAACACTGTTGTACATAGTAAACCGTTTTTGTAATAATAACCAGTTTACTGTCAGTAAATAGTTCAGTAAACAGTACAATAGCAATTTAGTATCAGTAAATAGTTTGGTATCCGTAAGCACTTGAGTACCAGTAAATAGTAAAATGCAATACTTATTTTTAATTCTATCATAAATTATTTCAATAAGAAAACAATTTATAAACCATATTTGAAAACACTGCAGTGATAAGTTTTGTAGTAGTAAGTAATTCACTATTAGTAAACAGTTTATCTATAAACAGTACGTTAAACAGTTCAATTATTAGTAAACAGTTCAGTAATAGTAAATAGTTCAATGACTGTAAACAATTCGGTAACAATAAACAGTTCAGTACCAGCAATAGTATAATAAACAATAAAGTAAGTGGAAACCAGGCATCACCCAAAGTACATCATGCTATAACAGTGGTCCCTGAAGGGAGTAACAGTAACAATAAACACATGAGACATATGGCCATAGTCTATGGGGTCCACAGTGTTCACTTGCCATGTGACAACTGGGATAGCTGATGACTTGGCAAGTCTATCAGCCATAGTAACACGTGACACGTAAGCATGATATGAGGCCTAACAATCTCAAAATAGTTTGTAAACTGTATAGTTTCCATAAAGGTAATCATTGGAAATCGCTTCACAATACATGTATGAAAATATATAGCTGGTATGAAAATATATAGCTGGTTCCGAAGTAAAATTTATAAAATATTTGTAATTCAATTTTCACTTCTGAAAATATTCCATTTCACTATAGATGGGTAAAAGGAACATGCTGGTACTCTTTCATGTGTAAAATTCAATAACATGAATAATTAGTTATTGTTTTTCAGTATATAAATTGTGTATAAACAGTAAATCTGAAGTCACTGCAGTAATATTTCAGCATCGATAAATAGTTCTGTTCCAGACCAGTGTAGTACACAATTTAGTACACAGTATAGTAAACATGGAACTTAAAAACACATTTGGTTATGTAATTAAATTATATTTCCCCCTTTAGGAAAATTGATGGGAAACGGTTAAGAATTGAATTTTTGAAAATTCCAAAAATATGTAAAACATTTATAAGTAACTTCTATATATTTTCCTTACCTCGAGTCCATGCAATATCTCTGTGTTCCTATTATCGCTTGTGTAATTCTATTTCCCAAAATTTTTACTCTGCACATTAATATCACCTTATATTTTATATGTCACATCCCGTATCTATATTATTTCACATTTTTCCACACATTTTATATGGTTAGGCTGTCTGCGATGTCTTTTTTTTCCTTTTTCTCTTAACAGTAAACACTAATAATTAATATTTATTTCTCTTTCATAAAAATATGTACTTATTAAAATTTGTTTACTATTTACATCCCTTGTTTAAGATACAATGAAGTAGTACTGTAAAAACATGTCCGAACTTATAAAATTAATGATTATACCCCCAGGATATAAGCTTACTGCCTCGGGGCACTCAATGTGCAGCCAACAATCCTCGGATACAAATCACGCAGTTACTAGAAGTACTCTGTAAATGTTAAAGTAAAAAGGTGAGCAAATCACGGCTCAGTAAGAGAATTATATGTAAAACTAGATATTCTAAAATCTATATGCAATAAAATCCTTATTTTCCTATAGGTGCTCTAAGGACCAAAATAGGAAGGATACTATAGTTGGCTAGAGATCAGGATGGAGTAAGGTAGGTATTTTGAAATACCTGTCTTGTCCCGGAACCTAAAAGCGACTATAGAGAGTAAATATTATTGTTGGAATCAATCGTTTTCCACTTCATTTCATACCCCTTTCAAAATAATGCTTTTATAAAATAAAGCATTTATATAAAATAAACTAATACTCATATATTCTTTAAAAAGAATATTAGTTTAAATAAATCATAATTCTCATTTAAACACATTGCACCTATCACTGTATAAATCATAAACAGTACGGTACTCCATGTAGTACAGTAAACTGTTAGAAATCGTTCTCCTTTTCATATAAAAACATATTCATATGCTTTTTCATTTAAACACATTTTCCATATCACATATTATTTCATATCTTATTAAAGTGGAGACTAAGACATCACCCAGAATATATCATGTTAGAGAGAAAATACCTCGTAAGGCAATAACAATCATGTCAGATCTATGACCATATTCTAAGGTAGTCCTCAGTCAATTACTGATCAGATGTCAACCGAAACTGAAATATATATCACATATCACATATCACATATTGACATGATATTGGGCCTAACAGTCTCAAAATAGTATTTTCATAATCATATCACCTTCATGGAAATAAGTAAAATTTGTAATTCTTAATCAGTCCATAAAGGATTTTATTAAATCATAAAGTGAATATTTATGGAAAATAATTTATAAAATATTCACTTTTCATCTTTTCATCTCATAAACCATATCATATACTATAAAACATGCAAGAGAAATATTCTGTATTCTCATTTTCAATAAAATTGGTAACATGAATATTTAAATGATATTTTTCGATATATTCATGTTTTATGAAAAATAATAAATTTCTCAATTTCAAGGCTAGGAAATCATCAAATCATGTAATTAAATATTTTCTAATACTTTTAGAAAATTTTCTAGAAATTTTCAGCAGCATAACGGCTGCTATTACCCTAGCCTTCCTCCAATTTAAACGCAGTTCTAATTTTCACATATAGCCTCAATTCCACAGATTTCCGTGAAATTCATTTGAAGAATATTCATAATAAATTATTTGCATAATAATTATGCATTCAAAATATCGCTACAGCTTACATACGCATCCCTTACCTGTGTAGCGTATTCGATCTCTTTATGCGCACCATACAAAATCTATTATTCCTAGGTTGCAAATGATTGCACCAAAATTATTAGCTTAATAAATACTTATTTTTAGGCTATTACTTATGTCTTTATGCAACCACATTAGACACTGCAATTATTTTTGCAATATAAATTCTACTGGTAGTATAACGTAACTTCTTCGTTTTATGTCAAAATTTAAATCTGAGCATACCGACAGACTCCTTGTAATTCTTACAGTCTAAATCTACCTTCAAACCATTAGAACAGCCACAAATCCCAGCCCCCTTGCCTTGGCCGAAAATCACCTCTTCCATTCTTTTATGATTTTCAACAATTTATTCTTAAAACCTTGTTTTACTAAGCTTAAGCATTATTTTGACACTTAAATCATGCATGGAATTCCATAAATTCCCCTAAATCCAAGCTTGGCTGAATGCTTCATCCATGGAAAATTTTTATTTTTCAAGTTTTAATTGAAACCATAACTAGAAATATAATCACTAGGCTAAAAGGAATAAATTCATGCCATTAGATTCAAGAAAAGCATAAGCATTGTGAAAGTACCGTGCTTGGCTGAATATGGTGTTAGCTTTAAATTGACATATATATTTTGAAATGACAAAAACTTAAGTAAGCTTTAATGTTTTAATTCATATTGTAAATTTGCCTTATCACACATGATTTTCTCAAATCATTTTAAGTGTTCATATCAAACATTAAGACCATATTTAATGATATATTCTTATTGGTCTTAATACTTTATAAAATGGTTTTGAATATTTTCATTAAGTAATGTTTTTCAAGAATATATTTAGAAAATTACTTAATAAATTTTTAGACTATGTTTTCATTTGAGAAAGTGAAGAAAAACTCCCACAAAAATGTCAAAATGTTTTGGGTTTGATTAGGATCAAAGGCCACATCATTTCTAACCCAAAAAGTGCAAGAAATCGCTCTCTAGAAGCATAGGATCGATCCCTTAAGGGAAGGGATCGATCCCCTTATGGCAGAATGGCTTCCCAACGCTGAAAAGGTCCCTCAAGCCAAGAATCAAGATTATGGACTGAAGGGATTGATCCTTTTTGTAACGACCCGTTACCGCATTTTTCACCTTATTTTACACAACTTATCCGGTTGGGCTGTCTGTGATACTTCACTTTACACTTAATGTTAAACAATTTTACATAACATTGTTTTTATTATACACATCCCCTATCAAATTAATTAGATAAGTAGTACTGTAGACATGTCTAAATACAGAGAATAAATGATCGTACCTTATATAAATCAGTCGGTCTGTCACATTATCCATTAGGTGCAGCCGTAATCCACAAATATTGGATCTCACAATCATCAAAACCTAAAATGTTAATATTGGGGAGTGAGCAAACCACGGCTTAGTAAGAGAGTTATATGTCACACTTGATATTCAGCTATCTATATGCTGAAAATAATTTTTTTTTCTTTAAAATCTTCCTAGCTGGCTCTAGGCTCACATGTAGGAAGGATACTACAGTCGGCTAGGGATCCAGATAGAGTAAGGCAAGTATTTTAAAATACCTGACTTGTTCCGGAACCTAGAAGCGACTGTAGAGAGTATTAAATCCATTTTTCTCAAAACGATATGACTTTCGTTTTTCCCACAGAGCAAACCACTTATTTCTTTTCACTTCAGTATCCTTTAAAACACGTGACAGTACAGTGATTTGTAAATATCCAATCATTAGATAATCACTTGTTTGATTATTTCTATCTTAGAAATAATTCTTATGTTATTCTTTTAGAATAAACATCTATTTCTCTTTTCAAATCAGTAATCGTATCGTACAGTTCTATAAAACAGTATATTCAGTATTCAGTAAAACAGTATCTCGATACGGTTCAATCAGTAACAGTAAACAGTAGCTACCAATTCAGTGAATAGTATACGGTAGCTTTCAGTTCAGTAAACAATAAATGGTAGCTTTCAGTTTAGTAAAACAGTAATCAGTGGCTACCATTTCAGTGCACAATACAGTTCTGTAAACACAGTATTTTGGTACGGTTTTTCATCAGTAAACAGTAACCAGTGATCAGTACAGTAAACAGTACAGTACAGTAAATAGGATTCTGTAAATCCTTTCAATACACAGTAATCAGTGTGTGAGACCAGGCATCAAATAAATCATGCTATCATCGTTCCCCCTCCCCCTTGCGAGAACAGAATTTACCGCTATTGGGGTGCACCCGTAGGCCATCGCCCCCACTGCTATCTCTGCTAGATCTATGGCCATAATCTATAGGTGGTCCTCGGGTCCACTTGCCAAGTGACCTCGAGACCGCTGATGACTTGGCGGGTCCATCAGCCCTGTGACGCCCTGAGGTGCACCCGTTAGTCCATCGACCCGAGCCACCGCCCCAGCTGGGTCACGCAATTACATGGATAATAATGCATGAACTCAGGCCTATAGTCTCAAAACAGTATAAACCGTACCATTGCCTTTATGGATTTTAAACATCGTAAATCAAATATCCATAAGGCTCACATGTAAACATAATCACCTTTATGAAATTTATAAAATAAATAACATTTTTCAAATTATTTCATAAAGGTATATATCATGTTTTTCATATGATGAAGACAGTTTGCAAAATCATCAGTGAAAGTATAGAAGGGCAAAACTGTCTTTTTCCACAGTAAAACAGATATGCACGCTTTTCCGTGCATTCAATAAAAAACATGGTTTTATAATTATCAAAATTTCAAACAAATCATTTTATAATTTATGAAAATAAATTATTTATTTTCTAACTTTAAATTCTCATCACTATGTTTTCTTCTAAAAACACGTGTAGAGACCTCTAGTCTCGAAATCATAGTTTTTTTTCATTTCTTAACCTTTATAGAAATTTTCATAACTAATTATTTCCATAATTAAAACCATAAAGGTTTTATATGAAATCAAGTGAATATTTAAGAATATTTATAAAAATATTCACTTCAGTCTCCTTTTCATTTTCATTTCGTTTCACGTGAAATATAACCTACCGGATCAATTTTCGGTAATTTCCTTTTCACCATTCTCGAAAACATGAATATTTTAGAATTAAATATCACTATATTCATGTTTTATAAAATTTACTTAATTTTTGGATTTTCGTACCCGAAAACCGATTCACGTGAAATCAAATCTTTTATTTTGGTTTTCGGTGATTTTCGGTAAATTTCAGTAATATTTCGATAATTTTTCGGTAGTATAACGGCTGCCGATTTGGCTAGCCTCTTGCACGGAAAATACAGTTTATATTTCTCAACTAGTATTTCACCACAATTTGAAATCGATAAATCACAACAAATTTCAAAACTAATCATTATAAATTGCATTTATAAATTAAATGCATAATTTAAAACATGGCCGAATATCCTTATAGGCGGCACATGTCTCCCTTACCTGTTTCGGGTCGGCGACTGCCTCTCGAAGGTCGCGCCCGTGTTCACCTCGCCCGATTCCATCGGCTCGGTTATCGAGGAAATTTTTCTGGAATTTAAATTCTAAATTTTAGAATTTTTCCATAATTATTCAAATTAATTACTCGAAAATAATTCCCGAATTTCTTACCGAATTTCTCGGATTTCTGAGTTTTTTGATATTTTTCGTAATTTTCGAAATTCTCCTTTTTTCTTCTCTTTTTCTTCTTTTCTTTCCTTTTTCTTTCTTTTCTTTTTCTTTTTCTTTTTCTTTTCCTTTTTCTTTTCTTTTTTCCTTTCCTTTTTACTGGCTCAGACCGGTTCCAGACCGGTCTCCTCCCATCGTCGCCGGTTCACCTCCGGTGGCCGGTTCTCCGGCGGCTCGGTGGCTCAACAGCTGGCCGGCGTCGAGGCGAAGCTGCCAGTGGTTTAGCTTGGCCTGAATCGGTGGCACGACGGCGGATCTACTCGGTTTGCCTCGGTTTCTTCTCTTCCTCCGTCGGCCTTCCTCCGCCGTCGGTAGCCTCACCAGTGGCCTCATCTTCCTTCCTCTCACCTTTACCGAGCTTCGGTTGGCGGTGGCGGTGCCAAGATCGGCTGGCACCGCCGTTTCCTCTTCTCTTCTCCTTTCTCGGCTTCCGCCAGTTTTTCCCTCTGTTTCTGTCGTTTTCTTTCCTTTTCCGTCGCCGGTCGTCTTCTCTTCCTCTCCTCGGTTCACCGGTGACGTCTCTCGACTCACCTCTTCCTCCCTTTGGCCGGTCGACGTGGTCGGCTTCTTCATCGGGGAAGATCGAGTTTCTCTCGATTCTTCCTCTGTTTTCTCCCTTTTTTTAATTACAATTATATATATATTACACTTATATTATATATATTATATATAATATTAATATTTTATATATAGTTAGTACTATATATATTTATATTATATATATAAATATATATATATTATGTATTAACAAAATACATATTTAGTGTGTATATATATATATATATATATTTGTTTACTTTAAATTACATAACATTTATATAAACATTTATATAAATGTAATACTACTATATATATTGTAATTTACAATATATATTTTCTTCCTCATTTTCTTATTTAATTTGGATTTCCATTTATCCAAATTAAATTTCCTTCTCTTCATTATTTTCCATAATTTCCAATTTATCTATTTTCTTCAATATTTATTTCTAATATTTGTAATTTCCAATAAAAGGAAAATTTACGGTTATCACATTCTCCCCACCTTAAGAAATTCGGTCCTCCGAATTTAACTTAAGTCCAAAGGTGGTACATGCCGTATACTTACGACTTTTGACCTCTAAGTCATCCTCCAAGTAATACTGCCAGTACACTTTCAACATCAAGTACTTTAGACCACTACATGCTGTCTTTCATCACATATGTCTATACTCCCGTAAGTTCATTTCTCAAATCGGGAGTTATTCATTTTCACTCTTTTCACATAAGAGTCCAAGCACAATATTTTTCATATCACAGTTGATCTATGCTGTTCATCATCCATCTTTCTCACTTAGTGCCAAGTCAATATAGTTTAAAACTATCAATTATACATGTCAATCAGTTATATGTAATTGTCCCAGTAGCTTATACATCTCATGCATACACTCTCTCAATATCATGGAGCGTTTACATCTCACGCTCATAAATGTATACATCAGTATGGAGCGGTGTCACCAGTACACTTGGGATCTCAAAGCCCTTTGCTATCTCTCATTAGCATATGGCAACTCAGAGATTCCCAGCTCATGTCATGCTCACTGGAACTGTACATATACATTTCCACTTTTCACACTCATACTTCGACTAAGGCACTAGAGAATTTAAGAGTCGAATAATGGAAAGTGATTTTATTTAGATCATCAGTCTTTAATCACTTCCATATCATTATTTCTCTTTTGGACTCTTTATTGTCCACAATATTCATTTTCTCTTTTATTTCATTAAGGCTGCATTTCACTTGCAGACTTTACTATTGATCATCTCTTACAATCATAAATCATGAGACTATCATGTTCTCTTCATGTAGTATGGTAATTCGATTATTGGATCCTCAATTATCCATTTAATCACCACATTATCCATATAGTTCCACCATTTATCATTTCAAGGTGGTTATGTGTATGTATAACACTTTTCTATTTAGATACTAGCAGTAAACATATCAATTATCTTACTCCATTGAGTACCATTTCTTTCACTGATCAAATTTGGCTTGATTTTACATCTAACCACTATCATGTGATAGCTAACACAAGTCACTTTTCAGTTTTACCTTTGGGAACTGTTTCATATTGATGTTCCCTTCTCATTATGCAATTTATTTCCTTATTCCACTTTCATTTTCGTTTTCATATTTCCACTTTTATCTTTTCATATTTTTACTCTCATCCTTTTAGTCGGTTTTCTCAATTGGTATGGTACTATACTGCTAAGATCTTTTAACTTCTTGCATACCATCTTCTCTTCCCACTTATCTATTTACCGACTTTAGTTTCTTTCTCCTCAGTATACATTTAAATCAATGAACTGATCATTTATGTGCTGATAGTATCCTTTCTCATACTAATATCAGTCGTTAAGATCTTGTTCAATTTCGACAGAAAAGTTCACTAAAATCCAACTTGGATTATTCTGCCTATAATTCAGCTTTATTTCATCAATTTCTCTGTCAAATCAATCAAATCCAACCTCTGTTGGTCTATTCTGACTCCCAGTAAAATTTTAGAGGTAGAGGTATTTTGGTCATTTTTGGCCAAAAATTTTCTCTCTCTTCAAATTACCCTCAATCGGTGATCTTAAAGTCTATTTAATGATGATATTTCATTCCCCTCCTTTGTATCATCACTTTCAGGTCTCAGTTCGATTCGGACAAAAAAGTACTAGTGGGGCCCTCACCGAGTCCTTTACTGATCCTTACCGAACCGGCCTTCATTTAGATTATAAGATCATCACTATCGAATAATTCTGAGCCTATTTATTTCTTTTTAACATTCTTAATTTAGAAAGTCTCACTCCCTTCAAATTATTTTTCTCAATTTACAATCATTTATTTTCTCTATGTATTCAGACGACACAGTACTACCGGGGATGTTTTAACACTTTTCCTTCCAAAGTATCCACAGACATCAGGCCAACCATGCTCTGATACCATTAAAACTGTAACGACCCGTTACCGCATTTTTCACCTTATTTTACACAACTTATCCGGTTGGGCTGTCTGTGATACTTCACTTTACACTTAATGTTAAACAATTTTACATAACATTGTTTTTATTATACACATCCCCTATCTTAATTAATTAGATAAGTAGTACTGTAGACATGTCTAAATACAGAGAATAAATGATCGTACCTTATATAAATCAGTCGGTCTGTCACATTATCCATTAGGTGCAGCCGTAATCCACAAATATTGGATCTCACAATCATCAAAACCTGAAATGTTAATATTGGGGAGTGAGCAAACCACGGCTCAGTAAGAGAGTTATATGTCACACTTGATATTCAGCTATCTATATGCTGAAAATAATTTTTTTTCTTTAAAATCTTCCTAGCTGGCTCTAGGCTCACATGTAGGAAGGATACTACAGTCGGCTAGGGATCCAGATAGAGTAAGGCAGGTATTTTAAAATACCTGACTTGTTCCGGAACCTAGAAGCAACTGTAGAGAGTATTAAATCCATTTTTCTCAAAACAATATGACTTTCGTTTTTCCCACAGAGCAAACCACTTATTTCTTTTCACTTCAGTATCCTTTAAAACACGTGACAATACAGTGATTTGTAAATATCCAATCATTAGATAATCACTTGTTTGATTATTTCTATCTTAGAAATAATTCTTATGTTATTCTTTTAGAATAAACATCTATTTCTCTTTTCAAATCAGTAACCGTATCGTACAGTTCAATAAAACAGTATATTCAGTATTCAGTAAAACAGTATCTCGATACGGTTCAGTCAGTAACAGTAAACAGTAGCTACCAATTCAGTGAATAGTATACGGTAGCTTTCAGTTCAGTAAACAATAAATGGTAGCTTTCAGTTTAGTAAAACAGTAATCAGTGGCTACCATTTCAGTGCACAATACAGTTCTGTAAACACAGTATTTTAGTACGATTTTTCATCAGTAAACAGTAACCAGTGATCAGTACAGTAAACAGTACAGTACAGTAAATAGGATTCTGTAAATCCTTTCAATACACAGTAATCAGTGTGTGAGACCAGGCATCAAATAAATCATGCTATCATCGTTCCCCCTCCCCCTTGCGAGAACGAAATTTACCGCTATTGGGGTGCACCCGTAGGCCATCGCCCCTCACTGCTATCTCTGCTAGATCTATGGCCATAATCTATAGGTGGTCCTCGGGTCCACTTGCCAAGTGACCTCGAGACCGCTGATGACTTGGCGGGTCCATCAGCCCTGTGGCGCCCTGAGGTGCACCCGTTAGTCCATCGACCCGAGCCACCGCCCCAGCTGGGTCACGCAATTACATGGATAATAATGCATGAACTCAGGCCTATAGTCTCAAAACAGTATAAACCGTACCATAGTCTTTATGGATTTTAAACATCGTAAATCAAATATCCATAAGGCTCACATGTAAACATAATCACCTTTATGAAATTTATAAAATAAATAACATTTTTCAAATTATTTCATAAAGGTATATATCATGTTTTTCATACGATGAAGACAGTTTGCAAAATCATCAGTGAAAGTATAGAAGGGCAAAACTGTCTTTTTCCACAGTAAAACAGATATGCACGCTTTTCCGTGCATTCAATAGAAAACATGGTTTTATAATTATCAAAATTTCAAACAAATCATTTTTATAATTTATGAAAATAAATTATTTATTTTCTAACTTTAAATTCTCATCACCATGTTTTCTTCTAAAAACACGTGTAGAGACCTCTAGTCTCGAAATCATAGTTTTTCTTCATTTCTTAACCTTTATAGAAATTTTCATAATTAATTATTTCCATAATTAAAACCATAAAGGTTTTATATGAAATCAAGTGAATATTTAAGAATATTTATAAAAATATTCACTTCAGTCTCCTTTTCATTTTCAGTTCGTTTCACGTGAAATATCACCTACCGGATCAATTTTCGGTGATTTCCTTTTCACCATTCTCGAAAACATGAATATTTTAGAATTAAATATCACTATATTCATGTTTTATGAAATTTACTTAATTTCTCAATTTTCGTACCCGAAAACCGATTCACGTGAAATCAAATCTTTTATTTTGGTTTTCGGTAAATTTCAGTAATTTTTCGATAATTTTTCGACAGTATAACGGCTGCCAATTTGGCTAGCCTCCTGCACAAAAAATACAGTTTATATTTCTCAACTGGTATTTCACCACAATTTGAAATCGATAAATCACAACAAATTTCAAAACTAATCATTATAAATTGCCTTTATAAATTAAATGCATAATTTAAAATATGGCCGAATATCCTTACAGGAGGCACATATCTCCCTTACTTGTTTCGGGTCGGCGACTGCCTCTCGAAGGTCACGCCCGTGTTCACCTCGCCCAATTCGATCGACTCGGTTATCGAGAAAATTTTTCTGGAATTTAAATTCTAAATTTTAGAATTTTTCCATAATTATTCAAATTAATTACTCGAAAATAATTCCAGAATTTCTTACTGAATTTCTCGGATTTCTGAGTTTTTCGAGATTTTTCGTAATTTCCGAAATTCTCCTTTTTTCCTCTCTTTTTCTGCTTTTCTTTCCTTTCTCTTTCTTTTTCCTTTTTCTTTTTTCATTTTTCTTTTCTTTTTTCCTTTCCTTTTTCCTGGCTTAGACCGGTCTCCTCCCATCGTCGCTGGTTCACCTCCGGCGGCCAGTTCTCCGGCGGCTCGGTGGCTCAGCAGCTGGCCGGCGTCGAGGCGAAGCTGCCGATGGTCTTAGCTTGGCCTGAATCGGTGGCACGGTGACGGATCTACTCGATTTGCCTCGGTTTCTTCTCTTCCTCCGTCGGCCTTCCTCCGCCGTCGGTAGCCTCACCGGTGGCCTCCTCTTCCTTCCTCTCACCTTTGCCGAGCTTCGACTGGCGGTGGCGGTGCCAAGACCGGCCGACACCGTCGTTTCCTCTTCTCTTCTCCTTTCTCGGCTTCCGCCAGGTTTTCCCTCTGTTTCCGTCGTTTTCTTTCCTTTTCCGTCGCCGGTCGTCTTCTCTTCCTCTCCTCGGTTCACCGGCGACGTCTCTCGACTCACCTCTTCCTCCCTTTGGCCGGCCGACGTGGTCGGCTTCTTCATCGGGGAAGATCGGGTTTCTCCCGATTCTTCCTCTGTTTTCTCCCTTTTTTTAAAATTACAATTATATATATATATATATTACACTTATATTATATATATATATTATATATAATATTAGTATTTTATATATAGTTAGTACTATATATATTTATATTATATATATAAATGTATATATATATTATGTATTAACAAAATACATATTTAGTGTATATATATATATTTGTTTACTTTAAATTACATAACATTTATATAAACATTTATATAAATGTAATACTACTATATATATTGTATTTACAATATATATTTTCTTCCTCATTTTCTTATTTAATTTGGATTTCCATTTATCCAAATTAAATTTCCTTCTCTTCATTATTTTCCATAATTTCCAATTTATCTATTTTCTTCAATATTTATTTCTAATATTTGTAATTTCCAATAAATGAAAAATTTACGGTTATCACATTTTCGGCATGGGATCGATCCCTCGGGACGAAAAAGTGATGTAACGGCTAGTTTTGTGAGACACAATGGCTATATTCGTTTTTGGCTCTACCTAACGGCTCAAAAATTTTATTCTTCATCTTCTTCATATTCCTCAAGCCTCAACAACAATTCAAGAGCTAAAAAGTCTTCATCTTCCATCATTCACACATTCCTTGTGTTGTATAGCATTCTTGTATAGGCTTTTACTTGTGCTTAATCTTTGTAATCACTTGCCTATCTAGAGGCCTTTCTTTGATTACATTCCTTGTAAACACCTTGTAAAGGAGAGGTTTCTATTTGGCCTAAGAAAAAGAAGGAGGTTTCTCTTTAGCCTAGAAAAAGAGGGAGAATAGGTTTCTCTTGAGCCTAGAAAAAGAGAGAGGTTTCTCTTGAGCCTGCAAAAAGAAGGATTGTAAAGACAAATTCAAGTTAGTGAATTTAGGGAAAATCCTTAGGAGCGTCTCAAGGTAGAGGACGTAGGCAAGGTTGCCGAACCTCTATAAATCGCTTGTGTAAATCTCTTTTTCCCTACTTTCTTTACTTATTTGCAATTATATTGTATTTATTTCATTGAACTTGAATTGCATGCTTGAGTAGCCTAGAGAACTTAGAAAACTCCAACATAGGCTAGAGAATTTAGAAGAATCAAAAAAGAACCTAAGGTTAGTGAAAAACCGATTCACCCCCCTCTCGGTTAAGTCTATAGAGCCAACAATTGGTATCAGAGCTTGGGCTCTTGTGTTAGGATTAAACCCCTAAGAGTTAAACGATCCTTAGAATGGCTCAATTCACCTTAGAAAACTCTCGTTTGATGGCGCTTGATGATGATTTTGAGAGTAACTCATAAAATTTAGAAGAAAATTCATTTGATGAGCTTCAAGATACATTTAATGAGTTAAGTGATGAATATAAATCAATGCATGCAAGATATAGGAAAAAGTTAAATATACTTAGACAAGAGAATGAAATTTTGGTAAATACTAAATTTGAGTTGGAGGAAAAAGTAAAAGATCTTGGCTCAAGGAATGAAGAACTAAACAAGGTAAAATTAGAGCTAGAAAAGAAATTGAAGACATTGTAGATAAAGTAGCAAATCCTAGCTCCTTGACTATTGAGGATGAAAAGGAGAAACCTAGCTCTAGTAAATATAATGACCATTCTTATGATGATTTACAAAATGCTTTTGATGAGCTAGCTAGTGAATTTGAATGCATGAACTCAAAATACAAGAAAATGATTATAAAATTAAAAATGGAAAATGATGAGTTATTGAATGCTAAGTTAGAATTTGAAAGGAAATTAAAAGAAGCAAATTTAGAAATTGATGAAGTTAAGAAAAAGAACATAAATTTGCATAACTCATTTTCTAGGTTTTATATGGGTCAACAAAAATTAGATCATATGCTTGAGACCCAAAGAGCTTTCTTTGATAAAGATGGGTTAAGCTATAATGAAAAACAAAAGAAACTCATCTTAAAAATTTTCTAGTGAGCAAAAATACTATACATGATACATCTCTCACATGCTCACTATGCAATAGGATAAGCCACACCTCACAAGCATGCACTTTTAGAAAAACCACATTTAGAGGAAGAGTAGTTAGAAAAATGTGGTTGCCAAAGCATGCTGTAAATAATGATGAATTGTGCTTGAAATGGATCCCAAAAGAATCAAAAATTATTTGCATTAACTCTCATGGACCCAAGAAAATTTGGGTACCAAAGCATGCATAAATTTGTTTATTGTAAGAGTGTTAGAGCATGGGAATACAATGGAACAATGGAGTTTAAATGCTCAACACATCCTCATGGAGTTGCTTATGCCAATAAGAAAGAGAAAGAGATTGGAGATCCATTCTTAGCAAGGTGACAACAATTTCTCAAAGAAGGACTAATGGTGGATCCAACAAATCATGGCAAAGCACTCTCAAGTAAAGGAGTTTTGTAAGCTTAATTCCTTACTCCTTAAACTTTTTATTTGATTATTTGTGCTTTGATGGTATGGCTGTTGATGATCTTTGATGCTTTATGAGTTGAATGAATCAATAATAGGCATGATAAATGATTTTAGATTATTTGATAGATAGTTCTTGAGGCATTGAATGATTGAATGAAAAACACGTTTAAATGATTTTGAAATGATTTCTATAATTTGAGCAAGTTTGCAATGTAATGATAATATATTCTCTTGCTCTAAAATGTCAAATGTGTCATACATGCAAAATGCCTTATCATGAGCATCAATGAGAAACTTGCATGTTTGAAACTATGGCATGATGTTCACAAGTTGTATGACTTAATGGTATATGTGCTTAAATTCTATGTGAAAATGTTTGTTTTGACATATTTGTGTTTTCCAATGCATTGGTTTAGCAAAAATATGCATAACTTTCAAAATGACCTCATTTGAGACCAAAAATGCATTTATTGGTGAAAATCCTTCCAAAATTGCAAAATCTATTGTTAAATGGTTTTTCATTCATACAAGTCCAAAATCATGTTTCAAAAATGTTTAAACCTTTACTTGGACTTAAAATACTCAAAAACGAAGTTTTGGCACCTCAAATGTTGGATTTTCTGTAAAAAAATCTACAGAAATTGGATGAGGGATCGATCCCTCAACATCCAAGATCGATCCTCCTTGAGCAAAATGCAGAATTTGTGCATTCTGGACCTAAGGGATCGATCCCCCTCCTCTTAGGATCGATCCCCCCAAGCCAAAATGGCTTTTCTACACGTTTTGAGCCGAATTTGAGAAGGATTTTTCACTTTCTTGATATCCTCTTCCTTCTCAACTTAAAATCCAATATTTTAACTTCTGTTTGAAGATCTTTACAATATGAAAATTCATTTTTCATTGATATCATGCCTCAACTCCATCAATTTGTATTATTTCCAACAATTGGTATCACTTTCAACAATCAATATCACTTTTCATTGAGCTCACAAGTGCAAAATCATTTTTCTTATTGAAGACATTCATGAATTGCATAAATCTTGAAATATATTTTCTAATGAATGCTTAAACATAATTTTGAGAATTATTTCAATGCTTTGTGTGTATATTTGAGAATTTGATGAACTTGTGCATAATGAATATTCTTGATACTTCTTGTTCATCTTAGTCAAGCATGCTTATAGGATTATGTTTCTTAGCTTGACTCAACTACTCCACACTAGGTTTCATGATAATTATACATCTAGTGGAAGATGAATAGTTAAGGTCATATACTTTAATGATAAACTAATTAAAAGTTGACCTTAAGGATTGATTTCAAATGTAAATTCAACAATTGGAATAAAGTCATAATTTTCCTTGGCCTATAATTTGTGATGATAAATGAATCCTAAATGTTGAATTGTATGAAAATTTTTCATCCATGAACTTAAATTCTTTTTATGGCCAAATTATTAAAGAACTTGGGCCTTAATGACAACATCAACATTCAAGGATAAATGCAAACTTGAACAAATGCATTTTGATTGATATCCATGCATGGATTCTTGATTGTTTTGATGTTGAACTTACATGCTTACTTGAGTTGAATCAATAATCATGCCTATGAGATGAGAATAGTTACTTTCATGATATTATGTGCTTGACTTCACTCATAGATTATGGATTTTATTGTTAAAATATACTTAAGTATGATATTGATTTATTTAGGCATATCCATTTTAGTTAAAATAGCATATACCCTCTAGAACCTTAAATGATGAAAACAATTAGGGATATGGCTATTAAATGATTAAGAAGAAAATTTTGAACCTTTCCTTGCTCATATTTGGTTAAGGACTTGAATTGGAAAATGAGCATAGGATTTTTGTGCTTAAAACCATGGAAGAAAATGTGTTTGCTTGAATAGCTTGACTTTTTGAATCTTCCATATTGTATAATTTTGTGAATATGAATATGGATTAATACTTTATGATAGTGTAACGACCCGTTACCTCATTTTCACCTTATTTTACACAATTCATCCGGTTGGGCTGTCTGTGATACTTCACTTTTACTAACTGTTAAACAAATTTACATAACATTGTTTATATTATACACATCCCCTATCTTAGTTAATCAGATAAGTAGTATGCAGACATGTCTAAATACAAAAATAAATGATCGTACCTCATATAAATCAGTCGATCTTTCACATTGTCCTTTGTGTACAGCCGTGATCCACAATCAATTGATCTCACAATCTTTAAAACCTGAAATGTTTAAAATTAAGGGGTGAGCAAACCACGGCTCAGTAAGAGAGTTATATGTCACACTTGATATTCAGCTATCTATATGCTGAAAATTTTTTTTTTTCATTTTCTTTAAAATCTTCCTGGCTGGCTCTAGGCTCACATGTAGGAAGGATACTACAGTCGGCTAGGATCCAATAGAGTAAGGCAGGTATTTTAAAATACCTGACTTGTTCCAGAACCTAGAAGCAACTGTAGAGAGTACTAATTCCGTTGTTTTCAAAACGATAAACTTTTCGTTTTTCCACAGAGTAAACCACTTATTTCTTTTCACATTCAGTATACTTTAAAACACGTGATAGTTCAGTAGTAAAACAATGGTTTACTTCTCTACTCTTCAGTACAATAAAACACGTGACAGTATAGTGATTTTTAAATATCCAATCATTGGATAGTTACTTCTTCGATTATTTCTTTCTTAGAAATAATTCTTATGTTATTCTTTTAGAATAATCATTTATTTCTCTTTTCAAATTAGTAATCGTATCGTACAGTTTAGTAAAACAGTATATTCAGTATTTAGTAAAACAGTATCTCGATACGGTTCAGTAAGTAACAGTAAACAGTAGCTACCAATTCAGTAAATAGTATACGGTAGCTTTCAGTTCAGTAAACAGTAAATGGTAGCTTTCAGTTCAGTAAAACAATAATCGATGGCTACCATTTCAATATACAGTACAGTTCTGTTAACAGTAACTAGTAACTTTTTCTTCAGTAAAACAGTAATCAGCGGCTACAATTTCAGTAAACAGTACAGTTCAGTAAACAGTGTTTTGGTATGGTTTTTCATCAGTAAACAGTAATCAGTACAGTAAATAGGATTCCGTAAATACTTTCAGTAAACAGTAATCAGTATGTGAGACTAGGCATCACCCTACAATTAAATCATGCTATCTCGTCCACTAGGGACACAGTAACAGTAATGAGATCTATGGCCATGATCTATAATATGTCCTCGGTGTACGCTTGCTAGGCGACAATCCAGGATGCTGATGACTAGTTGGTCAATCAGCCACGTGACAGTAACAGTATATGTGATGCATGAAGCTCGGGGCCTAAGTCTCAAAACAATGTAAACCGTACCATAGCCTTTATGGATTTTAAACACGATAAATCAAATTATTTCACACATATCCATAAGGCTCACATGTAAATATCATCACCTTTATGAAATTTATAAAATAATTAACATTTTTCAAAACAATTCATAAAGGTATAAATCATGTTTTCCATACGGTGAAAACAGTCTGCAAAATCATCACTGTAAAAATAGAAGGGCAAAACTGTCCTTTTTCACCGTAAAACACATATGCACGCTTTCCCGTGCTTTTTATCCAAAACATGGTTTTCAAAGAAATCGGGATTCAAATCAAATATTTTCATAATTTATGTAAAAATAAATTATTTACTTTCCAAATTCAAAATCCCTTAACCATGTTTTCTTCTAGAAACATGTGTAGAGACCTCTAATCTCGAAATCATGGTTTTCCATCATTTCTTAACCTTTATGGAATTTTCATACTTATTTGTTTCCATAATTAAAACCATAAAGGTTTTATATGAAATCAAGTGAATATTTAAGAATATTTATAAAAATATTCACTTTAGTCTCTTTTTCATTTTCATCTCATTTCACGTGAAATATCACCTACCGGGTGAATTTTCGATGATTTCCTTTTCACCATTCTCGAAAACATGAATATTTTAAAATTAAATATCACTATATTCATGTTTTATGAAATTTACTTAATTTCTCGATTTTCGTACACGAAAATCGATTCACGTACCCGAAAATCGATTCACGTGAAATCAAATCTTTTATTTTGGTTTTCGGTGATTTTCGATAAATTTCAGTAATTTTTCAAAAATTTTTCGGCAGTATAACGGCTGCCAATTTGGCTAGCCTCCTGCACGAAAAATACAGTTTATATTTCGCAACTGGTATTTCACCACAATTTGAAACCGATAAATCACCACAATTTTCAAAAACTAATCATTATAAATTGCATTTATAAATTAAATGCATAATTTAAAACATGTGGCCGAATATCCTTACAGGCGGCACATGTCTCCCTTACCTGTTTCAGATCGGCGACTGACTCTCGAAGGTCGGGCCCGTGTTCACCTCGCCCGATTCCATCGGCTTGGTCATCGAGGATATTTTCTGAAAATTAAATTCTAAAATTTAAAATTTTTCCATAATTATTTAAATAAATAAATTATTTAAATAATTAATACTTTCCGAGATTTCTTACCGATTCCCGTAATTCTCGGGATTTCCCGTAATTTACGAATTCTCGAGAATTTTTCAAATTCTCGAAATTCCTTTTCTTTTCTCTTTCTTCTTTTTCTTCCTTCTTTCTTTTTCTCTTTTCTTTTCTTTTCTTTTTCTTTTTCCTTTTTCTTTTCTTTTTCTTTTTCCTTTTTTCCTTGGTCTGACCGGTTCAGACCAGTCAGACCGGCTCTACCTTCCTCACCGCCGGTTCTCCTCCGGTGGCCGGTTCTTCGGCGGTTCGGTGGCTCAGCAGCTAGCCAGCGTTGAGACGAACTTGCCGGTGGCCTCAGCTCGACCTGGATCGGCGGCACGGGGCGGATCTACTCTGTTTTGCCTTGGTTTCTTCTCCTCCTCCGTCGGCCCTCCTCCGCCATTCCCCGCCTCACCGGTGGCTTCCCACGTCTTCCTCTTCCTCCGACGAAGCTTCGATTGCAGTGGCAGCGACCGGTTTGGTCGGCACCGCCACTTTCTCTTCTCTTCTCCTTCTCGGCTTCTGCTGGGTTTCGGCCTCTGTTTCTTTCTTTTCGACGCCGGCAACCTCTCCCTTCTTCTGGCCGGTGGTGTTCTCTACCTCTCCCTGGCCTCCTCTCTCCGACGGCGGCACTGGTTGCTGCCGTCGGTCCCTTCTGTTTTGGGAAGGGATTAGGCTCTGTCCCAATTCCTTCTCTTCTTTTTTTTTATTTTATTTTCTAATTTAATTATATACATATAATCTATACTATATATATATATATATATATATATTATACTTATAATATAACATATATTATATTTATATTATATATATATATATATATAATACATATATAATATTATTATTATTATATATAGTATAGTACTATATATATTATGTATTAACAAAATACATATTTAGTATATATATGTTTATATATATGTATATATTTGTTCAATTTAAATTACATAACACTTATATAATATATAATTATATAAACATATTTCCTATTTTCTTTTCTCATTTTCTTATTTAATTTGGATTTCATTTATCCAAATTAATTTTCTCCTTTCCTTATTTTCCGAATTTCCGATTTAACTTTTCTTCACTCGAATTTCCACCATCCGTTCCTTTCTCAATTCTATTTATTTATTTCACCAATATCCCGTTCTCACAATTTTATTTATTTATTTATTTCTAAAATTTATTTTCTCTAATATTTATTTCCAATAAATGGAAAATTTACGGTTATCACAGATAGTATGCTAATGTTTAATTAATCCATATGCATATTTGATGATGTGTGATTGTGTTCTTGCATATTTAGAATGATTATTTTTCTTAACATGAATACACTACAAATAAATATTGGATTCATGCAAAATGTGTAAGTCAACCATTAGTAACAATTGGTATCATTGGTAACCATATTTTCAACAATTGGTATGAGCTTTAAATTGACAATTCTTCTTGTGCTCTTTAGTTTGAAATGAAAAATAGAGAAGAATTCATTTAGGATATTTTTGCATGAAACTCTTGTGTGCTAGAATTTATGGATAATTGATATATGTATTAATTCTAAGCACATTCTTTCTTAAAAGTGATTTATGAGCTCATGCATATGATAGGTCATCTAATTTCAGCTCATAATCATGATGCTTTGCCATGCACCTTAGTTGGACTTTAGAGAACAATTGATATACTTAGGTGCTTAATAGGATTGAATTAAGCAAGTTATAGAACATAGTAGAAAATTTAGAAACAACTTGCTTAATCTCTTACCAATTGGGAACTTCTTGCAAAACTATTTATAAACAATTGGTATAGAATCATAAGTCATATTTTTTGCATGAATTTTTCATACTCTTTGTGGATATTGACTTATTTATTTGTGCTATGAGTCCCATGTACTAATCTTTTTCTTGTTGGATGGAGCACATTTTGTCTCTTCTCACATAGCCATAATTTTAGGGGGAGCATACTTTTTATTTTTCCTTCTTTTTGCTATGACAAAAAGGGGGAGAGATATTAAGATATTAAGGGGGAGAGATAATGAGGAAGAAATAGTTTGAAAATCTCTTTTGGAGAATTCTCTTCAAACCTTGCTTACATTAAGGGGGAGCTTATAAAATCCTGGTTTATTTGAGGGGGAGTATTTTATCAAAGAATTTTCAAAGAAAATTTACCTTAAGTTTTGTCATATCAAAAAGGGGGAGATTGTTAGCTTTAAATTGACATATATATATTTTGAAATGACAAAAACTTAAGTAAGCTTTAATATTTTAATTCATATTGTAAATTTGTCTTATCACACATGATTTTCTCAAATCATTTTAAGTGGTCATATCAAACATTAAGACCATAATTTAATGATATATTCTTATTGGTCTTAATACTTTATAAAATGGTTTTGAATATTTTCATTAAGTAATGTTTTTCAAGAATATATTTAGAAAATTACTTAATAAATTTTTAAATTATGTTTTCATTTGAGAAAGTCAAGAAAAACTCCCACAAAAATGTCAAAATGTTTTGGGTTGGATTAGGAACAAAGGCCACATCATTTCTAACCCAAAAAGTGCAGGAAATCGCTCTCTGGAAGCATAGGATCGATCCCCTAAGGGAAGGGATCGATCCCTTCATGGCAGAATGGCTTCCCAACGCTGAAAAGGTCCCTCAAGCCAAGAATCAAGATTCTGGACTAAAGGGATCGATCCTTTTGGGCATGGGATCGATCCTTCGGGACGAAAAAGTGATGTAACGGCTAGTTTTGTGAGACACAACGGCTATATTCGTTTTTGGCTCCACCCAACTGCCGGAATCCATCCAAGGGACTATAATTAGAGGCTTAGAAGCTGAAGGAACCAAGAGGAACTGCTCAGAAATTCTATTCTTCATCTTCTTCATATTCCTCAAGCCTCAACAACAATTCAAGAGCTAAAAAGTCTTCATCTTCCATCATTCACACATTCCTTGTGTTGCATAGCACAATTCTTGTATAGGCTTTTACTTGTGCTTAATCTTTGTAATCACTTGCCTATCTAGAGGCCTTTCTCTGATTACATTCCTTGTAAACACCTTGTAAAGGAGAGGTTTCTCTTTAGCCTAAGAAAAAGAGGGAGGTTTCTCTTGAGCTTAAAAAAAAGGGAGAAGAGGTTTCTCTTGAGCCTAGAAAAAGAGAGGTTTCTCTTGAGCTTGCAAAAAGAGGGATTGTAAAGACAAATTCAAGTTAGTGAATTTAGGGAAAATCCTTGGGAGCATCTCAAGGTAAAGGACGTAGGCAAGGTTGCCGAACCTCTATAAATCGCTTGTGTAAATCTCTTTTTCCCTACTCTCTTTACTTGCAATTTTATTGTGTCTATTTCATTGAACTTGAATTGCATGCTTGAGTAGCCTAGAAACTTAGAAAACTCCAACGTAGGCTAGAGAATTTAGAAGAATTGAAAAACGAACCTCAGGTTAGTGAAAAACTTATTCACCCCCCTCTCGGTTAAGCCTATAGAGCCAACATATGGGGAGCCTCCTTTCTTCTTGTATAATGCCTCATAGGATGAAATGTTAGTGTAGGATTGTGTTGGCTCTATAGGCTATACCGAGAGGGGAGTGAATCGGTTTTTAACTACCCTTAATCTCGTTTTGCAATTCTTCTAAATTCTCTAGCCTATTTAATTATTTTCTAAGTTCTCTAAGCTAAGCAAGCATGCAATCCAAGTTCAATGCAATAAACATAATATAATTGCAAGTAAATAAAGAGTAGGGAGAGAGAGATTTACACAATTGATTTATAGAGGTTCGGCTACCTTGTCTACGTCCTCTACCTTGAAACGCTCCCAAGGATTTTCCCAAATTCACTATTCTTGAATTTGTTACACTCCCTCTTTTTCTAGGCTAAATAGAAACCTCTCTCTTTTTCTAGGCTCAAGAGAAACCTCCCTCTTTTTCTTAGGCTAAAGAGTAACCTCCCTCTTTTTCTTAGCCTAAAGAGAAACCTCCCTCTTTTTCTTAGGCTAAAGAGTAACCTCCCTCTTTTTCTTAGGCTAAAGAGAAACCTCCCTTTTTACAAGGAATAAGTGTGTTTACAAATTGTGTAATCAAAGAAGGGCCTCTAGATAGGCAAGTGATTACAATGTTTAAGCACAAGGAAAGAGCCTATACAAGATTTGTGCTATTCTATACAAAGAATATGAGAATGATGGAAGATGAAGACTTTGTAGCTCTTGATTTGTTGTTGAGGATTGAGGAAAATGAAGAAGATGATGAATAGAATTTTTGAGCAGTTCCTCTTCCTTTCTTTAGCTTTTAAGCCTTTATTTATAGTCCCTTGGATGTATTCTAGCCGTTGGGTGGAGCCAAAACTTGAATATGACCGTTGTCTCACAAAAACTAGCCATTACAGGCTATTTTCGGGCAAAGGGATCGATCCCTTTTTTCCAGATTCGATTATTCTAGGCTGAAGGTCCTTTTCTAGTCGTTGGGAGCCATTCTGCCATTAGGGGATCGATCCCTTCCCTTAGGAGATCGATCCCTTCTTTCTAGAACTGATTTTTCTGGGCTGAGGGACCTTTTCTTCCACCAAAAAGCTTACTGCCACTAGGGGATCGATCCCTTCCCTTAGGGGATTGATCCCTTCTTTCCAGAAGGTGATTTCCTGCACTTTTTGAGTTAGAAATGATGTGGTCTTTGATCCTAATCCAACCCAAAACATTTTGGCTCTTTTGTAGGAGTTTTTCTTGACTTTCTCAAATGAAACATAGTCCAAAAATTCATCAAGTGATTTTCTAAAATATTCAAAACATTTATAAAGTATTAAGACCAATAAGGATGTATCATTAAATTATGGTCTTAATGTTTGATATGTTCACTTGAAAATGGATTGAGAAAATCATGTGTGATAAGGCAAATTTGCAATATGAATTAAAACATTAAAGCTTACTTAAGTTTTTGTCATTTCAAAATATATATATGGCAATTTAAAGTTAACAATCTCCCCCTTTTTGATATGACAAAACTTAATGTAAATTTGATTTGAAAATTCTTTGATAAAATACTCCCCCTCAAATAAAGCAGGATTTTACAAAGCTCCCCATTAATATAAGCATGGGCTTTGAAAATGAATTTTCAAACTATTTCTCCCCCATTATCTCTCCCCCTTAATATCTCCCTCTTTTAATATCTATCTCTCCCTTTTTTTGTCATAGCAAAAAGAAGGAAAAATAATAAAAAATATGCTCCTCTTAAAATCATGGCTATGTGAGAAGAGATAAAAGAATATGCTCCATCCAACAAGAAACATGTTAGTACATGGGACTCATAGCACAAATAAATAAGTCAATTGTTCATAAAGAGTATGAAATATTCATGCAAAGAACATGACTTATGATCCTATACCAATTGTTTATAAATAATTTTGCAAGAAGTTCACAATTGGTAATTAATGAAGCAAGTTGTGTATAAATATCTACTAATGTCTATGACTTGCTCATTTCAATCCTTTTAAGCACCTAAGTACATCAATTGTTCTCTTAAGTCCAACTAAGGTGCATGGCAAAACATCATGATTATGAGCTAAAATTAGATGACATATCATATGCGTGAGCTCATAAATCATGTTCAAGCAAGAGTGTGCATAGAATCAAAACATATAGCAATTAACTTCAAATTCTAGCACACAAGAGTTTCATGCAAAAATATCCTAAGAGAATTCTTCTGTATTTGTCATTTCAAACTAAAGAGCATGAGAAGTATTGTCAATTTAAAGCTCATACCAATTGTTAATTTAAAGCTCATACCAATTGGCAATTTAGATTTGGCTTACCAATTATTGAAAAAATGGTTGCCAATGATACCAATTGTTATTTCAATCTAAATACCAATTGTTACTAATGGTTGACTTAGGCATTTTACATGAATCCAATATCTATGTGTAGTGTGTTCATGTCAAGAAAATAATCATTCTAAATATGCAAGAACACAATCACACATCATCAATTATGCATATGGATTAATTAAACATAAGCATACTATCATAAAGTATTAATCCATATTCATATTCACAAAGTTATACCATATAGAAGATTCATAAAATCAAAGTATTCAAGCAAACACATTTTCTTCCATGTTTTCAAGAACAAAAATCTTATGCTCATTTTCCAATTCAAGTCCTTAACCAATTATGAGCAAGGAAAGATTCAAATAATAAATGCATGGATATCAAGTTTGTTCAAGTTTGCATTTACCTTTGAATGTTGGTGTTGTCATTAAGACCCCAGTTCTTTAAGTACAAGGATGATAAAGTTTCATGCATTTAAACATTTAGGATCCATTTACAATCACAAATTATAGGCCAATGACCATTACCAATTATTGAATTTACATTTGGAATCAATCCACTAGATGTATAATTATCATGAAACCCAGTGTGGAATGATAAGTCAAGCTAAGAGACATAATCCTATAAGCATGCTTGACTAAGATGAACAAAAAAAGAATGAAGAATATTCATTATGCACAAGTTCATCAAATTCTCAAATATATCCATAAATTCTTGAAATATTTCTCAAAATTATGTTTAAGCATTCATTGAAAATATATTTCAAGATTATTTCAAGATTTATGCAAGTTTTCAACAAGAAAAATGATTTTGCACTTGTGAGCTCAAGAAAAATGATATTAATTGTTGAAAGTGATACCATTTGTTGGAAATAACACAAGTTGATGGAGTTGAGGCATGATATCAATGAAAAATGAATTTTCATAGTTTAAAGATCATAAAAAAGAAGTTAAAATACTGGATTTTAAGTTGAGAAGAAAGAAGATATCAAAAAAATGAAAAATCCTTCTCAAATTCGGTTGAAAAAGTGCAGAAAGGCCATTTTGGCTTGGGGGGATCGATCCCCATAGGAGAGGGATCGATCCCTTAGTTCCAAACTGCAGTTTTTTTGCATTCTGCTCAAGGGGGATCGATCCTGCTTGCTAAGGGATCGATCCCTCATCCTGTTTCTACAGTTTTTGACAGAAAATCCAACCTTTGAGGTACCAAAACTTTGTTTTTGAGTATGTTAAGTCCAAGTAAGGGTTTACACATTTGTAAAACATGATTTTGGACTTGTATGAATGAAAAACATAAATGAAAAACCATTTTACAAAAGATTTTGCAATTTTGGAAGAATTTACACAATAAAATGCATTTTTGGCCTCAAAGGATATCATTTTGAGAGTTAAGCACATTTTGACAAAACCAAAGCATTAGAAACCACATATATGCCAAAACAAACTTGTTCACGTAGATTTTAAGCACATATAACATCAAATCATCATACTTGTGAACATTATGCCATGATTTCCAACAAACAAGTTCTTCATTAATGCACATGACATGACATTTTGCATATATGACATATTTGGCAATTTGAGGCAAGTAAATACATTATCAACACATAGAAGACTTGCTCAAAATGCAAAAATCCAATA
Source organism: Heritiera littoralis (assembly GCA_031772115.1). Classification (NCBI taxonomy): domain Eukaryota; kingdom Viridiplantae; phylum Streptophyta; class Magnoliopsida; order Malvales; family Malvaceae; genus Heritiera; species Heritiera littoralis. The sequence continues at coordinate 588,638 of JAPDPK010000200.1, forward strand.
ATCATTTCAAAATAATAAATCATGCTTTTCATTCAATGCATCAAGTACTATTCATCAAACATTCAAAGATCATTTGTCATGCCTATTATTGATTCACTCAACTCATAAGCCATCCAAGAACATCAACAAACTATATCATCAGGGCATAAACAATAAAGAGGTTAAGGAGTAAGGAATTAAGCTTACAATAATCCTTTGCTAGAGAATGCTTTGTCTTGAATTGTTGAATCCACCTTAGGCCTTTCTTTGAAGAATTGTTGTGATCTTTCCCAAGGATGGATCCTCAAGTTTTTCCTTTTTCTCATTGGTACAAGCAATCTCCATAGAGGTGTGTAGAGCATTCAAACCCCATTGTTTCTTTGTATTCTCATGCTCTAACACTCCTATATCAAATAATTTCAAACATGCTTTGGTACCCAAATTTTCTTGGGTCCATGAGAGTTAGTGCAAATAATTTTTGATCCTTTTGGGATCCATTTCAAGCACAAATCATCATTATTTATTGCATGCTTTGGCACCCACATTTTTCTAACAACTCTTCCTCTAAATGTAGTTTTTCTATAAGTGCATGCTTATGAAGAGTGTCCTATTCTATTGCATAGTGAGCATGTAAGAGATAAATCATGCATAGTATTTTTGCTCACAAGGAAATTCTTTAGATGAGTTTCTTTTTGTATTGCATTATAACCTAACCCATCTTTATCAAAGAAAGCTCGTTGGGTCTCTAACATACGATCTAGCTTTTGTTGACCCATATAAAACCTAGTAAATGAGTTATGCAAATTTGTATTCTTTTTATTTAACAAATTTATATCTAAGTTAGCCTCTTCTAATTTCTTTTCAAATTCTAGCTTAGTACTTATCAAGGCTTCATTTTCTATTTTTAACTTAGCAATGCTTTTCTTATATTTGGAGTTCATGCATTGAAATTCATTTGCTAAATCATTAAAAGCATTTTGTAGCTCATCAAATGTAAAGTCATTATTTTCACTAGAACTACTACTGGTCTCATCATCACTAATGGCCATAAAGCATAAGTAGGCTACCTCTTCATCTACGTTTTCCTCATCGGAGCTATCACTATCGCTCCATGCAGCCACAAATGCTTTCTTCTTAGGTTTCCTATTCTTTTCCTTCCTTAGTAAGGGGCAATCTAACTTAGTATGACCCGGATCATTACACTCATAACACACTAAGGGGACTTTTTCTCTTCTACTTGACTCCCCTCTTTGATGTCTCCTATTATTCTCTCTCTCTTTCATTCTCATAAATCTATTAAATCTTTTGGCAAACATTGCCATTTCCTTTTCTTCCTCATTTCCACTCTCATCACTATTATCTTCAATGACCTCATGAGTGGAAGACTTAAATGCTACTCCTACTTTCTTTGAAGGCTCTTCATTTCTTTTCAATTTCATTTCATATGTAAGAAGGAAGCCCATAAGTTCATCTAGAGACAAGGTATTTGGATCCTTAGACTTTTCTATTACGGTTACCTTTGCCTCCCAAGACTTAAGCAAGCTATTCAAAATTTTCTTTACCATTTCAACATTGGAATAAGTCTTGCCTAGAGCCTTAAGTCCATTAATTATACCATTAAACCTAGTGAACATTTCGTGTGATAACCGCAAAATTTTCAATTATTGGAAATTAGTACTATTGGAAATTAATATTAAAGCAAATAGATAAGTTGAAATAAATAAATAGAATTGTGAAATCGAAATATTGTGGAAATTCCGAAAGGTGAAGAAGTGACTGATAGCGGAAATTCGAATAAAGGAATATTAAATTGGAAATAAAGATAAGGTTCAAATTATGGAAAATAATAAAGAAAGAAATTTAATTTGGATAAATGGAAATCCAAATTAAATAAGAAATGAAAAGGAGAAATTAATTGGATATTAAGGAATCCAAAATTAAATGAAACAAAATTACTTATAAGGATATATTTATATAATTAAATTATATAAGTATATTTTGATATGTTTTTATATTAATACATATGTACATATATGAAATATAGTATATATTATAAAAGATATATACTATTTTATATTAAATAAATACATATGTATATTATTACAATATATTTCTGTATATGTATATATATATGAAATATATATAGTTTATATATAGTATTTGAATTTAAATGTATAAATATTATATATATTATATATATATATACTAAAAACAAAAGAAAAAAAAATTGAAACAGAAACGGGAAATGGGATCCCGTTTCTGTCGAAGCCAAATGCAGAGACCGGCGGTAGCAATAGCTGCCACCGCCGGCCGAGCGAGGGAAAAGAGGAGGAGAGAGTGGAGTCGCCGATGAGAGGAGAAGCAAACGACGGTGACCCAAGGAAGGAAAACGGAAAGAAACAGAAGGAAATTTCGGCGGAAGTCGAGAGGAAAAGAGAAAGAGGATCTGGCGGTGCCGGCGGAATTGGCCACCGCCACTGCCATCGAAGCATCGTCGGAGGGAGAGGAAGAGGATGGAGGCCACCGTTGGGGCGAAGAACGGCGAAGGAAGGCCGGCGAAGAGGCGGAAGACACCGAAGGAAAATCGACTTGATCCGTCGCCGTGTCGCCGATCCAAGGCAAACGGAGGGCACCGGTAGCTTCGCCGTGCCGTCGGCCAGCTGAGGAGCCAGTGAACCGCCGGAGAATAGGCCGCCGGTGAAGAACTGGAGAGGAAGAAGGCTGAACCGGCCAACGGGAAAAAGAAAAAGAAAAGAAAAGAAAGAGAAAGGAAAGAAAAGAGAAAAAAAAGGAAGAAAAAGAGGAAAAGAAGAAAAAGAGAGGAAAAAAAAGGAAAATTTTGGAAATTACGGGAAATCCCGAGAATTTGAAAACCCGAGAATTACGGGAATCAGTAAGAAATCTCGGAAAATGTTAAATTATTTAAATAATTTATTTATTTAAATAATTATGGAAAAATTCTAGAATTTAGAATTTAATTTTCAGAAAATTCCTTCGATGACCAAGACGATGGAATCAGGCGAGGTGAACACAAGCGCGACGAACGAGGCGGTCGCTAACCCCGAACAGGTAAGGGATGCATGTGCAGCACTGTAGGGATATTCAGTCTGCATGTTTTAATTACGAAATATTTTATGGAAATATTTTATGAAATTATTATGATGAATGATTGGTTGGAATTTGGAATGAAGTACTGGCTGGAAATTATAAACTGTATTTTCCATGCAGGAGGCTAGCCAATCGGCAGCCGTTATACTGCCGAAAAATTATCGAAAAATTCTCGAAAAATTACTGAAAATCATAATAAATGATTTTATGTCACGAGAAATGATTTTCAAACGCGAAAATCGAGAAAAGGAATATTTTCATAAAAACATGAATAAAATGAAAGTGGTTTTAAATTTATTCATGTTTTCGAAAATGGTGATAATGAAATCACCGAAAATCCTCTTCGAGAATGGTGATAATGAAATCACCGAAAATTCTCTTAATATGTAAATTACACGTAATACGAGACAAAAAATGAAAAGAAGTAAAGTGAATATTTTTATGAATATTTTCATAATTATTTCTTAAATATTCACTAAATGGTTTTATAACCTTTATGATTTTAAATTATGAAATTATATATTTTATAAATTTCATAAAGGTTATTTTATGATGAAAACATGGTTTTGAGACTAGTTTGGCACCTCTATCATGCCGACATGTGATACGTGATATGTAATATGTAACATGTGATATGTGATATGTGATATGTAGTCCCGGTCGACACCTCATCAGTGATCCGCCGAGGACAATTATAGACTATGGCCATAGATTTGAGATGAGTATTTTATACCCTTTGAGGTTTATAGCATGATATGAGTAACGACCCAGTGGACGGGCTGGGCGTGCCTCAGTCTCCACATATGATATGTTTTAAATGAAAATGTTTTACATGATATGTGATATGTGAAATGTAAAGGTTTTACATGATATGTGATACGTAAAATGAAATGATTTATAGCATTTTTATAAAATGCTTATTTCAGTACTGATTTTAAGTACTATGAAATGATTTTCATATGATATGTAATATGAACATGTGATATGTTTTCAAAAGGAAAAAGAGTTTATAAGTCTAATATTCTTACTATGATTTTAAATTGAATATTAGAATATATGTGACATGAATATGTGTTATGTTTTCAAAAGGAAAAAGGAGGAAAATAAATCTAATATTCTTATTTTAATTTTTAAATTGAATATTATATTTAAAAGATTTATATGTTATACGAAAAAGGGTTTAATAGCTTATTTTGCTATTTTAAAGTACTGTACTAATTATGATTGTACAGTAAAACATGAAATGAGTTTTAAAGGAAAATGATGATGATATAACTAATATTCTTTTCACAGAAAATATGAATATTAGTTATTTTATTTAAATGCTTTATTTCATAAAAGCATTATTTTGAAAAGAATATGAAAAGGTTATGAAATAAAAAGAAAAAGGGAAATAAATTCCAAATGTAAAATGAAAATTACTCTCTACAGTTGCTTCTAGGTTCCGGGCTAAGATAGGTATTTCAAAATACCTACCTTACTCCATCCAGATCCCTATCCAACTATAGTATCCTTTCTACATGCGAGCCTAGAGCCCCATAGGAAAAATGAAAAAGATTTTCAGCATATAGGAAGCTGAATATCAAGTATGCATATAATTCCCTTACTGAGCCGTGGTTTGCTCACCCCTTAATTTTAACATTTCAGGTTTTCGAAGATCGAGAGTCTAGCATTAAAAGGATTTTCGACTGCGCATTTGGGGACGATGCGACAGGTCGATTTATTTAATAAGGTATGATCATTTATTTTCTGTATTTAGACTTATCGACAGTACTACTTTCTTATGAAGTAGAAATCGGGGATGTAATTCATATTATAATTTAATATGAAATGGTGTATATGTAAAAGAAAAGTAAAGTATCGCAGACAGCCCAACCAAATAAGATGTATAGAATAAGGTGAAAAAATAGGGTCACGGGCTGTGACAGATTTAATGCGACAGGTCGATTTATTTAATAAGGTATGATAATTTATTTTCTGTATTTAGACTTATTTACAGTACTACTTCCTTATGAATTAAGATAGGGGATGTAATTCATATTATAATTTAATATGAAATTGTTTATATGTAAAAGAAAAGTAAAGTATCGTAGACAGCCCAACCAAATAAGATGTATAGAATAAGGTGAAAAATAGGGTCACGGGCTGTGACAGATTTAATGGTATCAGAGCACGGTTGACCTGATGTCTGTCGATACTTTTGAAAAGGAAATGTGTCGAAAAAGATTAACATCCCCTGTAGTATTGTGTAGTCTGAATACATAGAGAAAATAAATGATTACAATTTAATTAAGTGTTTAGAAGGGAGTGGGCAATTATGAAATAAGAAACGCTAAAAAGGGAAAATGGCTCAGGAATGTTACCTGAAATGGTGATCTTATGATCTAAATGAAGGTCGGTTCGCTAAGGAACAGAAATGGACTCGGTGAGGGCCTCACCAGTACTTTTTTGTCCGGATCGAACTGAGACCTGAAAGTGATGATATAAAGGAGGGGAATGAAGTATCATCACTAAATAGACATTAAGATCATCGATTAAAGGTATTTTGAGGAGAGAGAAAATTTTTGGCAAAAAATGACCAAAATACCCATACCCTCAAAATTTTGCCGGGAGTCAAAATAGATCACCAGAAGTTGGAATTGACCGATTTGATAGAGAAATTGATGATGTAAAGCTGCATTTCAGGCAAAATAATCCAATTATGGATTCTATTAGATTTCTTTGTCGAAATCGAAAAAGATTTTAAACTGCTAATATTGGTATGAGAAAGGGGTACTATCAGCAAATAGATAATAAGATCACTGATTTAAATGTATATTGAGGAGAAAGAAATAAATGTGGAAATGACGAAAATGCCCCTATGTGGGATTATGGTTTGAATAGTGATAAAATCAAGTCGATTTTGAATATATTGATAGTAATGGAGTTATTGATGGTATAAGGACACAATATGGGTATAACGATCCCGATTATAAATTTCACTGCACTTAGGTTACCAACATGACCCGAATGGCTATAGGAAAGTAGCAGGATGAGCGACTTAGCTATTGATTTTTAAGGGTCAGAGTTAAAAGTGTATTGATGGTATATTATTACGGGATCGTTGGATATGATGAAAAGTAATATGATGGCTGGAGATGACTGACAAGGAGATCAGTATAGAGGCTGAAATCCATAGCAGTACTTTTAATTATGGTTCTATACATTCCTATTGTTTTTGAGGTATCAAACAGATAATTATAGAACTGAAAATATTTTGAAATATGTCTTACGAGATAATGTATTGTATGGAGTATATGGAATTAGAGAATATGCATAAGGACAGCAAGTGAAGATAAGAGATGAGGATGATAACAGCTAACCTGAATTATAAGATGAAAATGATTTTAAAATGAATTTCAATAATAAATCGGTTAGTTGTGAAATGTGTTAATGAAATAATTACACTCATTACAGCATATTAATTAAGATGATCGATATGCTGTGAAGTATGAAGAAATAAGTGAATCAGGGCGGAGCAGATGTTAAAATGATTTAAATGTTAAATGCCTTTGCCTTGAGGTTATACAGTGAAATGATGAGACATAGAGATGAAATGTTTAACATAGTAAGAGATGTATGGTTAAAGAAAGTATCGAAAGTGATTCCTGATAAATTTTAGAGTTATATGGATTGGAGATATTGAGCTAACATTGACTCGACTGATTATATGAAATCTAATTCTAAGCTTATATCAAAAAAATATAAAGAAAATCCGAAAAGCTTAAGAAAATAAATTTGAAAAAAATTTGTGGATAATGAAATTCACTTGTATAAAAAGGAATTGATGGAAATACAAATGATATGATTAAGGATGAATTAAATGATGTAAAGGATGGAAATATGGATGAGGTGAATTGAGGATGAAATATAAATGGGGAATTAAATTCCTATTTTATAATAAAGTTCTTATGAAGAACAAATAATCGGCTATGTGAAGTGATGCCTTATTTGATTTAATCGAAGATGTACAAGGACATTATAAGATCAATCTCTGTACAAGGCATCACTAGATGGAAAGTTGGAAATTGATGGTCGTAAGATGATAATAATTAGAACTCGATATAATTTTACGAGTTCATATGGAGGTTTACAAGGTTAATGATTTGCCTTGTGAGGTATATAAGCCGAAAGAATGAGGCACCCAGATATGTATAAAGTAATGATATACTGATACAGTATAAGACATCAATGGAAAATGAGCAGCATAGTGGCATAACCGCACAGACTCTCAAAGACAATAGACTATATGTAAGAAGGGCAAATAGAAGATTTAGCTAGACAATATCTCTTTCTAAGATATACGATCTCAAATGACAGAGCGATGTGGATCTTTCAATGATGAAGAGATAATGATTGAGATACATAATGACTGGATCTAGCTAAATACTATTGCCAGTTTATGGAAGAGTTATTGGGTTAGCTATTCTACTGATGTGACCGATAAGTAAGGAAGTTGAGGTCGGTGAATAAGTAAGAGTAAATATACTACTCAAAAAGGTTAAAAGAGTTTAATAGTGGAATACTTTGCCACTGAGGAAAAGTGATCAAAACGATGATGAAGGAAAAGATGAATATGTCATAAGAGGAAAGTACATGATAAAGAGGGAAAACGAATATGAAGTAGTTCCCGAAGTTAAAAGCTAATAGTGATTTTGTGGTTATCACATGATTATGGCTAGATGTAAGATCGAGCCAAAACTAAATAGAGGAAAAGTAATCATACTCAAAGGAGTAAAGAAATGATCTACATTTTACTGCTAGTACTGTAAATGGAAAATGATATATATATACCACCACCTCAAAATGATGGAAATAGTGGATTTGTATGGATAATGAGGTGATTAAATTGATAATTATAGATTTAATGATGAAGTTAAATAATGAGAAGATCAAATTATAATTTGACTATGTCGTTATGGAATCTAAATTATCAAAAGAGTATAATTTCGGGTATATTCAAAAAAAAATTAAAGTGATAATGAATATACCACAAGAATAAAAGAGGTAATAAGAATGCTACGTGAAAAGACGATATAGAGAGAAAATGATGAGTAACAGTAAAGTCTGCAAATGAACTGCAGCATTTGATAAAATAAATATGAAAAGAGTATTGGGGATAATAATGAAGAATTTAAAAGAGATATGATAATATGGAAGTGATTAGAGACTAATTGTCTAATGAAATCACTTTTCCATTATCAAACTCTTAGATTATTTAGTGCCACAGTCGAAATATAATGATAAAATGATGAGAATGTATGTGAGGTTCCAGTGAGCCTTATATGTGATGGGAATCTCTGAGTAGCTATATGTTTATGGGAAATAGCAAAAGGCTCTGAGATTCCAAATTTATAGACATCACCGCTCCGTACATGATATAAATATCTGAGCGTAGTATGAAACGCTGGAAGATATGTTGAGTGAGCGGATGCACGAGATGTAAAAGCTACTGGACAATTACACACTATTGTTTAAAATCGGTAAATGATAATTATCGAAACGTATCGACTTGGCACTAATTAAGAAAATAGATGATGAACAGTATGAATAATATGTGATATGAAAAGGAGTGGAAATGGATAACTCCCAGTTGATAAGAAATTTAAGGGAGTATAAGTATATGATGAAAGATGATATGTAATGATATATGAGATGATTCTGATGTTGATAATATACTAGCAGTATAATATGGAAGCTGATCAAAAGGTCAAGAATGAAAAGTATACAAAGATGATGAGTATACAGAATGGCACCACCTTTAACTTAAGTTAAATTCAGAGGACCAAATTTCTTAAGGTGGGGAGAATGTGATAACCGCAAATTTTCCAATTATTGGAAATTAGTACTATTGGAAATTAATATTAAAGCAAATAGATAAGTTGAAATAAATAAATAGAATTGTGAAATCGGAATATTGTGGAAATTACGAAAGGTGAAGAAGTGACTGATAGTGGAAATTCAAATAAAGGAAAATTAAATTGGAAATAAAGATAAGGTTGAAATTATGGAAAATAATAAAGAAAGAAATTTAATTTGGATAAATGGAAATCCAAATTAAATAAGAAATGAAAAGAAGAAATTAATTGGATATTAAGGAATCCAAAATTAAATGAAACAAAATTACTTATAAGGATATATTTATATAATTAAATTAGATAAGTATATTTTGATATGTTTTTATATTAATACATATGTACATATATGAAATATAGTATATATTCTAAAAGATATATACTATTTTATATTAAATAAATACATATGTATATTATTACAATATATTTTTGTATATGTATATATATATGAAATATATATAGTTATATATATAGTATTTGAATTTACATGTATAAATATAATTATATATATTATATCTATATATACTAAAAACAAAAGAAAAAAAATTGAAACAGAAACGGGAAATGGGATCCCGTTTCTGTCGAAGCCAAATGCAGAGACCGGCGGTAGCAACAGCTGCCACAGCCGGCCGAGCGAGGGAAAAGAGGAGGAGAGAGTGGAGTCGCCGGCAAGAGGAGAAGCAAACGACGGCGGCCCGAGGAAGGAAAATGGAAAGAAACAGAAGGAAATTCCGGCGGAAGTCGAGAGGAAAAGAGAAAGAGGATCTGGCGGTGTCGGCGGAATTGGCCACCGCCACTGCCATCGAAGCATCGTCGAAGGGAGAGGAAGATGATGGAGGCCACCGTTGGGGCGAAGAACGGCGGAGGAAGGCCGGCGAAGAGGCGAAAGACACCGAAGGAAAATCGACTTGATCCTCCGCCGTGTCGCCGATCTAGGGCAAACGGAGGGCACCGGCAGCTTCGCCGTGCCGTCGGCCAGCTGAGGAGCCAGTGAACCGCCGGAGAATAGGCCGCCGGTGAAGAACTGGCGAGGAAGAAGGCTGAACCGGCCAACGGGAAAAAGAAAAAGAAAAAGAAAAGAAAGAGAAAGGAAAGAAAAGAGAAAAAAAAGGAAGAAAAAGAGGAAAAGAAGAAAAAGAGAGGAAAAAAAGGGAAAATTTTGGAAATTACGGGAAATCCCGAGAATTTGAAAACCCGAGAATTACGGGAATCGGTAAGAAATCCCGGAAAATGTTAAATTATTTAAATAATTTATTTATTTAAATAATTATGAAAAAATTCTAAAATTTAGAATTTAATTTCCAGAAAATTCCCTCGATGACCGAGACGATGGAATCTGTTAGGACTACTAAAACTGCATGATTACTATTGGATTACAGTCATGTCTCTCTATGAATTGTTTTAAATGAAATGTTATTATTTGGAAATATGAATGATTTATAGTATCGTATCGATTGATTTATTGACTGACAAAATAATGTTAATTTTATTGAAATATATGAATAAATTGATTAATGTTTTATTGTGAATTGTCAATTTAAAGTTTACTGTATTGATTGCTTTGAAAAGCACTCATTTTGATATTTTATTGAATAAAAAGGATTTTAATAGTAGAAAAGAATGTCTAACTGAATCCTATTGCGTGGAACTATTTTGAAATACCATTGATCATATGCATTGAAATATCTTCCTTGGTATAATAGAAACCCTATAGTCGTTATATTGGGAACAAAGACAAGTAAGGTGCTCTAAAGCATCCTTCTTAATTCACTTTAGTATCCCTGACTGAATACAAAAATTATCCTTTATGTGTCTAAGTCTACTGTCAACGGATTTTTTTTGTTACCATAGAAATAATTATAGAATGTTTACATATAGTTGTTTGTTTCTTTTATATATGTTTCTTTCTAGGAGTAAAGCTCACCCCTCCTATCCACTTTTACATATCCACGCTAGTGAGTGGCATCGAGGTAAAGTTTTAAGTCCTGTGGAAGTAGTTTCCTAGGAGTCTATTTGCGTACTGACGGTATATTTATTTTAAGTTTATGTTTGTATTTCCAGATTATACTATGCAATAGATATGTACATATTTTGGGGATGTAAACTATATAAGCAAAATGTTTATGTAAACTATTAATGTAATTAGGGTTAGGTACTATTAGAATAACCACAATGGTGATGAATATTTATTACGTGTATATATATATACATCTATATATTAGCTCTTAATAGCTACTATACTTTAGCGTAAGGCAACTCGAGATATACTAATAATTTAAAAAAGAATTAAGAAAAAGTTAAATGGAATGATATATGGGAAAGAGTGTTCAAATTACATCACGTATTAGACTAGGACCACAGGGAAAATTAAGATTAATAATA